>JASEVX010000012.1:4698093-4900347 GCA_031761405.1 Serripes groenlandicus | reverse complement strand
TAAAGTTTTATTAAACTCGTCCAAGAAAATTGTTATTAAGCTCGCCAAAGGCTCTCTTAATAACAAATTTCTTGAACTCGTTTAATTAAACCTTATATAACATGAGAACCCATGTCAGATCCTATATAAAGAGGGTTCAACACAGATTACAATTTTTATGGAAATACATATCTTTTCTGTGTTAGTCTTGGCATATGGTAAGCCATTTTTAATAGTTTGAGTTAGACTTATTTATTTACATACGTTGTAAAAATATAGAATCTGACGTGGCAGCGTGGTAAGCGTGGGGGGATTTCAAGCCGGGCCTCCCGGGTTGGGTTCTAACTCCCGGTGGTCATGTATGGGGCCCTTTGGACAAGGCAAATTTGCTAGCGACGTGTTTATATTAGATCATTTATAACTTTTCTGTTTCTATAACAAAAATAATGTTGAAAACGGCTTACAACTCGAATAAAATCAAAATATGTTCTTACAATTTCTATCAATATCTACATTCTCGGATCCTTATGTTATAGAATAGGACCTCTATAAAAGTGTGTTAGTTTGTTTGTTTGTTTTAATGGTGTTTTACCCCGCTTTCAACAATTCATCAGGTATATTACGTCGTGTCATGGGTAAGTTACCATCACTACTGGTGCAATTATCCTGATATAAGCCAATCAGTCGTGATGCTGACCCCGCAACCCCGGGCACCAGGGAGGGCAGCCATTACTACATTTTTTTAAAAAAGTCTTTGGTGTGACCCGACCGGTGATTGAACCCAGGACCGAGGCAGACGCTCTACCACCTCACCAACAAGGCGGTTTAAGATAGAACCTCTATACAAGGTAGCAATTGTCCCGAGTCTTTGACATGATACTGATCTCCTAACTCCGTGGTCTGGATAAGGCAGTGTGTACGTAGACAGTCAGTTATGATCGACCGTATTTGATGGTACATCTACATTGTTTTGTTTGTATTTTGTTTGATGCCACGTTCAACATTGTTTCAGCGTGATGACACGAACGATTAAGTCGTAATGCTAAGTCGACAATCCTAAACCGCTCATACTAATTTTAAAGCATTTTGAATAAACTCGACTGGAATCGAACCCCGCGACATCCCGCATCCCGCATGCCTCACACCACCTAGTCGGTTCAATTTGAGCGAGTATCGACATTCCAGGACTGGTTATGAGAAGTTCTAACCTCTATACATCTCTTACTCCATAACCAATATGAAGCTTAATTCGTCTTTGCCACGTGTTGTATAATCATGGTATGATAATCTGGTGGATTATCGTACCGTATCGTTGATGTAGTGGTGAGAGCGTCCATCTCGAGAGCAGGAGACCTAAGTTCGATAACCGAGTAGGGCATGCAAATGAACATTATAAATGATAGTTGTGGCTGTTGGGGGGGGGGGGGGGGGGGATAAAATTACGACTATTGTTGGAATAGCATTACGACCATTATGGGAATAGCATTACGACCATTATGGGAATAGCATTACGACCATTATGGGAATAGCATTACGACCATTATGGGAATAGCATTACGACCACTATGGGAATAGCATTACGACTATTGTTGGAATAGCATTACGACCATTATGGGAATAGCATTACGACTATTGTTGGAATAGCATTACGACCATTATGGGAATAGCATTACGACCATTATGGGAATAGCATTACGACCATTATGGGAATAGCATTACGACCATTATGGGAATAGCATTACGACCATTTTGGGAACAGCATTACGACCATTATGGGAATAGCATTACGACTATTGAGGGAATAGCATTACGACCATTATGGGAATAGCATTACGACTATTGTGGGAATAGCATTACGACTATTGAGGGAATAGCATTACGACCATTATGGGAATAGCATTACGACTATTGTGGGAATAGCATTACGATCATTGTGGGAATAGCATAACGACTATTGTTGGAATAGCATTACGAGTATTGTTGGAATAGCATTACGACTATTGTTGGAATAACATTACGACTATTGAGGGAATAGCATTACGACCATTATGGGAATAGCATTTCGACCATTATGGGAATAGCATTACGACTATTGAGGGAATAGCATTACGACCATTATGGGAATAGCATTACGACCATTTTGGGAACAGCATTACGACCATTATGGGAATAGCATTACGACTATTGAGGGAATAGCATTACGACCATTATGGGAATAGCATTACGACTATTGTGGGAATAGCATTACGACTATTGAGGGAATAGCATTACGACCATTATGGGAATAGCATTACGACTATTGTGGGAATAGCATTACGATCATTGTGGGAATAGCATAACGACTATTGTTGGAATAGCATTACGACTATTGTTGGAATAGCATTACGACTATTGTTGGAATAACATTACGACTATTGAGGGAATAGCATTACGACCATTATGGGAATAGCATTTCGACCATTATGGGAATAGCATTACGACTATTGAGGGAATAGCATTACGACCATTGTGGGAATAGCATTACGACTATTGAGGGAATAACATTACGACCATTATGGGAATAGCATTACGACTATTGTTGGAATAGCATTACGACCATTATGGGAATAGCATTACGACTATTGAGGGAATAGCATTACGACCATTATGGGAATAGCATTACGACTATTGTGGGAATAGCATTACGACTATTGAGGGAATAGCATTACGACCATTATGGGAATAGCATTACGACCATTATGGGAAAAGCATTACTACCATTGTGGGAATAGCATTACGACCATTATGGGAAAAGCATTACGACCATTGTGGGAATAGCATTACGACCATTATGGGAATAGCATTACGACCATTATGGGAATAGCATTACGACCATTATGCGAAAAGCATTACGACCATTGTGGGAATAGCATTACGACCATTATGGGAATAGCATTATGACCATTATGGATATAGCATTACGACTATTTAGGGAAAAGCATTACGATCATTGTGGGAATAGCATTACGACCATTATGGGAATAGCATAATGACCATTATTGGAATAGCATTATGACCATTATGGGAATAGCATTGCGACCATTATGGGAATAGCATTACGACTAATATGGGAATAGCATTACGACCATTATGCGAATAGCATTACGACTATTGGGGGAATAGCATTACGACCATTATGGGAATAGCATTACGCCTATTGAGGATATTGCAATACGACCATTGTTGGAATAGCATTACGACAATTGTGGGAATAGCATTACGACCATTATGGGAATAGCATTACGCCTATTGAGGAAATTGCATTACGATCATTGTTGGAATAGCATTACGACAATTGTGGGAATAGCATTACGAGAATTATGGGAATAGCATTACGCCTATTGAGGAAATTGCATTACGACCATTGTTGGAATAGCATTACGACAATTGTGGGAATATCAGTACGGCGATTGCGGGGATATCATTACGATTGTTGCGCATATATCATTACGACTGTTGCGGGGATTTCATTACGACTGTTGCGGGGATTTCATTACGACTGTTGCGCAGATATCATTACGACTGTTGCGGGGATATCATTACGACTGTTGTGGGGATTTCATTACGACGATTGAAGGATATCATTACGACTATTGTTGGAATAGTATTACGCATATTTCGGGGATATCAGTACGACTGTTGCGGGGATAACTGTTGCGGGGATATCATTACGACTGTTGCGGGGATATCATTACGACTGTTGCGGGGATAGCATTACGACTGTTGCGGGGATATCATTACGAATGTTGCGCGGATATCATTACGACTGTTGCGGGGATTTCATTACGACTGTTGCGGGGATTTCATTACGACTGTTGCGGGGATAACTGTTGCGGGGATATCATTACGACTGTTGATGGGACTTCATTACGACTATTGATGGGATTTCATTACGACTGTTGATGGGATATCATTACGACTGTTGATGGGATATCATTACGACTGTTGCGGGGATTTCATTACGACTGTTGCGGGGATTTTATTACGACTGTTGCGGGGATTTCATTACGACTGTTGCGGGGATTTCATTACGACTGTTGATGGGATATCATTACGACTGTTGCGGGGATTTCATTACGACTGTTGCGGGGATTTCATTACGACTATTGATGGGATATCATTACGACTGTTGCGGGGATATCATTACGACTGTTGCGGGGATATCATTACGACTGTTGATGGGATATCATTACGACTGTTGCGGGGATTTCATTACGACTGTTGCGGGGATTTTATTACGACTGTTGCGGGGATTTCATTACGACTGTTGCGGGGATTTCATTACGACTGTTGATGGGATATCATTACGACTGTTGATGGGATATCATTACGACTGTTGATGGGATATCATTACGACTGTTGCGGGGATTTCATTACGACTGTTGCGGGGATTTCATTACGACTGTTGATGGGATATCATTACGACTGTTGATGGGATATCATTACGACTGTTGCGGGAAAAAGAGTTTCTAGTATTATTTTAGGCCTTAGACAGTTGTGCTGTCATTACTAATTGAATGCCGATTTTTATCAATGTATATTATGTATATATTATCGTTTCCATTTTTAAAGCTGATGGATGAGGCATTTCTCATAAGAGCAAAGGAAACTTTTGCCCAACCATTTGACTGCTGCAATCGACTTCGGGAAACCTTTGTCAACAGAATAGAACGGACTCTATAGTGTTGACTACTCAGCACTAGTTATATATCGTTATTCCCAGAATGGCAATGGACTCTTCTAAGCTGGACAAATGCGTTTTAAAAATTCAACATTTAAAGGTTTGGCATCAAACAATACTAAGATGATTATCTTAAAAAGGAAAAAACTTGTCACTTTCTTTTTAAATTCATACCTACCACATCGATGGTGTAGTGGTAGAGCATCCGCATCGGGCGAAGCAGGTCACGGGTTCGACCAGCAATCGGAATATGCCAAAGACTGTGAAAACGGTAGTTATCTGTTTCCCTCCTTGGCGCTCAGCATTTACTATCTGGTGACAGGATAACTGAACTAGTAGTCTCATGTAACACGTAAAATTCAGTAATTTAGTCTCATGTCACATGTTAACATCATTAAGTTAGTGACCTATAACATGTTAACATCATACGATTAGTGACCTGTAACATGAATACAACTCTAAGAAAGACTCATGTAACGAATTAACATCAATAAGTTAGTGACCTATAACATGAATAAAACTCTAAGATAGACTCATGTAACATGTTAACATCACTAAGTTAGTGACCTATAACATGAATAAAACTCTAAGATAGACTCATATAACATGTTATCATCATTAAGTAAGTGACCTATAACATGAATAAAACTCTAAGATAGACTCATGTAACATGTTATCATCATTAAGTAAGTGACCTATAACATGAATAAAACTCTAAGATAGACTCATATAACATATTAACATCACTAAGTTAGTGCTTTATAACATGAATAAAACTCTAAGATAGACTCATATAACATATTAACATCACTAAGTTAGTGACCTATAACATGAATAAAACTCTAAGATAGACTCATATAACATGTTAACATCATTCAGTTAGTGACCTATAACATGAATAAAACTCTAAGATAGACTCATGTAACATATTAACATCACTAAGTTAGTGACCTATAACATGAATAAAACTCTAAGATAGACTCATATAACATGTTATCATCATTAAGTAAGTGACCTATAACATGAATAAAACTCTAAGATAGACTCATGTAACATGTTATCATCATTAAGTAAGTGACCTATAACATGAATAAAACTCTAAGATAGACTCATATAACATATTAACATCACTAAGTTAGTGCTTTATAACATGAATAAAACTCTAAGATAGACTCATATAACATATTAACATCACTAAGTTAGTGCTTTATAACATGAATAAAACTCTAAGATAGACTCATATAACATGTTAACATCATTCAGTTAGTGACCTATAACATGAATAAAACTCTAAGATAGACTCATGTAACATATTAACATCACTAAGTTAGTGACCTATAACATGAATACAACTCTAAGATAGACTCATGTAACATATTAACATCACTAAGTTAGTGATCTATAACATGAATAAAACTCTAAGATAGACTCATATAACATATTAACATCATTAAATTAGTGACCTATAACATGAATAAAACTTCAAGATAGACTCATGTAACATATTAACATCACTAAGTTAGTGACCTATAACATGAATAAAACTCTAAGATAGACTCATGTAACATATTAACATCACTAAGTTAGTGATCTATAACATGAATAAAACTCTAAGATAGACTCATATAACATGTTAACATCATTAAGTTAGTGACCTATAACATGAATAAAACTTCAAGATAGACTCATGTAACATATTAACATCACTAAGTTAGTGACCTATAACATGAATAAAACTCTAAGATAGACTCATGTAACATATTAACATCACTAAGTTAGTGACCTATAACATGAATAAAACTCTAAGATAGACTCATGTAGCATATTAACATCACTAAGTTAGTGACCTATAACATGAATACAACGTTAAGATAGACACATGTAACATGTTAATATAATTAAGTTATTGACCTATAAAATGAATAAAACGTTAAGATAGACTATGTAACATGTTAACATCATTCAGTTAGTGACTTATAACATGAATAAAACTCTAAGATAGACTCATATAACATATTAACATCATTAAATTAGTGACCTATAACATGAATAAAACTTCAAGATAGACTCATGTAACATATTAACATCACTAAGTTAGTGACCTATAACATGAATAAAACTCTAAGATAGACTCATGTAACATATTAACATCACTAAGTTAGTGATCTATAACATGAATAAAACTCTAAGATAGACTCATATAACATGTTAACATCATTCAGTTAGTGACCTATAACATGAATAAAACGTTAAGATAGACTCATATAACATGTTAACATCATTCAGTTAGTGACCTATAACATGAATAAAACGTTAAGATAGACTCATGTAACATGTTAACATCATTCAGTTAGTGACATATAACATGAATAAAACTCTAAGATAGTCTCATAAAACGGGTTGACGAGTTCATCTATAAATACGGTGTACAATATACCCATGCATATACAGTATTTAACAATGTACATATTAAAATAGGTAAAACAAATCCATTACACATATTAACTTACATGTATATTTATTTTCAAACATAGCCAGCGTATGAACCCACTGACATTTAAAAAAGATATATATTTGCCAATGAATGAAAATTATGTATTATACAAAGTACAGTATTAACATTGGATACATATGCAATTTGTATTGTCAAAGCTTGAATGGGGTAAGTATGTCAAATTATCAATATACAAAGTTGTTCGCAGTTCAAATAATTTAGAGGCAAACAAAGACACATTCTTAATTAACTTTGAACTCTCAGATGTCATCAGATCAAACAATTCAAAATATTTAGTCACTTCCAGAAAGGTTTTTTTATGAATTTCTTTCTTAATTCTTGATACAATTGACATTCTAAACTAAAATAAAACTCACTTTCGATCGTATACCTGAATTAAGCATTGCAATAGGGACCTGTAGCATGACTTAATCGTTAGCAGGGGACGAATGGGACGAATACAGTATCGTAAATTAGGTTCCTTGAAAGGCATGCATCTAAAAATTAAAAATGCATGCTAGATGTACATTGAAGGTCACATTATATAGTTTAATTCCGGGGGTGGGGTGAGGTGTTTTTGCTTCTTTTGAGTGTTTTCAGTGGAATATAACAATATTTTACGAAGCAGCTGTCGGTATATATCTTCTGAAATCAGCGGAGTCTATTGTTGATGAGATTATAAGGTAAGTTATAATTTTGATTTATTTTTGGCACAATTTTGACAATTAAGCCATTATACATGTCCGGCATTGGTTTTTGACTATCGGTGATATCTATATTTCGATAAACTGCATTCATTTATTGAATGCAGTTTTTCTCATTAATTGGTACATTATTTTGCCAAAATATCTTACAGTCTGTCTGTAGGCTATATAGACATCGAGATTGGTTAATATAACATGAAAGCTGGTTTCGCAATCGATGTACAATACTAAACATATCCATTGGATCTGATTCGTTTAGTATAAATATTCGGTATTTTTTTATACTAAACTAGACTTGTTACTGGGACATGATGGTCCCCGTGTATAATGGTCGCAAACAGAGTGTATTCGTCCCATACTTAGTTCGCGTCACATTTAACACTGAGCTTGCATTCTATGTTGTTAGCAGTTGTAAATGTAATGTATTGTCACGTGGTGTCTTATAAACGTTGTTGATTACCCGCTTGCTTTCCCCTTGCATAGCAAACGTCACTATTATGCTTCCGGTGCTCGTGTATGTTTGTTTTAATATACGGGCGCTGCAGAGTAAGCGGTTAGAATTAACATACTTTGGTAGGAGTGTATACGGGGTATACGTATACATATCACTTCTACAGCCTTGCTGTGGAAGCCAGCTTTTATAGCGACGTTGGTAGAGTGGTTGACCTTTTCTTAAAGTTAAGCAACGTTCAACGCGGTTAGTGCCTGGATGGGTGATCCGCGATGGCTTAACGCCGGTACACGTTACACGAGTCCATGTATTGCATCTTACGAGTTGTGTTTTATTTACAGTTAAACAGGTAATGTACATGTATGATACACTGGCGATGTGTTTCGGGCTTTGTCACACGAAAACAGACCCCCGGGGATCACCCAGTTGGTATAATAATCGAATAGACTTGAAAACATGGCGGCATTTTGTAACAATATTTTCAAAAATAAATGCTGAAGAAACGTCAAATACGTTTGTATGAGGGAACGGGATGATACACAAGTAACAGTTCTTTCATAATCAAACTAATAATCTATTTTGTTAGGTACCAATTCCAAAACATGCAGACCGGGATGGGTTCTATTTCAAGACTCTTGCTACTTGTTCGCAAACGATTTCACGGGCATCTATCGTTTCAGTAAGGTATACTGTTTGAATCCTATGTAATGTTAAATATCAATTTAAAATGGTTATTCCAACATTGTGTAGACTTCTGTAACAACTTCTGTAACAACTTATGTTACAACTATCCATAGGGGTGGGGTTATACAATATATCAGACTGTTTTTATTTTAGGTGAAAGACTTTTGGCGAAACAGCGAATTTTAAAATTTTGCAGAACGTAAATTTACCAAGTTTCGTATTTATAACTGAAATACATTTAAAATTACATATGTATTTAGCGTCACATCAATTAAGATATATTGATAAGTCCCCAAACAAATATATCTACATTATCATTGCAGGAAGCACTCGAATACACTAAAATAATGTTTATCCGAGACATCTCTTTAAAATGTTATATTGGAAAACCCTTGGAATTTAAATTACTATATTGTGACATTTTTGGATATTATTTGCAATTGTAAAGTTGATAGTCTGTTTAAAGGTATGACTGTTCATCTAATGTTGCGATTTATATATTTTAGCGAATTGAAATGCTGTAAATAGTAGACACGCTTTAAAACGGTCCTATTGATTGTTAACCCTTTCCCACATACAACACATCTGCAACGGACGACTTTGAGAACATCATGAACAAATATGGAAAACCTCTTAAAATTAAAGTATAATTATTGAACAGATTTGAAAACAGTTTGGCAAAAGGAGAGGCGTCAAAAAGCATCTGTATGTGGAAAAAATCAGTTTCGTTCAAACCCGATTTCGTCCAAAATGACGATAACAATTTTCGCAGGATGAGTTCTTTCTTGCATAATACATGACCCCCCATTTTCTTTGCATTATTTTAAAGCTTAGATGTGATTACACTGATTACTTACAAAGCGTTTCCGTGTATATATCAATTGTGCATGGACGTTATACTAGTAGAGCTACGTCTAAAGAATGTTGTCAGAAGACCCATGGGTACTTGGGTAGACAGTTGAGGCACTAGTAAGACTGCGTGTATGCACAGGCGTACCTTAGTCCTCACTGTACGTTGATGCCACAATTCCCGTATTCACCATTTATAAGCGAATTGAATGTGTGTTGTATTTAAGATCCCGTATCCACCATTTATAAGCGAATTAAATGTGTGTTGTATTTAAGATCCCGTATTCACCATTTATAAGCGAATTTAATTTGTGTTGTATTTAAGATCCCGTATTCACCATTTATAAGAGAATTGAATGTGTGTTGTATTTAAGATCCCGTATTCACCATTTATAAGCGAATTGAATGTGTGTTGTATTTAAGATCCCGTATTCACCATTTATAAGCGAATTGAATGTGTGTTGTATTTAAGATCCCGTATCCACCATTTATAAGCGAATTGAATGTGTGTTGTATTTAAGATCCCGTATTCACCATTTATAAGCGAATTGAATGTGTGTTGTATTTAAGATCCCGTATTCACCATTTATAAGCGAATTGAATGTGTGTTGTATCTAAGATCCCGTATTCACCATTTATAAGCGAATTGAATGTGTGTTGTATTTAAGATCCCGTATTCACCATTTATAAGCGAATTGAATGTGTGTTGTATTTAAGATCCCGTATCCACCATTTATAAGCGAATTGAATGTGTGTTGTATTTAAGATTCATTGTGAACAACTAGGAGCACACATTGTGAATATCAATTCTCAACAGGAAAACGACTTCATCAAAAATCATATTTCTGGATTGCAAGGTATTTTATATTTTTCCATTTCTTCTTCATTGTTTGTGCGCCCGTTACAGATGGGCGAGATAAAGATATGTCTTGTTTGTATGAAAGTTATGTATATGAGTGGTATAAGTTGTAATTCCGTGACCCATCTTGTATAGGCATGGACACCAGATATATCTAGATTGGATTTACATTTATGTACGAAAGTTATGTATACAGAACAGAACATAATTATACCCCCTAATACATAGTATATGAGGGATATATAGGAGGCACGCTTGTCGGTCGATCGGTCGGTCGGTTTGTCGGTCCGTTGGTCTGTGGACATTTCTTGTGAACACTATTTCTCAGCAACCCTTGGTCAGAATTCAATATAACTTCACAAGAATTATTGATACCAAGCCTAGTTGTGCATATTGTCGGCGTGTTGCACTGGATTTCTTTTTTAAATGAGTGATGGCCCCTTGAATTTCTCATACATATGTATATTGTCAGGCACCAGCTGGGGGTATTCATCACCTTCAGTGATATTTCAAGTTTTAATTTGCTTTAAGTAATTTCAACAACTACTTTTAATTAGTATACAAAAGAGAGGCAACGGAGAACAAAAACAATTTTAATATTCATTCAAATCAAACCATGAAAGGTTTTCGTAGAGGTTCTACGTGTATTCGCATCATAAATATATTTAATTTGGTGTGTTTTTTGCCATGTATATTAGTATGATTCTAGAAATTCTTTGCATCAGTCTAAAAAGTGAAGAAAGATCAGTAAATGATACTCACTCTCATTAGTTTTTATATAACACAATATTTTTGCATAATCTATTAATTTGCCGGATATTGGTAAGTGATTTTTTTTTTCAATTTCTAAGTCATGTGAGGATAGTCGGAATCTAGTTTATCATATTCTAAATTTTTCGGCGAAAGCTGACTAAAGTGGGTTTTGACCTAGATGTTAAACAAATGATCTAGATTGTAGACCAATCAAATGTTGTATTTAATGAATAATGTCGAAGAAGTAAAGGAAATGAAACGTTTTGATTGGTTCATAGTTAAGTTGGCGATCCAGCGAGGGGCACTAATAAGGTGAAGTTTTAAAATGAAATGTTCTGCATACTAACATTTAATTGTTTTCCTTAAGAAATAAATTTCAGTGAAAAAAATTAGTGAAAACGTATGAAATATAATATTTAAGAGCAGAATATTAATTATTTTTGAAACATGATAAGTTTTCGGTTATTTATCGTCAATTGAAACTTATACTGTGTTACATAATACACCTCTTGGGAGTCTCGCGTAATCTCCATTCATGTGATGAATTCTCGGCCTTACATAACGAGATGTTGCACTAGTGTAATGGATGTTGACTTGGATTGTCATGTGAAAGGTCTGTGGTTCGCTTCCCGGCAGAGGCAAGCTTTTTTCTCTCTCTCTCATTCATATCAAAACCAAAGTATATATATGAACTAAAACATTTAAAAAACAAATATTACATATTTAACGTTATTGTTTTCTGTCATTCTAATAAGTAAGACAAAATATCAAATAATATGCGCATGTTCCATTTCTTAGTGTTTTCTCACATTGATCGCTGTTTATCTTTTTTAAAGATATTTCTTGTTCGAATTTGAATTGATCATTTTACTATCTATGATTAGTAATTTTCATTGTAGAAACAAGTTTTGGAAATATATCGGTGTCAGGGGCGTAGCTCCATTAAGATACTGTAGGCACGTGCCTACACATTTTTTCTCAAAACCCCGAAATGCAGCTGCGGCGATATACATCTGCGTACTGTATCGATCAGATCAGCCTGCGCTGTCCGCGCAGACTGATCCGGTCGACACATTCCATCTTAGGGGAATACATGTATAGAGTAGTTATTTCTGAAACAGAAAATCTACAGGAGGCGAAAAGTGTCTATCCCGGTAGGCCTGTGTGGCATGCTTAGGCTGATCCGGTTATTTTACGCAGAGTCCAGAATGTTGATTTGTTCACGAGACGGCCTACACATTGGTTATTGCAAAGCTACGCCCCTGGGTGTTTAATCTGATTATAGATAAAGCCAAGCCGCGGTAGTTCAGTCGGTAGCGACGCGGGCTGTCAATCCAGGGGTTGTGAGTTCAAATCCCGGCTCGGCCAACTTTCTTTCCGACGATTGACAAAAGTCAATGCGACATGCGTCAATCGTCCTCCATCAATAGGCTAAGTCTATGTGGAAAAGCAGCCAGTTGCTTCGGAAGATTGTTGTGTGGAGTACTGGTGTGAGAAAACCGGGAAATGCATGAGTAGGTGAACTGGCCTCCGTGATAAAACTGAGAAATTGTTAAAAAACGGCGTAAAACCCCAATCAATCAATCAATCTGATTATAGATAAGACATATTGGATCGGTTTACGTGATAATGTAGTTGAGGGGGTTTGGAGATGGTCAGACACGAGTTATAAAGCAGCCTCGTTCCTAGACTGGAACCCTGGTGAGCCTGATGGCAAACCGTTTTGGGGTGGCCAGGATTGCGCTGTCATTAATGGGGTTGGTTGGGCTGATAAGCGGTGTGTGACTGTTGGTCAGCCACTCTGTGAATCTCAGTAAGTATTCTCATTGCATACAAGATCATGAAAGTGCTGCAGTTATGTTGGGTCATGAAGGTACGTAATATAATGCGACGTATGTTGTGAAAACATCACCGATGTGTATAACTCTATGTTATATACCGACGTATGTTGTGAAAATGTTGACGATGTGTATTACTCGGTGTATGTTGTGAACACGTCGACGATGTGTATTACTCTATGTTATATACCGACTTATGTAGTGAAAACGTCGACGATGTGTATTATTCTATGTTATATATATACCGACGTATGTTGTGAAAACGTCGACGATGTGTATTAATCTATGTTATATATATACCGACGTATGTAGTGAAAACGTCGACGATGTGTATTAATCTATGTTATATATATACCGACGTATGTAGTGAAAACGTCGACGATGTGTATTATTCTATGTTATATATATACCGACGTATGTTGTGAAAACGTCGACGATGTGTATTATTCTATGTTATACGTGTGAAAGCTCGAGCCGAAGGCTCGAGCGAAGCACGCCTATAGGTTACCCGTACGAACAAATCATACGAGATCAAAACAACGAGAATTCAGTACAATCTTACTGTTTTTCACATATCAAATCTCAACCCCATAGCACTTTTTTTCGGCCATTTTGCTTCCGGTCTTACTGGACGGACAAATTACCGTAACCTATTAATTTCGTAACCGGTAAAACACGCAGACACGATATTCATATGTTTTGACAAATCAAAAAATACTTAGAACTAGAGGGAAAAATTAAATTAAATTCCTTCTCGATAAAGGAATGAAAACAAGGAATCTGACACGTGATAATTTGCGTGTAATTGCACTCGTTTTTTAAAATAATATTTTCTCAACCGGAAGTAAACACATCAAATGTGACGTCATTGCAACGCAAGTGAATTCATTGTAGTGCAAGTAATAAATAAATAACAAAAGGAAAACGACAGAAATCGTAGGAAAGGATAGTTTGACTCATCACAAATGGATTTCGTTCACTGGAATTAAGGACTTTATGAAGGGTAAGTCGACTATTCTTTTATACCTGTCATCATTATTTCATGGATTTTATATTTTGGCAATATAGAGAAGCATTAAACACTTGAAAATAATAGTAAATATTTCAACGGAAGTTATCCTTCGTCACATCGCGTGACGTCACATCGTGTGTATTGTTTTTGTCTGTATCTGTCATATCTTCGACTGTCTTGTTGTATTGACTTCAAGAAGTGTATCTATATAGATATATTGCAGTAAATGTAGTAAACAAACGAAACTACAGTTTATTTCAAATTATTTGCCTTCAATTTACTCTTTTTTTTTTACATTGTACAGTTAAACAGTCTATGTATGACCTAGTCTTTGTCAAATCATGAAATTATGACCAGAATCAGTTCACCTTGGTTTGTGGGTTTACATAGCCTAGGCTAGTAAATGTGTTAAGCCATATATCCTCCAACCTGATAGAGAGGAAAACACGTTCATTCCTTCAAATGAGTCCATTGTTTTAAAGAAATTAAGTCATATGTGGGCTATCAGTAAAACACTTAACTTTTCTTTTAACAGGCTGAATTTCTAGTAGTTTCATCATTTTTTTTTATCCAAAATTTGTTTATTGATCAAACTCAAATGGTTTCCATTGTTTTAAAGGAACGGTGTCATGTATGTGCATGGGCTATCAGTAAAAAAACACATTACTTTTCTTTCAACAGGCTTAATTTCTAGTAGATTCATCATTTTTTTATCCAAAGTTTGTTTATTGATCAAACTCAAATGAGTCAATGTGTTTTAAAGAAATTATGTCATATGTGGGCTATCAGTAAAACACATTACTTTTCTTTCAACAGGCTACATTTCTAGTACATTCATCTTTCCAAAATGTGTTTATTGATCAAACTCAAATGAGTCCATTGTTTTAAAGAAATGATGTCATAATTATGTGGGCTATCAGTAATAAAACACATTACTTTTCTTTCAACATGAAGTTTTTTAAAGTAAAACATATTTTTATTAGAAAATACTTACCAGTCATTTAATACCTGATATATAATCTCAACACCGTTAATTCATCCAGAAAAGAAGCTCGCGCAGCCATGCATAGCCCTCACGCGTGTGTGATACACACGGCCGCCGGCAATACCGGCGCACGGGCCATGAGAACCCCACTTTTAATTTCACCGTTAACTTGCAGCGTTTAGTGTTGGGTGACGACGCGGGGTTGGGAGGCGGGAATCTGAAATGACTGGTAAGTATTTTCTAATAAAAATATGTTTTACTTTAAAAAACTTCATTTTTATGTCAAAAATACATTACCAGTCATTTAATACCTGATGACTTTGCAGCATCGGTCGGGAGGATCGTCCAACACAATGCCGGTCCCGAGAAATCGTAGCACTTGGTAAGAGTACCTACGGTACTACTAAATATAAACACAACTGTTTATGTATTTAGTAATTTGTGTATTAATTAGGTAAGTACTCGCTGAGAGTCCACTTGTGTGTCCAGAGAGAAATAATTTCTGATTGAAATGTTTTAAGACGTTATCAGAAGGATCTTATTACTAATTAAAGGAATAGGATATCCAGTGTTTGAATACGCTGCTGAAATATCCTTCTCCTACCAGAGGTTGAATAACCCCTACTGTGGCTCTTACAGCCCTCGAATGTTTTATAAAGAACTTAAGACCCTTGGCAGGGTACAGGATCCTGTTATGTCTTTAAAAGGGAACACAGTTCACAGAAAGGTTGTGAAATGTGATGGGTTAGGAAGAACCAAAGGCAACTTGGTCTCAGTAGGAATACAGGTTTATAAGAACGGTTGAATAACCATAGGCTGTAAAACCTGATGAAATTCGTTGTTACTTAAAGCAAAGAACTCACTTCCCTGATAGTGTTCGCCAAGCAAGACGAATTTAAGTCTCAGTTTATAACTTAAGAAGCGGCAGCTTCCGACGAACGTAAAAGTTCGGAGAAAAATTGATCTGAACTTTGAAGTTAAGCGCATTGGAGCATCGAACGATAATTGTCGTGCTCAGTGCCAACTCTTGAAGGCGAGAGGTCGGCAACATATGTAAGCATAATTACTGATTGACGTACCTTAAAAAAACACCAATCGGTAAGAACTGTCTACTTCTAAGGAAGATGTAACGGTTATGTCGATAGGCAGGCCAGAAGAACGTTGAACTACGATCTCTGGGCCAATACTGTGTTTCTGAAGTCATTGTCAGGAGAATAACGAAACCGGAAGTTGACTCATTTGAATTATGGGGCAATTCAGGGAGTAATTATTATTCTCACTCCTTAAGTATGTGAGCTAGAAAGACTGCTGTCTCCTCTATTGATCATATGTCCTTAACTGTTAAGCCCTGTACTGTAATGAGTATTTAACACACTGCCCCGAACTGTAAACAATTCGGGTGTGGTGTGAAGCATGTAACGGGCCGTTTCCCCTAATTACTGATCCTGATCCAGGAAATGGGAGTCGGATTCTCTAATAGCGAATCGAGTCTGTCCGAAGGGCCAGCTCGACGAGAAACGTCCTACAACGAGTCTCTTGAGGGGAATAGATCCGACTTGCCCGTTTTGGGAATTAATTCCAAACGCAGGTAATCGAAGTGAAGTGTTTGAAAGGAACACTTCACCGTTTACAATGAATCGACGGTCATTCCTCGATGAAAAAGCAACCGGTACGTGGTAAAAGGCGTCTGTTAGGTCTAAGAATCGCTCAGACAGCCGTTCCGGATTGCGTTCTTGATGAAACGGCACGTTCCATTTTATAACTCGACCGTACTAGACGCAATCTGAGTCGATAAGTCTAATTCCGGTCTTCATCGGCTGTCTTCTTAGGAACCAGAAGAAAGACGGTTGTAGAAACCACCGAATGGAAGGTTGATAACCACTCTATGGCATTCCTGTTAGATTTAATAGAGAGGAGCGCTTCCCTATAGCTGCGGATTAGGGCCAGTGCTCCACTTGGTTGTATGTCAACTTTGCTCCCGTAACGGGGCTTTGATAAGGCAGGACAAGCGGAAGCAGAAAGCTAGGCTCGAACTTAGCCTGTCTCTTGTGTCTTCACAGGTTGGGCTTCTAAGAATGCCTTTGCAGAAGTCGCTGTACGTTCTGTCCCTGTGAACGATGTTGCCGCATACGCCGAAATGCGCCTATGGACGCAGTGAATGCAGTAACTTTCCACTAATGATAGTTTATTTAGAGTCCAGCTCTAAATTGTTTAATCATCCGATGGAGCACTGACCCCGATATGTCTCTTATTCGTCAGACAAGACGGGGTCGTGGGTTTTACCCGACGACGTGCGGATTGACTAAAGCCGGTTCTGAACCGGAAGGTCAGTGTCCGATTCGACATGGAGGAATCCTATGATTGATTGATTGTGGTTTAACGCCGTTTTAACAATTCTCAGTTATATCACGGCGGCCAGTTCACCAACTCATGTATTTCCTGGTTTTCTCACACCAGTACTCCACACAACAATCTTACCAAGCAACTGGCTACTTTTCCACAAAAACTTAGCCCATTGGTGGGAGGAATCCTATGAAGGAGTCATGATCGAGGAATTGATCCCTTTTCCGAAGAAGAATGAGATCGCATGGAATCAACCGTCGGTCCGAGCTCACGTATGAGAGAGTTCACAGAGTGAATATCCTCTGGGAACGGATGATCCCGGTAGGCCAGCATAGGGGATTGATTTATGAAATCAACTGAATCTCTCCCTTGTAATACCGTCGGACATCGACTCGTCCAAACAATTGGTACGATGGGTATTACTTGGGAGGAGTTTAGTTCCTAGAGACGCACTCTCTCCTCCCTGGGGACCGACATAACTATTTGACCGGTACTCCCCATACCCGATGTCCGACGGTTCAATCGGCTATGTCCCAGCATACTGCCCGATTGACTGCCGAAAGGTTATGTCCTAAGACATTACCCGATTGACCGGTGCCCTACTGGCTATGTCTAAAGACATTGCCCGGTGTCCAAATGACTGTGTCCGAGGACATTTGTCAATTGGAATTCTGTAGAATTCCGAAGAATTCATAGTAGAATTTTGTTTTCACGGTGACCGTTTGCCCGGTTACCGTTTATGCCCAGTTAAGAGTTTGACTGCCCTGTGAACGTTCACGCGACAACCGTTTATGCCCAGTGATTAATTGAGTGCTCGGTAGGCACTTGACTCATTCTCTAGCACTATCGACTCATTACATTCATATGAGTGTAAGGAACGACAACTCTGCGAAGGAGATTTGCACTTGGCTGTGTTCGAAAACACCCGGTTGTCCGATGTCAATGGTTATGTCATAATATTGACAAAACGGTTGGAGTCAACTTGACTTAACGACTGCTCGTTACCCAGCTCTGGGTACGTTCAGTAATGGTAGCTCCCTCTGACCATTACTGTCCGGTTGACTAATGATAGGCTGATGTGAGGCTGCTCTATCACCAGTCTCCAAAGACTTCAGACATTATAATTTGGCACCCTGTAGGAGTCCGAAGACTGCTGTACTGCATTACAGGTTTAAACGACGTTTTAGCGTCAACCTTCGGGCATAAAGTATTAGGCCCCACCCTAAATACTTCCTTAATGTTCTGCTGTAGAGATCAACGCTCTACAGCCGGCTCGTAATCTGAAGGGGACTGCCCCCCCCCCCCCCCACCCCCCCCGCCCGTCAGACGAGGAGGTGGGAGAGTGTCGAGCCCTACGATGCTGTCGATTGTGTGATATGAACCTCCTCTCCGCAGTAGAGAGAGGTCGCACTGGATCGATCGTCGGGGCCGAACTAACCGTATGGGACGGTCTCGACCTCCCTTTCACGGAAAACCTGAGTTATTCCGATCGGGGGTTTGCCTTTCTAAGGACTGCCTCTTCGAAAGGTGTCCTTCCGGGAACAGTGAATTCCCATGAGTGGGTAGTGCTGATCCCGGTAGGCTTGGTTAACCCGCCTATCACTGATCCGTTACATCTTTTGAAACGGAGCTTGGTATCGGGGAAGGAGTGTAATCCCTAGAGAAGTACAATGTTCCCCTTGGAGAAACGGAAAGATTTCTCTGTCCTGTACTCCCTATAACTGGATATCTGAGCCTGGTGCGTAATGACCAATGTTTTGAATATCCGTACTCTTCTATTCTCATTCTTTTGAGGAGTGTAATCCCTACAGAAGAACACTGTTCCCCTTGGAGAACGGAAAGATTTATCTGTCCTGTACTCCCTATAACCGATGTTAGACGGTTGAATTCTGAGCCTGGTGCGTAATGACCAGTGTTTTGAATATCCGTATTGACCGGTTGTGCGAAGAACGAGTGATACTAGTATCAATTCGGTCGTGAAGCACGGAGCCCGGTTGACCGGTCGCGTCAGTTAGTTGTGTTTACAAAAAACAACTTAATTACAATTAATAATTTACACAATTATGTTGTTAGGTTGTTATGTAGTTGAATAACTGAATGAATAATAACTTGTTTAAGGCGAATGCCTTAAACAGACCAAGAAATAAATTATAACAAGAGGGCCATGATGGCCCTTGAATCGCTCACCTGATTTTTTATTTTTTGGTCACTTTAGCTATATAAGCCTCGCCCCCTGGCAGCCAGTTTCCGACCAATCAACTTGGCTTGAAGGAATCTGATAGAGGGTCACCCTAGGAACATTTCTACAAAATTATTTGAAAATCGGCCAGATACTTTTGGAGGAGAAGATGTTTTAAGTTTTCACTATAGCCATATAATGCAAAATAGCCCTGCCTACTGGCGGCCATATTTTTTGACCAATCAACATGGCTTGAAGGAATCTGAAAGTGGGTCATCCAAGGAACATTTCTACAAAATTATTTGAAAATCGGGCCGACACTTTTGGAGAAGAAGATTTTTTAAGTTTGCACTATAGCCATATAAGGCAAAATAGCCCCGCCCCCCCCCCCCCCCCCCCCTGGCGGCCATGTTTTTCGACCAATCAACATGGCTTGAAGGAATCTGATAGAGGGTCACCCAAGGAACATTTCTACAAAATCATTTGAAAATCAGCCTGACACTTTCGGAGGAGAAGATTTTTTTAAGTTTTCACTATAGCCATATAAGGCAAAATAGCCCCGCCCCCCTGGCGGCCGTGTTTTTTGACCAATCAACATGGCTTGAAGGAATCTGGTAGAGGGTCATCCAAGGAACATTTCTACACAATTATTTGAAAATCTGCCCAGTTTGGGAGAAGAAGAATTTTGAAGTTTTTTTCGTTTCGTTGCCATGGAAACCAGAATTCTGCATGGATCCATAAAATTTGAAGGAATTCTGGTGAGGTCATTAAGAGGATGCTTTATGTGAAGTTTCATCCCAATTGACCCACTGATTACTGAGGAGAAGATGTTGAAGATTTTTTAAGTTTTCACTTTGGCCATATAAGGCAAAATAGCCCCGCCCCCTGGCGGCCATGTTTTTTGACCAATCAACATGGCTTGAAGGAATCTGATAGAGGATTACCCAAGGAACATTTCTACAAAATTATTTGAAAATCGGCCTTACACTTTTGGAGGAGAAGATTTTTTAAGTTTGCACTATAGCCATATAAGGCAAAATAGCCCCGCCCCCCCCTGGCGGCCATGTTTTTCGACCAATCAACATGGCTTGAAGGAATCTGATAGAGGGTCACCCAAGGAACATTTCTACAAAATTATTTGAAAATCGGCCTTACACTTTCGGAGGAGAAGATTTTTTAAGTTTTCACTATAGCCATATAAGGCAAAATAGCCCCGCCCCCCCTGGCGGCCATGTTTTTCGACCAATCAACACGGCTTGAAGGAATCTGATAGAGGGTCATCCAAGGAACATTTCTACAAAATTATTTGAAAATCTGCCAACCAATTTGGGAGAAGAAGAATTTTGAAGTTTTTTCGGTTTCGTTGCCATGCAAACCAGAATTTTGCATGGATCCCAAAAATTTGAAGGAATTCTGGTGAGGTCAATGAGAGGATGCTTTCTGTGAAGTTTCATCCAAATTGACCCACTGGTTACTGAGGAGAAGAAGTTGACGCACGACGCACGACGCACGACGGACGACGGCCGACGGACGACGGACAAAAGGCGATCACAATAACTCACCTTGAGCAAAGCTCAGGTGAGCTAAAAATGAAAAATAAATTCTTAGCTGTCAGTTCGGTGTGTCCAGAAATTAAAAAGAGGGGTTCTCATGGCCCGTGCGCCGGTATTGCCGGCGGCCGTGTGTATCACACACGCGTGAGGGCTATGCATGGCTGCGCGAGCTTCTTTTCTGGATGAATTAACGGTGTTGAGATTATATATCAGGTATTAAATGACTGGTAATGTATTTTTGACATAAAAAGGCTGAATTTCTAGAAGATTCATAATTTTTTTAACCAAAATTTGTTTATTGATCAAACTCAAATGAGTCAATTGTTTTAAAGAAATGATGTCATATGTGGGCAATCAGTAAAACACATTACTTTTCTTTCAACAGGCTACATTTCTAGTACATTCATCTTTCCAAAATGTGTTTATTGATCAAACTCAAATGAGTCCAGTGTTTTAAAGAAATGATGTCATATGTCGGCTAGTAAAACTCATTACTTTTCTTTCAACAGGCTGAATTTCTAGTAGTTTCATCTTTTTTTTTTATCCAAAATTTGTTTATTGATCAGATTGGACAAACTTGGTACTAAGAATTTCAACATTATCTTCACTAGGTTATTTTAAATACTCTGCATGTATGTATTCAAACCACATTAATTCATAATTAATGTCAGTTATAAGTCAACCAGTGACCTCACAAAAGTGTTCTGTCCTCTGGTATAACTAAAATACCACAAAAATGTATCTGTTTTCCATTTTCTGTGTAATTTATTGTGAATTCCATTATTCTGTGTGAAATTGTCTAATCTATATACATACAATAGAAATGGTAAAATTTAAACTGATTATTCATTGTAACAAAAAGATTCTTATAATTTACTCAAAATTACACATATTTTCAAACTGCTGCTCAAAGTACATGTAAAGACATATACTGTAGTTTAATGGTAACACACCTGGTCTAACAAGAGTTCTGAGTTCAAATCTCAGCAAGTACATGTTTTGAAAGAAGCAGCTAAACTTAACAAATTATACATGAAACAATTATGTTGTGGGGAGTTGTCACTTATTACATTTTTATCCAGGCTTCTAGTGAACATAGTTTACTCCCTGTACCCTTTTCAAAAGCTTTTTTAACTCCAGCAATCACAATTAAAAAAAGGGAACAGTTTTCAACATTGATAACTCTGAGAATCTGTACATGTTCAAGGTCTGATCTGATATTTCACTATCCATTTTTTCAAACTACATATTTCATATACGTTGTTGACACTAACTTTGTTACTTATTAACAAATAACCTGATGCTGTTTCATGCTTTACAAATTAAAAACCAGAAAAGGAGCAGAAAAGGAGATAGGGATTCAAAGCAAAAATGTTGTTGAATAGGAAGATATTGTTCATTTTGGATCAATTACACCATTCCGACAATGTATTAAGATTAGTCACAGACATCAAGTAATTTACATCAGGCAAGGGGCTAAACTTTACCCTTTTCAACATACATCATTATACATCATTATAATTGGGACTTTTGAAAATATTTTCGCAGTCTGTATGCATAGTGTTCTCGTCTTAAAATGTCTCAAGATCATACATTCAGCCAGATCATGCAAAGGTAGCCATTTGCCATTCATCTAGAGGTGAGAAATCAAAAGGATGTATTTACGTTTGATTCTTTCTTAATTTTTCTTAGGCTTGGCATGGAAGATTGTTGTTTGGAGAATTTTAGTATTCTAAAAAGTCAGGGGGAAATGTTAGATAAACTGAAGTACCATTGAAAATAATGTTAAGCTCAAGTCATTCAATCAACCATCGTAACTTCGTAAGACTAAGAGTCAATTTCCAATTATATTTATTACTAGTTTACAAATAACTGGCATTTTAAAAAAAAAAAAAGAAGAACATTCTTCAATGCCTTCCAGTGTTTTCCATCAACATCCTTGGAAATATACAGTCTGTTAGGCCTCTGACCTAATAAAAAATAAAACATATGTACAAATTAAACTTAAATGCATGATAAGTTTGGGTTTTTTATCAATATCTTTTTCAAATTCCTTTTTGTAACTTTCTACAATTTGCCTATAAATTTGTTACTTGTTGGGGGACTGACACTGCTTAATTAATTGTTATTGCTTTCACACGACCTAGGCTTTGCCTATTAACATATTATATATACCGACGTATGTAGTGAAAACGTCGACGATGTGTATTAATCTATGTTATATATATACCGACGTATGTAATGAAAACGTCGACGATGTGTATTAATCTATGTTATATACCGACGTATGTAGTGAAAACGTCGACGATGTGTATTACGAAAAAAAACCATAAATGTTTTTTTTCGCTTTATAACCCATGAAGCTTTCTGAAATGAAACTGGAAAAATCCATGGGGGGCTGCCATTTTGGATATGTATAAAAAGCAGACGTAAAACACAGATTGAAAATTATTGTCGGCTTTTTTTTTTTTTTTTTTTAAATCGGTATTTTGGGTATGTATAAAAGAGCAGAAAAACACGGATTGAAAATTATTCTCGTCTTTTTAATCATTTTTTTTAAATCGATATTTAAGATCATTTACGTGCTGTGTTATGTGGCAATTAACATTTGTACGAAAAGTTAAAAATAAATGGAAATCTGTAAGAAATATGTTTTCCCGTTCGTCAAAAAAACGACAGCATTAGCCTTCTACGCCTGAAACTAAATTTTGACTGTATCGTAGCCAAAGAAGGACGTGACGTCATTTCCGTTACAATATATCTTGGCGTAACGTCAATGGAGCGACGTCGTTTCCCTCAAAAAAGTGGTATCAACATGAAAGACCCCAAATTCCTATACATGAGCTATTGACTCACTCATTCAAAGTATAATTATTTATCAAACATTGTGGCAAAAGGATAACTTTCTCATAAGAAGCAATTGTTCTTGTGGCGACAATCTTATCCTAAATCGTCTGTTGCATAGGCCTCAGAAACCGTCTCTAATAGAGAAAGGGTTTAGCAGAAATGTGACCCCTTACATAATTTGTTCCAGTCATATTGACTGGTTGAAAAAGGCAGTCGCCAGGTGGCATCTGAAAAGGGCTGATCTATTTGCTTCTTTGCCATAATGCAGGTGATCGATTAAGGATCATCTTGGCCCTCATGTTTTAACCTCGTTCATTATAATTTTCCGTTCAAATAATAGACAACATCAATACGAATTCCAAATATGTTTTAATAATGCAAGAAACATGACATTAACATTATTATTGTCTAGTCAATTACTTATAAATCCTTTTTTATGGCCAAAGTATGCTCTTTAATTTTTGTTTATAATTATCTTGCGTTTTTTTTTTTCGTAAATAGGTAGCACCTATAGATATATTAATATATGTTATATATATACCGACGTATGTAATGAAAACGTCGACGATGTGTATTAATCTATGTTATATACCGACGTATGTAGTGAAAACGTCGACGATGTGTATTAATCTATGTTATATATATACCGACGTATGTAGTGAAAACGTCGACGATGTGTATTATTCTATCTTATATATATACCGACGTATTTTGTGAAAACGTCGACGATGTGTATTATTCTATGTTATATATATACCGACGTATGTAGTGAAAACGTCGACGATGTGTATTAATCTATGTTATATATATACCGACGTATGTAGTGAAAACGTCGACGATGTGTATTATTCTATGTTATATACCGACGTATGTTGTGAAAACGTCGACGATGTGTATTATTCTATGTTATATATATACCGACGTATGTAGTGAAAACGTCGACGATGTGTATTAATCTATGTTATATATATACCGACGTATGTAATGAAAACGTCGACGATGTGTATTAATCTATGTTCTATACCGACGTATGTAGTGAAAACGTCGACGATGTGTATTAATCTATGTTATATATATATACCGACGTATGTAATGAAAACGTCGACGATGTGTATTAATCTATGTTATATACCGACGTATGTAGTGAAAACGTCGACGATGTGTGTTAATCTATGTTATATATATACCGACGTATGTAGTGAAAACGTCGACGATGTGTATTAATCTATGTTATATACCGACGTATGTAGTGAAAACGTCGACGATGTGTATTAATCTATGTTATATATATACCGACGTATGTAGTGAAAACGTCGACGATGTGTATTAATATATGTTATATATATACCGACGTATGTAGTGAAAACGTCGACGATGTGTATTAATCTATGTTATATACCGACGTATGTAGTGAAAACGTCGACGATGTGTATTAATCTATGTTATATATATACCGACGTATGTAGTGAAAACGTCGACGATGTGTATTAATCTATGTTATATACCGACGTATGTAATGAAAACGTCGACGATGTGTATTAATCTATGTTATATACCGACGTATGTAGTGAAAACGTCGACGATGTGTATTAATATATGTTATATATATACCGACGTATGTAATGAAAACGTAGACGATGTGTATTATTCTATGTTATATATATACCGACGTATGTAGTGAAAACGTCGACGATGTGTATTAATCTATGTTATATATATATACCGACGTATGTAATGAAAACGTCGACGATGTGTATTAATCTATGTGTTATATATACCGACGTATGTAATGAAAACGTCGACGATGTGTATTAATCTATGTTATATACCGACGTATGTAGTGAAAACGTCGACGATGTGTATTAATCTATGTTATATATATACCGACGTATGTAATGAAAACGTCGACGATGTGTATTAATCTATGTTATATACCGATGTATGTAGTGAAAACGTCGACGATGTGTATTATTCTATGTTATATATATATACCGACGTATGTAATGAAAACGTCGACGATGTGTATTCATCTATGTTATATACCGACGTATGTAGTGAAAACGTCGACGATGTGTATTAATCTATGTTATATATATACCGACGTATGTAATGAAAACGTCGACGATGTGTATTAATCTATGTTATATATATACCGACGTATGTTGTGAAAACGTCGACGATGTATATTTCTCGGCGGAATTAACCTGATCCTGACCTTAGTACAAAGATACGCGTGATCATGGTAAAACGTTCGTATTGGATGCGGCAGGTCGTGGGTTCGAACCCCGACAGGGTCATACAACATTCTTTAAACTTTTAGTAAATGCTTTCCCTCCTTGAAGCTCAGGTTTGTGTGGTTAGCGTTACGACTGACCCATTGGTGTCAGAATCATTGACACAGTACTATTGGTAATTTATCCATGAAATGCCATGATATAACCGAACACATGTTGAAGGTTGCGTAAAACGCCATACAATAAAACAAACAATTTTATGTTATCCGATGGCACGTGGAACCTGCTTTTTAATTGATTTGTTGGTGTTGATGTCGTTTTCAACAATTTCATAATCATATCATGGCTGCCAGTTCACATACCCATGTGCTTCCTGGTTTTCTCTCACCAGTACTCCACACAACAGTCTTTCCAAGTAACTGGTTGCTTTCTTATCATAGACTGTTAGCCCATTGGTGGAAGACGAATGACGCTTGTCGCATTGACTCTTGTCAAACGTCGAAAGAATGTTTGCCGAGCTGGGGTTCGAACTCGCAACACCTGGATGGATCCTGCTTAAGCATAAATCTAAAACCGTTGTTTAGAAACGCTTTCATGGGCATCTTTGGTAATGTCAAAGATGAACAGGGACCGATTCAGTCAATATATCAATCAATCAATCAATCACAATCAATCAATCATTCAATCAATCAATCAATCAATCAATCAACCAATCAATAAATCAATTAAGGGCTCGAGAATAACGCTGAAGGATGGTATATCTCGGGATATTTACGCTAAATGATTATTCGATGTACGTGCTTGCTAATTTGAGCAAGTGCATGAGAAAAGGAACAAGTTGGCTCTATTGAACAGACACGATCCAGTTCAGCCTGTACATCAGCAAAGTATGATCAAGATTTACACAGTTCACATGTTACTTACACAATTCACATGTTACTTACACAGTTCACATGTTACTTACACAGTTCACATGTTACTTACACAGTTCACATGTGACTTACTTACACAGTTCACATGTTACTTACACAATTCACATGTTACTTACACAGTTCACATAGTACTTACACAGTTCACATGTGACTTACACAGTTCATATGTGACTTACTTACACAGTTCACATGTGACTTACACAGTTCACATAGTACTTACACAGTTCACATGCGACTTACGCATTTCACATGTGACTTACACAGTTCACATGTGACTTACACAGCTCATATGTGACTTACTTACACAGTTCACATGTGACTTACACAGTTCACATGTGACTTACACAGTTCACATGCGACTTACGCATTTCACATGCGACTTACTTACACAGTTCACATGTTACTTGCATAATCTATTTAAAATTTGCATAATTGTGTAGTTTCTTATAAGAATGAGCAGGTGGCCAAGCTGGTCTGAGTCTACACATTTTAGAAATACCAACTTGTTGCTTTTCTGGCTCATATATTCTACACATTACTAACAGTGTCTGACAAATACATGAACACATAATTAAAACGATTGTACTCTGTGCATCGTCATCCAAATGCCAAGTGAATTCCCTACAAAAAAAAAGGCCTGTGTCTCATAACGTAGGATAACAATTATTACGTACATTGAAATTAATATTATCGTAACGTGTTTATCTATTATTTGGGCCAAGTAGTCCACACACAAACTTAGTGTTTGCATAGAAGTTATTGTATTCCTTCACCAGACTCCATTGAATATGTGACAATATTTGTATTTTAAATATGTATAGGGTGACTGCAACTGTTTGATTTGATCAGTTTCTGTATTTTGACATTTTCTGATACTTCAAATAGTCAGGACCGAACGCTTCTTTTTCATATATTTTTCAGATCAACCTCGACTGCGACTGTTGGTTAAAAAATGGATCACTGATACTTTGATTAGAATATATACGTGCATATGTAGCTGTTATGTATGTATAAAATACAACGAATGTTTAGCAATATTGACTTCGTTATTTGTCTCTGGATTGGGTAGGTGATGAGAATATACACGTATTGGTTCGTTCAGTTTATTGATACGTCAGGTAACGTTAGCGAATCCACGACTATAAGAACAGTCCGATGTAACTGTAAATAGATTTGCGAATCCCCTATCGTTAACTACGGTTGAACTGAACGGACACTATTTGACAGTCTTGTACAGAAAACCAAAAACCTTTCGAGGAACAGAGGAACACATAGCAATTGACTGATTAGAGGTTAGCACCCGTTTTGAGGTGACGTGACAATAGCTTTTTTCACTAGCAACTTACTTCAACATCAATATAAATAAATAAATATACGATTACATTTCGAAAACTTTATAGCGGACCAATACAATTTAATGTTTGAAAGCATAGCTTAAATAATGAAGTAAATGACTTTCGAAGTTGGAAGCTTTATTTTGGTTGGACCACACAAAGTTCTCCCTATAGCCCCTTGCTTGCTACACCATGTCCAACGAACGCCGCCTTTGAGATGTGTACCTTGCCCTTTAATGTAATAGTAGGGGCAGGTAACTCCAGGCTATCTGTCAATACTGCACTTTTAGCAGAGTATAGTTCTTGAGAGAGCAGCGAAGATTACGGGAAGGTCGTTGCGGATCTTGGGAAGGTCATACATCGAAGGTCGTTGCGGATCTCGGGAAGGTCATAACTCGAAGGTCGTGGCGGATCTCGGGGAAGGTCACTCGAAGGTCGTTGCGGATCTCAGGAAGGCCATAACTCGAAGGTCGGATCTCGGGAAGGTCATAACTCGAAGGTCGTTGCGGATCTCAGGAAGGTCATAACTCGAAGGTCGTTGCGGATCTCGTGGAAGGTCATAACTCGAAGGTCGTTGCGGATCTCAGGAAGGTCATAACTCGAAGGTAGTTGCGGATCTCGGGGAAGGTCATAACTCGAAGGTCGTTGCGGATGTCAGGAAGGTCATAACTCGAAGGTCGTTGCGGATCTCGGTAAGGTCATAACTCGAAGGTCGTTGCGGATCTCGGGGAAGGTCATAACTCGAAGGTCGTTGCGGATCTCGGGGAAGGTCATAACTCGAAGGTCGTTGCGGATCTCGGGGAAGGTAATAACTCGAAGGTCGTTGCGGATCTCTATCAGGGCTATTTAAACGAAAGTTTTAAGTGTCGAACTACTTCATTGCTTCATTTGTCTCACAACATGCGAAAGGTTTTCGAATAGTTCACAAACATTGTGTCAAAAGGGAAGGTTGCTCTTTTGCCACAATGTTTTTTTGTATTACTCTTTTCAATGATTATACTTTCATCAACATAAATCGTTCACATCCTTACCAATCATTTGAGGTGTACACTTCCAAATCCCACTACTTATCCTCCGTTCTAAGTTATGTTGTCCTATGTTTTTCGTAATCATGTAGACTGAAAAGTCTTCGGATTGAAGAAAAGCTTACACAATCGCAGGTTTTAAACTTAAATGACGAGGTTGTTACTTCCGTAGTGTTAGCACTTTTGGTGAAACAAACAATAGATGTGTCCATATAATATTAACGGACTCGATTTGCTTGATTATTGTCTTAGCAGATATACCTCCTTGCGCACTGAGGCTTGTAGAATTTTACTTATTTATAAGCCGGTTTGAAACTTTCAGATACGTGTAAGTCCGCTCCTGCGTACCGTACTTTCAATAAGCGAACTTCCATTTCTGCATGTTTTGCTGCATTGGTCCTTCGTGAACGTATCGATTTCACTGAATCTATGTATTATGGAATCATAAAGTTTATTCTGTGAAGGTACCACTCAAACATAACGGGAGAACTCATATGTGACAGGTAAAACACAAACATAACGATCAATGTCATCTATGACAGGTAACACGCAGACGTAACGATTAAAGTCAACTATGACAGGTAAAATTAAAACATAACGGGAAAATTCATCTGTGACAGGTAAAACACAGACATAACGGGACAACTCATCTGTGACAGGTAACACACAGACACAACGGAAAAACTCATATGTCACAGGTAACACACACACACACACACAACACGGGAAAACTCATCTGTGACAGGTAACTCACAGACATAACGGGAAAAATAATCTGTGACAGTTTACACACAGACATAACGGGAAAACTCACATGTGACAGAAAACACACAGACATAACGGGAAAACTCATCTGTGACAGGTAACACACAGACATAACGGGAAAACTCATCTGTGACAGGAAACTCACAGACATAACGGGAAAACTCAAATTTGGCAGGTAACTCACAGACATAACGGAAAAACTCATCTGTGACAGGAAACTCACAGACATAACGGGAAAACTCATCTTTGGCAGGTAATACACAGACATAACGGGAAAACTCATCTGTGACAGGTAACATACAGACATAACGGGACAACTCATCTGTGACAGGTAACACACGGACATAACGAGACAACTCATCAGTAACAAGTAACACACAGACATAACGGTAAAACTCATCTGTGACAGGTAACACACAGACATAACGGGGAAACTCATCTGTGACAGGTAACACACAGACATAACGGGAAAACTCATCTGTGACAGGTAACATACATATATAACGGGAAAACTCATATGTGACAGGTAACACACAGACATAACGGGAAAACTCATCTGTGACAGGTATCCCACAGACATAACGGGAAAACTCATCTGTGATAAGTAACACACAGACATAACGGGAAAACTCATATGTGACAGGTAAAACACAAACATAAAGGGAAAACTCATCTGTGACAGGTAACTTACAGACATAACGATAAAACTTATCTGTGGCAGGTAACTCACAGACATAACGGGAAAACTCATCTGTGACAGGTAACTCACAGACATAACGGGAAAACTCATCTGTGACAGGTAACTCACAGACATAACGGAAAAGCTCATATGTGACAGGTAACTCACATACATAACAATAAAACTCATCTGTGACAGGTAACTCACAGACATAACGGGAAAACTCATATGCGACAGGTAATACACAGACATAACTGGAAACTCATCTGTGACAGATAACTCACAGACATAATGATAAAACTCATCTGTGACAGATAACACACAGACATAACGGGAAAACTCATCTGTGACAGGTAACTCACATACATAACGATAAAACTCATCTGTGACAGGTAACTCACAGACATTACGGGAAATTCATATATGCCAGGTAACTCTCAGACATAACTGAAAAACTCATATGTGAAAGGTAATACACAGACATAACGGGAAACTCATATGTGACAGATAACTCACAGACATAACGGGAAAACTAATTTGTGACAGATAACTCACAGACATAACGAAAAAAAAAATCATCTGTGACAGGTAACACACAGACATAACGGGAAAACTCATCTGTGACAGGCAACTCACAGACATAACGGGAAAACTCATATGTGACAGGTAACTCACAGACATAACGGGAAAACTCATCTGTAACAGGTAACACACAGACATAACGGGAAAACTCATATGTGACAGGTAGCACACATACATAACGGGAAAACTCATATATGACAGGTAACACACAGACATAACGGGAAAACTCATATCTGACAGGTAAATGACAGACATAACGGGAAAACTCATATATGACAGGTAACACACAGACATAACAGGAAAACTCATATGTGACAGATAACTGACAGAAATAACGGGAAAACTCCTCTGTGACAGGTAATACACAGACATACCGGGAAAACTCACCTGTGACAGGTAACACACAGACATAACGGGAAAACTCAACTATGACAGGTACCACTTACACAGAACGGGAAAACACATCTGTGACAGGTACCACTCACACATAAAGGGAAAACTTATCTGTGACAGGTACCACTCACATATAACGGGAAAACACATCTGTGAAAGGTACTACTCACACATAACGGAAAAACTCATATGTGACAGGTACCACTCACACATAACGAGATAACGCATCTGTGACAGGTGCCACTCTCACAAAACGGAAAAACTCGTCCATGACTTACTCCTTCGTTTTCTGTTAGTCATCTGAAAAGTAGAAATCCCAGAGTCCACCAATCTCATTCAAACCCGATTTTTACTTAATCTCAGTGGCGCATAACCGTCAGTGTCGCACAACCCTTATTGACGCAAAACCTTTAGTGGCGCATACATCTCAGTGGGGCATAACCCTTAGTGGCGCAAAACCCCTAGTGGCGCATCAATCTCACATAACCGTCAGTGTCGCATAACCCTTATTGGCGCAAAACCTTTAATTGCGCATACATCTCAGTGGAGCATAACCCTTAGTGGCGCAAAACCTTTAATTGCGCATACATCTCAGTGGAGCATAACCCTTAGTGGCGCAAACTCTTAGTGGCGCATAAATCTCACATAACTGTCACTTGAGCATTACTCTTAATGGTGCTTAACCATTAGTGGCGCATAACCCTTAGAAACACATAACCCTTAGTGACACATAACCCTCAGTGGCGCATATGCCTTAGTGACACACAACCCTTAGTGGCACAACAACCTTAATGGTGCATTCATCTCAGAGGCGCATAACCCTTAATGGTGCATATGCCTTAGTGGCACAAAACCTTAGTGGCGCATTCATCTCAGTGGTGCATAACCCTTAATAGTGCATAACCTTTAGTGGCGCATAAATCTCAGTGGAGCATAACCCTTAGTGACGCAACACTCTTAGTGGCACATAAATCTCAAATAACTGTCAGTGGCGCATAACCCTTAATTGCGCAAAACCTTTAGTGGCGCATACATCTCAGAGGAGAATAACCCTTAGTGACGCAACACTCTTAGTGGCACATAAATCTCAAATAACTGTCAGTGGCGCATAACCCTTATTGGCGCATAAATCTCACATAACTGTCAGTTGAGCATTACTCTTAGTGGTGCTTAACCATTAGTGGCGCATAACCCTTAGTGACACATAACCCTTAGTGACACATAACCCTTAGTGACACATAACCCTTCGTGGCGCATAACCCTTAGTGACACATAACCCTTAGTGACACATAACCCTTAGTGGCGCATATTCCTTAGTGACACATAACCCTTAGTGACACATAACCCTTAGTGACACATAACCCTTAGTGGCGCATATGCCTTAGTGACACATAACCCTTAGTGGCACAACAACCTTAATGGTGCATTCATCTCAGAGGCGCATAATCCTTAATGGTGCATATGCCTTAGTGGCACAAAACCTTAGTGGCGCATTCATCTCAGAGGCGCATAATCCTTAATGGTGCATAAGCCTTAGTGACACATAACCCTTAGTTGCACAACAACCTTAGTGGCGCATTCATCTCAGTGGCGCATACCACTTAATGGTGCATAACCCTTAGTGACACATAAACCTTAGTGGCGCATAAATCTCAGTGGCGCATAACCCTTATTGGCGCATAACCCTTAGTGGCGCATAACCATAAATCCATATTTATCAATCCCAATTCCTATTTCACACTAGTTACAAATAAACAACAAGCAATGGAGACAGTTATGGGACTGTCACTATAAGAGCAATATTGCACACGTCAGATTTATTCGTACGAGTAATACGTGAACAAAATCGGATTTCACGTAATTTGCATTATGCCATCCATCATTCAATTCGATTATAAAAACAAGGACACGTGATCAGTTAAGTTAATCGATGATTTCAACAAAAACGAAAATAAAGTTCAGTCAATTGTTTTTCTACGAATGATCAATCAACATTACCATTTACATTCAACCGCAATCAGTTCAATCTTGTTGCCAGTAATTCATCTTTCCCACATATATAATGTTTCTCCCTACGTTTGTAGCGGCGTCAAAATCAGGAACAAACGGTCGCGTCGCGTTTATTATAATTTGTTGTAATTCTGCATTGCTTATATATTCACAAATTTAATTTCAACATCCTGTTTGTGTACTTATTCCGTAGTTATAGTTGTTTAAATTATTTGGTAGTTATTGTGAATTCAATTTCATAAGGAATAAGGAATATTAGAAAATGTTCATTTCATAAAAAACACCGCTTCATTTGTGATACAACAAATGACAATTCCAGTGAAATATATGTAAATCGTGTCAGGTACCTGTTGCCAAGCAATACAAGTAGTCATATTGTAAATCACACTTCTTGTTTTAGCTAAACAAATTAATCTACTGCCTATAGATGTAGACAATGAGCTTTTGTAATTGCTCACAGTCCACCATGCGATCAAATACCCTTCTCTAAATCTACTGTTTCGATATCAATATAATTTCAAAGGTGGCTCTCCTGTACAACTGTTGAAAAGTTTCCGCTCCGCTGCACCAGGCCAAAGAATAACAACATTTAGATAACATCTCCTCATAAATCACTAGTCCAATTTTAAAATTATTCCTAAAGTTAAATTCTATCAAAATTGTTCAGGTGGTACCGTTCCTGCAAGAGATGGTGGCTAGAGCATAACACAGAATGACTTTTAAACAACAGTTCCTAATTCACTGACCACATTTCTAAATAATTCATACACATGTTCAGTAATAAACTATATACCAAATGCGTGCAAGCCGTTCCGCTCCGATGAACAAGGTGGCCGCCAGAACTAAACAGCAGAACAAGCTTTAAACGACATTTTTTTTTAGATATATACCTTTATTAACCACGTGCATAGGTATTTGAAGGTCGAGGTCATCCTCCCTATAGCTTACAATAAATATGATATTAGTAAACCTTAATTGCTATATAGAATTTTTAATGAACATAGATGTAATAAGAATACAAATTCAAAGGTTTTCCCTACAGTAATTATTTAAATTTTGTTTAACGCCGTTTTCAAAATTATTTTCAGTTATATCACTTATTCATGATCCCTGGGTAAACAAACAAGTACTCGGCTGGGAAACGTTTCTTGCCACGAGTTGTCCCCTAGGACCGATGCGACTGGGCATTGAACCCGTGACTCCCGGTTCCAAATATCCGATGCTTAACATGTGTGTACAGTTTTGTTTATAGGTCCACGGGTGTTTATAAAGTTATACATTTCTATGAGGTTAAAAAGAGGCCAAGAAAACAGACAAACAAACAATAAAAAGAAAATTTAACATGCATTTTTCATTCTGTATTATGTATATATATCATAATTCAAGAGCTGCTTCAAGAGCTAATTCGCTTCATAAGATGGCTACCATAACTAGCAGACTTTTGGTTTCTGATTTTAATACTGGTGTGTTAAGCAAACGATATAGGACCATGATGAACCTCTTGTCTCAATTGATTTATTCATTCTCAATTCATTCACTAACAAACAAAATCATTGATCGTATATTTTATGTGTTTAAAATCCAACAATAAGCCTTTACCGCATACAGTAATTCTGAAACAAACGACTTTCATGACATTTTGTCAAACATAAACATAAACATCTCTTTATATGGAAGAATGGTTAATGAATATAAATTAAAACATTTGTGGCAAAACAAGAAAGAGCTAATTATGAGCAATTTCTCCTTTTGCCACGATTTTTTGAAATGTCGTCTACTGTAGAGGCCTCAGAAAGCGTCTGTGTGTGGGAAAGGGTTAGGAGATAGTTGTGCCGTTCTAGAAAGGGGACATTCGTGTTGTTTCACTTAACTCTCATTGATCGCTACTCAAGCTATCTAATGAACTAATTGATTAATTGTGTGTTGCTTAACTTAATCCTCATTCATCAAATTTCCAGTTATGTCACGTCGTTGCCTGGGTAAGTTACCCGTACTCCTGGTCCATTTAAAGTGACACGAGTAAGTCAGTCGTAATGCTTACCCCACAACCCTGAGCGCCAAAGAGGGCATCCGTGACCAGGCCGGGAATCGAACCAGCCCCATCCCGCACCCAATCTAACACTACACCACCGAGGCGGTCCTAATGAACAAAGTCTACGCAATAAAATGCAATAACTAATCAACAAAATAGGCAGTTAATAACAGTTGCAGAATGACAGTAGGACCAAGGATATGTGGTAATTGTAGATGCACTTTTTTTGACAACGGAGCGATTTTAGCAGCCGTTTTTTAAATTAACGATTTACTGACGTATATAAATATGAGAGGAAAGTCGGTTATTTACACGTTTCACCATAACGAAATAAAAGGTTTGGCCATAATGAGTCTTTTCGCTGTTTTGGTTATTTTCCTTGCCGGGGTAAACTGTATCGATAGACAAAAGGTTGCGGTAACCCCAAAGCCGGCGTTTAATTTTGATCTTCAAGCGGTAAGTTAAATTTCAGGAATTTGCAATATTTCAGGTGTTTGTTGTATCTATATTTCATATATGTTTGACTGTTTTTAAAGTTTATACTTATTTTGTATCGTGTATCAGAATCATAAATGTGTGAAATAATTGGGTTTGAATATTGTTTGCAGCATTTATATAGTCACTCAAAGACCTCTGTGTTCATGGCTTTTCCGAAACAAGGGTTCAATCAAATGATTGTGAGGCCGATTTCGCCTTTAGAATATCTTTTTTTCCTTTTATGTTTCATCAAACGTGGCAGAAATTTTAAAACGCGTCGACAAACTTACAATTAAGAACGACCACCTCATTGGTGTAGCGGTAGAGCGTCAGCCATTGGTGTGGGAGGTCACGGGTGTCGATCACAGGTCCGGGTCATGTCAGACTTTAACAATGGTAGTTGTGGCTTACCATCCTTGACGCCCATGATTGTTGGTTGGCATTACGATTGCCTGGCTCGTGTCTGGATCAATGGACCCGTAGTATTGGTAACTTATCCAGGAAATGCCGTTATATAACTGAATCAAAGCACTGAAAGTGCTGACAGCAATGGGCTAACTGCAGATCACGGATTACATTGGACATGAATTTACCGATCCCAAAAGTCTTACAAGAACACTTTACAATAGCACTTTGTTATGCCCCGATATTGAATGATATTGAGTTGAGCGCAAATTACTGTACACACAGTATGGGGATCTACCGATATACTAAAATTTGACACAAATTACATCCTTTAATTATGCGCATCTGCTATCTGGGTAGTTCCCATTTAGCACTGGTTAACATTGGATATTAGCCGTTATTTTGTATGCAATTAACACATAGACATGTCGTATCAAAATCAAAAAAAGATCTCTGCTTAACAATGAGAAATATATTGAGAGTCCAATTGTAATATCAAAGCAGAAATAAAATCCTGTGTAATGTACATTTTCTGTTTATTATTGCCTTGCCTTGTTTTAAATAAATTGAATTAAAACTTTTAAAATTAACACAAATTTCATGCGGATCTTTCTCATGGCTCTATTAATAATTACAGCTGTCTCAAAACACATGAACATGTTCAGCTTACAATAGGATACTGGAGGTCAGTGATTCAATCCAAAGTAATGGCTTTCCCTCTTTCACAACGTTTAATTGTTTGGTGTTAACGCCGCTTACTAAAATCGTTTATATCACGGCGTTTCCTGGCTAAATTGCCAGTACTTCTTGTTGATTTTTCCTGACATCAACCAGAAAGTAATGATGCTTACCCCTCAACCCTGAGCGCAAAGGAGGGCAGCCATTACTACCATTTTTAAAATCTTTAGTGTGACCCGGTCGGGGATTGAACCCGCGATCTCTCGCACCCGAAGCACACGCTCTACCACTACAGCACCGTGGCGATCCCTCCTTATCGACCAGGCTTGTGTGGTAAGCATTACGACATGCTCGCTGGTGTCAGGATAAATGGACCAGTCGTACTGGTAACTTACACAGGAAAAGACGTGATATAACTGATATATTGTTAAAAGCAACGTTAAACATCATACAAAGAAACTAATCATTTTCTGAAAGGGTTTCACAAAGCATAGATGAAAAATTAAATGTAATGCTTCTGATGTGATTTTGAATCCAAACATTTTGAAGGAGTTGGTTTCAGAGGTATCAAAGGACGTTTGCACCACTGATATGAGGAATTTATGAGAGCAAAATAATTATAATATATTTTTATAAAAGAAAAGAAAGAAAATAACTTGTTATAATTGTTGGAGTTTTAAACCAAAACCTTCTGAATCATAACGAATATCATCTTAATCAAATATTGTCTCTTACGAATCTTAAAAACGTGATTACTAAACCAACACGTATATCTGAAAATTCGACTTTATTATACATCCCATTTTAATTTCAAATGATGTTCGTATTACTCAACCTGACACATTGGATGTAGACCAACTCATAAGTGATCATGAAGCTACTACAGTACTAATCCATTTTAACTATAAGCCCAAGTCATTTTCAAAACGCAGGATATGGTATTATAATCCAGCAGATTTCGTTGAATTAAACAATTTGATAGAGAGTGAAAACTGGGATATTTTAATACGTTAAGTATAAATGAAAGTTCGGAACGTTTAAGTAAAACTTTATTAGAATTGATGCCACAGTGCATTCCCTCCAAAGAAGTTACAATTCGACCCAACGACATACCATGGTATGACTCAACGATAAGACGACTTAGTAGACAATTAGACAGACACAGAACTATTGCGACAAAACATGGCAGACACACCGTCTTGTTAAAGTATAAAACACTACGAAATAAAGTAAATGATATGAAGAAATTCCTTAAACAAACGTATTACAGTAATCTGGAAGAACACATATCCTCTTCTCGTTCTGACAATCCTAAAAAGTACTGAAAATATCTTCGTAGCCTAGTAAATATTAGCACAAAATCTAATTCAATACCGACTTTAAAAAGTTCAGTTAAAAACACTGAAACCTTCTTTTATAGTGATGAAGAAAAGGCTTAATGTTTAAATAATTATTTTGTGTCCGCCTCTTGACATAGGTTTTTGTCCATGAGACCCTTAGTCGTTTATCAGTTATTAAAATGTCTGCTTTAGATGTAGAAGGCTTGACGTTAACAATGCAGTCGGTCCCGACCAAATAAGTCACTAAGTACTTACTTAAAGCTACTGTAACGTGCCGGGCCAAAGACGCAGAAGATCCCTTCAGCGAAAAGTATACTCAACCCTGAAGGGGTCCACTTGCCTTATATATCTAACCCTAAGACCATCACTTCGAACCGGTGATGCTAATTTGCATATTCGTTACAATACTTCCCACTCCGAGAAGACTCGTCCCGAGTCTTGGCCTGGGAAACCCATGGGTAAGGCAACTCCAATATGGCAGTTGTCTTCATCCCACCGCTGCCACCAATGTAACGTGCCGGGCCAAAGACGCAGAAGATCCCTTCAGCGAAAAGTATACTCAACCCTGAAGGGGTCCACTTGCCTTATATATCTAACCCTAAGACCATCACTTCGAACCGGTGATGCTAATTTGCATATTCGTTACACTACAAAAACAATATTGCAAAACCATTATGTAATTTTTTTTAACAAGTTACTTGAATCCGAAACTTTTCCATACAGCTGAAAACACTAAACTGCCATGCCTTTATTTAAAAAAGAGATAAATATTGTGTCGAAAGGATTTTTGAAATTCTGTCGCCTAGACTAAATAACACATGGGTTGTATATATATGTTATATTTTGTCAGCTATTTATTTAATTATTATTTCAATAATTTGATTTTCTTTTAGTATATCTTTCATCATTTGGATTCGAATATCTCAATTTTTTTTTTAGTCTTTCACTGACATTATAAATCTACGAATTTGAAGATGGTGTTTCGAACCCGAAATGGTGTTCAGTAATGGAGAGCTACTGTATAAAGAGATATTTGATGTAATTCTTTGCCGATATTGCAATAAGTCTTTAACACTAGGGGATTCCAGCCTAGATTTCGATGAGTGTCTTCGGAATTCGCCCACTATAGCAATTGGCTCTGACGAGCCCCTTGCTGAAAACTGTTGAAAACGTTGCAAAACGCTTTGTAAACTAACACTAACGTATGGCGCTAATTTTAAATAATTGTTCAGAAAATATACGACTAAAAAAAAGTCGTCGTAGACCGATCATAGGTAACGACAAAGTCGACATAGCCACTTAACTTTATCTGGACAAAATTCCAATATTGAAGACTGTAGTATGTGCGAAAATCGCATACTTCAAGAAATCGTATGGCATTAGATCGGACGTACAACGGGTTTGATAAAATCCTCTAAACAGGGATTTGATCTCACAACTTCTGGTCTTGGTCAACTATGTAACGGTGAAAGTGTTGCAATTGGAAGATGGTCTTTCTGCTTCTACTTTTCCTTTATTATAACTTTTAAATGCACAGAAAAGTTTCGATAAAGGACACAAAATACAAACAAATACATTTAGTAACAGTGACCTTTACATTGATGCAATACACCCGGTACTTTCACATAATCATCATTATCAGCAATAAAGTTATACAGCAAACAGGGCAAACAGGAAATGTTTTATTTTTTAGAAACAGTAACATTGTCCTAGTTCCAATTAACTTAGTTGTTCCATACCATGTTTTTTTTATTTTACATTTTGCGGGAATTGTTATTTGCGGCTAGGAGCGCGCAGTGAGATTTGTGTAAATTGTGTATACACTCATTTCCACGTAAAAAAGGACTAATTAACTGTATTTGGTGTAATTTGATCTATCTAAATCAACTTTTAAATGCCGACATGAAAGTAATAGTTTGTTAACTTTGTGGTACTACAGATACACGAATAATGAAGTAAAGTTTTGTACAATTTAAAATTGGCTTTAAATTGTCATTTATATATTAATACTCCATTTCCACAAATGTTGGATTGATTTAGTACGCTTTACATTTCAGTGGGCACAGGATGATTGGTACATACAAGCCCGATACCTCCCATGCAGTTTCTCCGGTTCGAGATCATTCACCGATATAGTTATCAAGAGACAGGTAGATGGAGATATAGTTAGAAAACAAATGATTTGGAGGTAAATGTTATTATGTCCAGATTCTTGGGCACATAAGGGCGAGCTTAAAAACGGATCTAACACATCAGGTCGGACTTGAAAACGGATCTAACACATAAGCAGTGTGTGTATACCACGTGACTTTTGATGGTCAGACACCATTAATTGCTTTTGATAAGAATGTAAAAATAATGGTAACTTTTTTATTTCTTCACCATTTTTAATGAGACATGGCGCAGTCTACGCCGCTTACAATGTCCTATCTCCGGTTTTTTTACAGGAGTTCGATTGGTGGTCTAGTTTTTTCAAACACTTCGACGAACCTGTTTTCAAAATCCAGTTTTGAAAATGCTCCGGCTGTCGGCGATATTAATACATTTTGAGAAAAGGTTCATCGAAGTGTTTGAAGAAACTAAACCACTAATCAAACTCCGTTGACAAACTGGAGGTAGGGCTCTGTAAGCGGCGTAGACTGCGCCATGTTTCACTAAAATGATGAAGAAATTAAAAAGTTACCTTTGTTTTTACTTCTAAACCGAAGTAAAATAGTTCTGTCCGCCGTAGCATTTGTAAAGTCACGTGGTATACACACACTGATAAGGCAGGGCCTAAAAACGGATATAAGCAAATCCTTTTTCGGCTTTAACTGCCTTGTGTTCAGTGAAGCATTTCGGCATTGTACGGTTGGATACGGTTAGTACCAGGGGTTGTTATAATTTCATTGTGGATTGGCTAACGTTTGCTCACGTAAAATCGTAGAAATACTGTGTTCGTTAGAGGTGCCAACACACTATTTTCCATATTCATGCAAGACCCTTTGTTTTGTATATTTTGATATTGTCTATTTAAAACTTGCCATTTTTATGTTGTTTTTGGTTTTTTTTGTTTTGTTTTTTAAAATTTCGAACAATTAGATAATAAACAAGTGCTTTGTTAATTTCACATTTATAATTTTCGAGCAATCAATATCATTGTAGAAGGTGCTAGGGACATGACAAATAATGTTTATAGACTCGAAATTAAATCGTGGGCAGAATGATACCATACAACGTGTAACGAATTCTAACAGAGGGTTACATTCAGATTTTTGTTCTAATCATGTTTCTTTCTTTCGCATCGTTATTCTGTTCTTTATAACGATTATGCTACTCGTTTGAACCTCGCTGTTGGTTCGTTAAAGCGAACTTTCAACACATACCTATCTTCTTGTTTCCAATGAAAGAAATCACATCGGAGAAGACCTAGCTTTAAAACATAATCCGCTATATATCATCTTAAAAGTTCTTAAATCCTAAATTGTTTGTAATGTACACGTATAACTCAGATAAACGTCTATAAAACGCCAATGACGCTTAAGTTTAGCGTCAGAATCACTCTCTTACACTATCGACTATCGGCTATCATTACATTCTCGTGAGAGGGAGTGTAAGGAACGGTAACTCTGCAAAGGAGATTGCGTCAGTATGTGGGAATCACTGATATATACGTCATTGATATATACGTCACATGATTACGTCAGAAAACACGTTTACAGCTAGCTCTATAAATAGGCCAGGTTGGTTCTTAGTATGGCTATCGATTTTTCATTTGTTATACACATGATATTCGGAATATGTACTTGTTATATTTGTTTGAAAAACAACTGACCGCCTCGGTGGTGTAGTGATAGAGCGTCCGCCTCGAGCCCCGGATGTTATGGGTTCGATCCCCGACCGGGTCATACCTTAGACTTATACATGTACCTGTTATATTCGCTTGAAATACAATTAGCATTTGGTTGATATAGCTGTGATATTCGCTCGAAATACAAACATATACAACACTATATTAGATAATGAATCTTATTTTATTAACTTGATATGCAAATGATAGTCGGTATTTATCACATAACTTGCACTCCAGGAGTGACATAAAGCAGTGACATAAATATCATATGTAACTAGCTGCACTCACAGCACGTATGTGACGTCACTCCAGTATGACGTCACTTTAAATGACAGCATATTGTTTACAATTGTTGCTAATTTTGTATAAAATCAAAAGGATATTGATAGGGACTACTTTTAACAGTGGAAGTATGCATTAGAACTTCGGGGTGAACTTCGGTCACTGTTTATATATATATGAGGACGAAGAAAGATCGATTTAAAGATTGAAAACACTATTTTTATGGTGTTATGTGATAAATAGAATCTTACATTCGTGCTTATTTGATATTGTTTTTATGAAACTCGTCGATGGTAACGAATATGAAGCTCGGCAAAGCCTCGCGTCATATTATTTTAGTCGACTCGTTTCATAAAAACAATATCAAATAAGCACTCATGTACGATCCTCTATATATCATTGTTATGTTCGTTTGATGTAATATTGGTGTTTGCTTATTCAGAGATGGATTATGTACGTCATTCAATACCCGGATAAGAGAGAATGGTAAACCTGGTGTCTATATACAAGAAGATCCGCTTGGTGAGTGTTCTAGTTAATGTAATGGTTTGACTTAAACCTTTCCCACATACAATACATCTGCAGCAGACGACTTTTAATACTTCTATATGAAAATATGGAAAATCTCTATAACTGCAGGTATAATTACTGAAAAGAGTTGTAAATGTTGTGACAAAAGGAGAAATTGCTCGTTTTGAGAAATTTCTTTTTTTGTCAGAATGTTTTCAAACGTCGTCTGCTGCAAAGGCGTCAGAAAGCGTCTATAAGTCGGAAAGGGTTAAAGGAACTATGAATGATATTTTCGCCACAACTTTCAAACAACGAAAACTGCTTCAATTGTGAGATTATGTCAAAACTAAACAATGTTCTACCCAGTTTATTCTATTTTAGTTGAATATGTACCAGCCTATGATGACTGGTATTTCCCCCCCCCCCCCCCCCCCACACACAATATCTCTCTTATTACTCAACTAAACCCTGAGCCGTTCCCCCAAAAAAACAACATTATGGACTCTGCGTACTGTATCGACACAGATCAGCATGCGCAGTCCACACAGGCTAATATGGGCCGACACATTCCGCCTCAGGGGTATAGAGGTATAGAGTAATGATTCCTGAAACAGAAAATATACAGGCTGCGAAAATTGTTTCGCCGGTTTAGCCTGCCCGGCATGCTTAGGCTGATCCGAGTCGATACTTTACGCAGAACCCACAATGTTGGATTTCTCGCGGGACGGCTCATATGTTGGGTTACTCAAACTAATCGATTGCGACGATTGTTTTTGATTACCCACATCAAAGGGTTTGGGTTTCAAATAAAGATTTAAGAAGGTAAGGTATGCCCCTTGTCTTGAGTTCTGTGTATGGATACTTTGTTTTGGAGAGCTGAACATTTGCAATAATTAACTTACAAGGTCAGTAAACAGGATAATTACCGGAAAGCACAATACTAATCAGTTACTTAACAACGTATTGTCATGTTATGGAAAAGAGATAAAAACGCTATGAAATCATTCACCTTTCATCCAACATATGCAAATAATTATATAAGGTTTTTTGAAACTTTGTCAGATGTATTGTTGGGTCGTGGGACATCGGTCAATTGCAAAACTACCAAGGTCTAGGTAATCGTTGACCAGAGCTCAGCCTTGGTTATGTAACTTAACATTGGTTAACTTAACATTGGCTGACTTAACTTAACATTGGCTAACTTAATATTGGTTAACTTAACATTGGCTAACTTAACATTGAATAACTTAACATTGATTAACTTAACATTGGCTAACTGAACGTTGGTTAACTTTACATTGGGTAACTTAACATTGGTTAACTTAACATTGGTTAACATTGATTGCAGAGGTCACCGTTTTCATCCAATCTTCATGAAATGTTTTCAGAGTTGGGCTCCATCAAATCTTGGTTATGTCCTCAAAACTGGGTCATGGGGTCTGTTGAACTTAACCTTGATAAGGTGACTTAACCTTGATAAGGTGACTTAACCTTGATAAGGTGACTTAACCTTGATAAGGTGACTTAACCTTGATAAGGTGACTTAACCTTGGTTAGCATTCACTATCAGGGGCGTAGCTTGGCAATAATCAATGTGTAGACCGTCTCGTGAGAAAATCAACATTGTGGACTCTGCGTAAAGTATCGACCCGGATCAGCTTAAGCATGCCACACCGGCCTACCCGGATATACACTGTTCACCTCCTGTGGATTTCTGTTTCAGGGATCACTACTCTATCTATCCCCCCTTAGACGGAATGTGTTGGCCGGATCAGACTGCGCGGACAGCGCAGGCTGATCTAGTCGATACATTACGCAGATGTGTATCGCTGCAGCTGCATTTTGGGGATTTTTTAGAAATATGTGTAGGCACGCGCCTACAGTGCCTAAAGGGAGCTACGCCCCTGACTATAAAAGCCTTTTTTTTTCGTCCAGTATTCATAAAAGATTATCATAACATTTGTCTACAACAAATCATGTTCAAATTCAAAACTGTGTCAAACACTAAGTCACTAGGTCACATGTAAGATTGATGTTAGATTTGATAATGCTCTAAAACATATCCTTTGAGTTAATATTGTTTATCTTGTATATACAGTACATGCACATTTATATTGTGACATAATGTGTAATCCCTTTACATAACGTCGTTTTTATAGTTAAAACTATAAATATGACTATTATTATTATTATTAATGTTGTTGTTGTTGTTGCTATTGTTGTTGTTGTTGTTGTTGTTGTTGTTGTTGTTATTATTAATATTAATACTATTATTATCATTATTATTAGTATTAGAAGTAGTATTATCATTATCATTATTATATTCTTGTTTTTGTTGTTGTTGATGTGGTTGTTGTTGTTGTTATTGTTATTAGTAATGTTTGCTGCCACATAAACCAGTATGGAAGCAACTTATTAATAATGATGTTGACCTGTTGGAAACAAATGAGTGGTTAATGAGGATGCAATCGACTGACTTCTTCAGGCTTAGTCGGTTACATACATCAATCACTGCCTGCACTGTATAGCCTATATGGTACAAGTATAGCCGCACATAAAATAGCCTTTTTGGCTAAACTGTGGGTGACTGTTGCTTCAGAAAAACCTACTTCATGTGATCTGCGTGGCCGTATACATTAAGAAAAACGGAATGTAGCGCAACAAATGGTATGAAACGATTATTTCTTAGTGGCATATACACTTATATTAGCCATCAAGTATATACTGATTTAGTGCTTGAAACCAGTGAAACGTTTTTGATGATGGTTTTAGGTGCAAGCCTTACATCAGTCACAACTGATTCAGATTATTATTTATTTCGCCGCTATGCGATATTATTCGCATATACATGTTTCAACGGCCCATTTTAGATGACTAACATAATTTTATATATATATTGTGACTACTTACAATCTGTTTAATATTATTATATGTAAACATTGACTTTCGATTTCCCTATCATTTTTTATATAGAAACTTGTTCAATTACTTTTTGTTAACAATTGAATTAGTTAATGTATTCAATTAATCTCCGAACAATAAAGGGAATGCATATAATTATCAATATTATTATTATTATTATTATTATTATTATTATTATTAATAATCATTATTGTTGTTGTTGTTGTTATTATTATTATGATAATTATTACTATTATTATCATCAGTATCATTATTATTATAATTTAATTATTATTATTATTACCCTCCAGGTGGTATGACAACGGGTGACAATATCGTTGTTGTCTTCCAATACAAGAAGGGCTACCACATAAGTTGGGGCTGCACGAAAAAGGGAGTGGACGGAAGAACATGTAAGGACGCTTGGATAATGGTCAAAACAAGGAAACCATTTCCGGCGAAATATGTTTGGGAATGCATCGCCAAGGATCTTAAAAGGTTGTGGAAGTTGTCCCTTACCGAGATGGATATGGTTTCGCACAACAATCGTAAGTATGCTGTTAATTGATCCATGACTGTTATTTCATTTTCGGTGTGATATGGTTACACGGTACATTGTTAACTGATGTTACATCGTGTGCTTTATTACATACAGCAGAAGTCCGTACAGCATATCTGTGGTTTTAAACTGATGTTACATCGTGCGCTTTATTACATGCAGCAGAAGTCCGTACAGCATATCTGTAGTTTTAAACTGATGTTATATCGTGCGCTTTATTACATGTACATGCAGCAGAAGTCCGTACAGCATATTTGTTGTTTTTAAACTGATGTTATATCGTGCGCTTTATTACATGCAGCAGAAGTCCTTACATCATATCTGTGGGTTTTAAACTGATGTTATATCGTGTGCCTTATTAAATGCATCATATTACTGCATATCTGTGGTGATATTAATCTTTTTCCACATACAACAAATATGCAGCGGACGACTTTGAAAACATTGAGGCAAAACTAGGGAGTATCTCTATAAATAAAATGTAAGTTATTAAATAGAGTTGGAAACATTGTGTCAGAAAGAGAAATTGCTCATTATTTCAAAAGTTATCTATTGCAATTGCGTCAAAATACATCTATATGTGGGAAAGATTTAAGAAAATGGCAGCTTATCGTGCATGAACGTTACATATCTGTGGTGATAGCCGTCTCACAAGCGAAGTAGGCTATAAACAAAATAGAAACTATAAACAAGTCGGCAAAAGGAATACACAGCGTACGTCCTATGAGCTTTTAAGTCACTATTGTCTGAAAAGGATGAAACCATTGTCGGAAAGGTGGAGTGTGGAATAGAATATATGTTGGCAAGTAGAGCACTCAAACTTCTTGTAAACGCTTGTAAGAGACGACAAGGATGTCCACAGAATGTGCTTTTTACACGAGATGGAATAACTTTTAATTGATGGATTGATTTATTGATTGATCGATTGATTGATTAATTGATTGGGGTTTAGCGCCGTTTTCAACATTTTTCAAATCATTTCTCCAGGCCATTTAACTTATCAATGTGTTACCTGACTTGTTATACCACACATACTTTCACATCAACTGGCTGCTTTTCCACATAGACTTATACCCCATTGGTGAAAAATGAATGACGCTTGTCACAGTGACTTTTGTCAAACGTCGGAAAGAAGGTTGGGCGAACGAACTGGGATTCGAACTCACATGTCCTGGATTGACAGCTAGCGGCGTTACCGACTGAGCTACCACGTGGAGGGTAAAATAACTCAAGGGGATTGAATGTATTGGATAGTCTGATTCCGCACGTTGGGGTTCTATCCAGGCCCCTATATTAGGGACGTTTTACATGTTCTGAAATCCTTATTTGATCTTACAACCATGTATAAGTGGATATATTTGCGTGTCTAATAGTTTGCGAATTGCCGATTTCAGACATTTCGCGTGCGGAAATGTTTGCGAAGCATAGAAAACCGTATGGTCATAATTTTTGCAAGTCATAAATATCACTTCACCAGAGTCATGCATAATATCTATTCTGACTGTGTTGCAGACAAATTAAAAAACATTAAATCAGTGACTGAAATTGACTTAAGAATAAGTGCAATAAATATCATTATGATATCATTAATTCTAAACCAGAAATGATCAAGTCAGCCTTTGAAAAATGAGGCATTTACTAGTAAACAAAGTTTGTCTTCCGAGTTTTATACCGGACCGCCATATGTCTTACTAGTTTTATACCGTACCGGACCGGTGATAAGGAAATTTGTAAATATGTTAAATGTATTGCTGTAAATATATTGCAAATGTTTTCACGTAGTTTTAACAACACACATTTTGAATTAAATATGTTTGTTATCTTTCGATCAGTCTCTTACTCTTTCATTTGGATTCAGTCACAATTCTCAGGTAATACGATGTGAATCAAAATATCGGCTAAACGGTGGGTCGGTAAAATAAACGGTGTATAGGTAAAATATACAATTGAAAACGTGGTAACTTTCGCTGGCTGATATTTTTGCGAATTTAATGAATTCGAGAACTACGCAAACATTTCCACGACGCGAACTTTACCATTTATACAGTAGTATAGGTACTCAAAAGATTCAGCACAATTCAACGATTCTGTTGAGTACCAACATCATAGGGTGTGTTTGTATTAGTTCCTGGCTTTCTCACACCAGTACTCAACACAACAGTCTGTCCAAGCAACTGGCTGCTTTTCGACATATACTGTTAGCCAATTGGTGGAAGACGAATAATACTTCTCACAGTGACTTTTGTCAAACGTCAGACAGAAGGTTGGCCACGCTGGGGGTTCGAGCTCACAATCCTTTGAAGGAAAGCCCGCCTCACTACCGAGTGAGCTACCGGGGACCGGCAAATGACCGGCATCTGTAACATATTATTTAAATGTACGATGTATATCAGCGGTTGTCTCGTGTACGGATGTCATAGAGCGCCACTCAAACATACTTTCTTTTACCATTGCAGCCTGTTGACCAGTATCCTATGAAAGTATCCGATGTCAGAGCGAAACACGTGTGTTTAAAGATCTACCGTTCAAGGAAGTGTTTGACGATGTTTGAGACGATTAACGGATACCTTTCCAATTATTACCTTAAATTCAAAACTAAATAAAACAATACTGATTTGATTCTGTGTCTTTTATGTGTTCATGAATATTCAGAGTTTCATATTTAGGGACCGTCTTTGTGGTGTTGTGGTCACGGTAGAGCGTCCGCCTAGATGATGACGTGATAGAGCGTCCTTGATCCACGGGCGGGTTATACACTATCAGTAGATACAATAAACAATATTGTTATTGAATGTTTTCATATTTTCCATTTCACTTTGCATTGGAAAAAGTGACCAGTGTCTAGGAGTGTTTGTTTGTTTGTTTGGAGTTTAACGTCGCTTTCAACAGCTTTGGTCATATCACGGCGGTCAGTGCACCTACCCATGTTTTCCTGGCTTTCCCACACCAGTACTTACACAACATTCTTTCGAAGTCACTGACTACTTTCTCACATAGATCAGAGGTGAGAGGCAATGGAAAACATCGCCCGAAAGAATGTCGCCGCAACCGGGTATCGAACCCGTGACCTCCAGATCACGAGTCAGATACGCTACCAATTGAGCTACCCGGCCGGGTCTAGGAGTGATTATGACCGTTGTTAAGGGCGTGCGATAATAAACATGCTTAGGAACTATTAACAAACATGCATTCATTCTATTTCCATTATATATTTACATGTATATGGGCTTTCGGTCTATAATGTTTTGCTTTATACGTCATTTAATCGTTGAAGTGTTGAAAGATGGTAACTTTTATACAGCAAAAGCTTACAAATTGTCTTACCAATTTTATGATTCGGATTGCGTTTTATCCGAGCACTATTACACTTTTTTGACATCTCTTTGTCATGACTGGTTTTCAATGATTTGCGATGAGAGAGCAAAACTATTATTATAAATCGAAAGCTACACTTATAGTTTGCCTCTATAAATAAAGGAATATAAAAACTATGTTATTGATGAAGCGGAATCGACGACTGTTAATCGAAGCAAACGCAGTGAAAAAGAATACATGGGCTCATTCCCTATGCATGAGAAAATAATAATAATAATAATAACAATAATAATAATAACAATAACAATACTACTACTACTACTACTACTACTACTAATAATAATAATAAAACTTTATTTATAGAGGCTGCACAGTTGGGCATGCCCAGTCTTCGCTGTGGGCCTCTGAGATTTCGAGCACCGGCTCATTAATATTCTTGATATTCGTATTATGTATTATGCAAACATAACACAGCCGATCTAGGTTTAATGACTTTAAACAAAAAAAAGTTTAGCTTTCCAAAAATAATATATTAATCCTTTTAACGTTATATAAAATACATACAAATATGAAAATATGAATACAAAGATTATAAACCCTGTACTGTGAAATCATCTTTGGACCTCATTCTTCGGCGCAAAATGCCTCGCAAGCCAAATCAATCCATCGATGATTTCAAAGTATATCGTCAATAAATTTAATTATGACGTTGACGTCATTAACAGTTAACGACAGTACGTCGTTCCAGTATTGACAATGCAGAATGAATGACCGAAATACGTCTTTACATATGAGTCAGTTGTTACCATTTGGGGTTTAAATGATATTTGAATGAAAACTAAAACACTGCAGTTACGTCAAAAGATGCGCGTTAGACTAACTCATATACAGAAAAAGATTAAAGGTTCTGGTGATGCTGTGTGAATGCAATAAGACACCAATACGCTACACGCGATTCATATGACCCGTTCCACCAGAAAACCAACATTGTGGACTCTGCGTAAAGTATCGAACCGGATCAGCCTAAGCGCAGGATAACTGGGACAGACACATTTCACCTCCTGTGAATCTTCTGTTTCAGGAATCTTTACCCTATACCTCTACCCCCATTGAAGGAATGTATCAGCCGGGATCAGCCTGCGCGGACTGCGTAGGTTGATAACAGTCCATAATGTTGCTTTTCTCGTGGAACGGTTCATAGATATAACTTTGAATGTGGCGCTTTTATGTCCACCAAATCACTTCCGAAGTATGTGTTTATATCTGTCATGCAAAATATTGACACTGCAAGCAGTTTGATTGGCAATTTTTTTTGGAATAGGGACTTTTCGCGCAATTGTCTTCATCCGCGAAATTCGAATTTTGATTGGTTTGCCATCTGGTTTACAGTGATATCATTGGTTCGACCGAATAACAAAAAACCTTCCGCTTGCATTAATAAGACAAAAGAGTTCCAATGAGTGAAACACACTTTGAACTATGATTGACCTCAATGTCAGTTAACGTCGACCGTGTTGTGCTGTGACTCCACTTGTATACAACACTTAGAATACATATAGAGAAATACGCAAATCACTGTAAATGAAATTATAATTATTGAAAGGAGTTGAAACGATAGTGGCAAAAGTAAAAATTGCCTACGATAAGCAATGTCTCCTTTTTTCACGATGTTTTCGAATGTCGTCTGCTACACATGCGTCTGTAAGCGGAAAATGATTACATCCTTTCCATGAAAGCGGAACCCTTTCTGTGATACTGTAACAGTCAAATATTGAAAATATTGTGGGAAATGGAGCTATTGCTGACAATGATCAATTCCTCCTTTTCACACAATGCTTTCAAACACGTTTGAAATTAATTCTTTTCATATTTAAATGTTTTACTACGGACATTCTTTTACTCTTAAACCCTTCCGGACGCATTTTGAATAACATGCAAGAGATGAACAAGACGAATGTTTGACGCAAAGCATCAAAAAGAAGCCGCGCAATATTTCATTGCACATGAAGAAATAAAAATAAAATACATTTAAATCCACAAACATTAGACAAATTTAATTTGTAGCTGATAATGCAGATATCGGTATTTGAAGATTTAAGTATAATGTAGGATATTTAACCTGACAGGGTCTGTGTTTTAAGTGAATGCGATGATTTATTTGACAAAGAAAGTGCCAAAGATAATGAACTATTTGTATTGAACACAAGCCCTGTTTTGATATTTTTTTGTCAAATAATGCAGACATACAGAAAATCTGTTTTTGTTTTGTATCGGTAAGTCATGATAGTGGATAAGGGTTTAACCACTTCCCATGTAAACAAAAACCACATTGTTAATTGGCACGACTTGGTCTATTTTTCTTGATAAAAGACGATGTTCATTGTAATATGGAGATACTTATGAAAAGGGAAAATCATCTTCGACAACATATTTTTCAGTTTCTGTCAAAACAAATATTACAACAAATTAAACAATAATCAATATGTTACGCATTGAATAGGAAATATCCACGAAAAGATATCAGAGTTCTGGATACTGGACAGTATACTGTGTTAATCGACAATATCTCTCTTATTTCTCAACTTAACCTTATAGTGTGGGTACTGAGATAATTCTTAAGAGTATCCACAACATAGGTTTAAGTGCCAAATAGAGTTTTAGAACATGAAAAGTGCCGCTTATCAAGATCTCTAGATATATTTCTACATTTTGAACACGTAATCAAACATCAAGCATTTAAAAGAGCACACGTGTTCTCGTTAAGACCTTAGTCCATCGTGTTGGAGACACTGTATACGCTCTGTGCTTTACTCAACTGTTTTTATACACAGGGAGTTGAATTTTCATCGATGGCATACGAGTAGTGCGTACCTGCTCGATCTTCTATTTGTATATCTATACATAGAACATCGTGCAGGTGCACACTAGTCTTACGTCATTGATAAAATTGCAACTTCCTATGATTTACATTTTTAGCTCCCCTGATGTTTCATTGGTGGTCTCCTTTCAAAGTTGTTCAAAGAACTGAAATATATTGTGAACTATGGTTGCCAATGGCAACAGAAAGGAAAAACTTTAAAAATCTTCCTGTCAAAAACTACTCGCCATATTTGAAAATCTTCTTGTCCAAAATAACTTGCCTTAATGTTAAATAATTTGGCAAAGATGTTGATTGGGGGACTCTCCCTACCAAGATTGTTCAAATTATTCTTATCCGTTGAAAAACATGGCCACCAGGGGGCGGAGATTGTGTTCCTTATGTGTATAAATGGTGAAAACTTACAAAACTTCTTGACTTCTTGTTCAAATGTACTGGCCTGATTTGACAATAATTTGACACAAATGTTTCTTTAGTGACTCTCTACCAAGATTGTTCAAAGTATTCTGATCCGTTGAAAAACATGGCCTCCGGGGCGGAACTTGTTTTCCCTATATGTATAAATGTTGAACACTTTAAAATCTTCTCGTTCAAAAGTATTGGCCCGATTGAAAATAATTTGGGTGACCTTCTTTCGGTATTGTTAAAATTATTCTGATCCGTTGAAAAACATTGCTTGTTCAAATTAAACCGATCCGTTGAAAGACATTGCGGCCAAGGGGTGGGGCTTGATTTCTTTGTATGCATATATAGTGAAAACTTATTGTCAAAAGTAAAGTACTGATTTTGAGATAACTTGGCACAAGTGTTCCTTGGATGACAATTTACCAAGTTATATTAAAGCAGGGGAGCTATCCTGTGCCATCATGGCCCTCTTCTTTATTTTAGATCAAACATTCTGGATCGATTTGACTGTCTTTAACATAGACCTAAAATAGCCTTGGAGTCAATCGTTCAACTACACCTCTATCATTCGTCGACTGGTACCCAGGAAAACCAGACTGGACCTTATATTGGTTTTGTTTGGAAAGTGACGAGCGAGCAGTACGGGAACCAATGCGATGACGTTCCCTGTGACAAAAAATACCGTCCACTCTGTGAAAAGAGTAAAAACATGAGCCGAACACCTGGAAAAGCAACCATGGCGAATTCATGTATTAACCATGGTGAATTTATGTATCAATAATGGTGATTTCATGTTTCAGCCATGGCAAATTCATGTATCAACCATGGTGATTTCATGCATCAACCATGGCTAATTCATTTACCAACCATGGCGAATTCATGTATCATCCATGGCAAATTCATGTTTCAACCATGGCGAATTCATGTATCAACCATGGCGAATTAATTTATCAACTATGGCGATTTTTTTTGTATCAACCATAGCAAAATCATGTATCAACCATAGTGATTTCATGTATTAACCATGGTGATTTCATGTTTCAAGCATGGATAATTCATGTAGCAACCATGGTGATTTCATGTATCAACCATGGCGAATTTATGTATTAACCATAGCAAATTCATGTGTCAACCGTGGCAAATTCATGTATCAACCATGGCGAATTCTTGAATTCATGTATAAACATGGTGATTTCATGTTTCAGCCATGGCAAATTCATGTATCAACCGTGGCGAATTCATGTATCAACCATGGCGAATTAATTTATCACCATGGCGAATTATTGTATCAACCATGGCAAATTCATGTATCAACCATGGTGATTTCATGTATCAATCATGGAGAATTCATGTATCAACCATGGCAAATTTATGTATTAACCATGGGGAATTCATGTATCAACCATGGCAAATTTATGTATTAACCATGGCGAATTCATGTATCAACCATGGCGAATACATGTATCAACAATGGCGAAATCATGTATCAACCATGGCGAATTCTTGAATTCATGTATCAACAATGGTGATTTCATTTTTCAGCCATGGCAAATTCATGTATCAACCATGGTGCATTCATGTATCAACCGTAGCAAATTCATGTATCAACCATGGGTAATTCATGTATCAACCGTAGCGAATTCATGTATCAACCATGACGAATTCATGTATCAACCATGGCGAATTCATATAACAACCATGGTGATTTCATGTTTCAGCCATGGCAAATTAATGTATCAACCATGGATAATTCATGTATCAACCATGGGGAATTCATGTATCAACCTTAGCGAATTCATGTATTAACCACGGTGATTTCATGTATCAACCATTGCGATTTCATGTATCAACCTTGGCAAATTCATGTATCAACCGTAGCGAATTCATGTATCAACCATGGCGAATTCGTGGCGAATTCATGTATCAACCATGGCGAATTCATGTATCAACAATGGTTATTTCATGTTTCAGCCATGGCAAATTAATGTATCAACCATTGCGAATTCATGTATCAACCATGGCGAATTCATGTAGCAACCATGGTGAGTTAATGTATCAACCATTGCAAATTCATGTATCAACCATGGCGAATTCATGTATCAACCGTAACAAATTCATGTATCAACCATGGCGAATTCATGTATCAACCACTGTGATTTCATGTTTCAGCCATGGCAAATTCATGTATCAACCATGGTGATTTCATGTTTCAGCCATGACAAATTTCATGTATCAACCATGGCGAATTCATACATCAACCATGGCGAATTCATGTATCAACCATGGTGATTTCATGTTTCAACCTTGGAAAATTCATGTATCAACCATGGGGAATTCATGTATCAACCGTAGCGAATTCATGTATCAACCATGGCGAATTCGTGGCGAATTCATGTATCAACCATGGCGAATTCATGTATCATCCACTGTGATTTCATTTTTCAGCCATGGCAAATTCATGTATCAACCATGGTGATTTCATGTTTCAGCCATGGCGAATTCATGTATCAACCATGGCAAATTCATGTATTAACCATGGCGAATTCAAGTATCAACCATGGCGAATTCATGTATCAACCATGGCGAATTCATGTATCAACCATGGCGATTTAATGTATCAACCATTGCAAATTCATGTATCAACCATGGCGAATTCATGTATCAACCATGGCGAATGCATGTATCACCCATGGCGAATTCACGTATCAACCATGGCGAATTCATGTATCAACCATGGCGAATTCATGTATCAACCATGGCGATTTAATGTATCGACCATTGCGAATTCATGTATCAACCATGGCGATTTCATGTATCAACCGTAACAAATTCATGTATCAACCATGGCGAATTCATGTATCAACCACTGTGATTTCATGTTTCAGCCATGGCAAATTCATGTATCAACCAAGGCGAATTCATACATCAACCATGGCGAATTCATGTATCAACCATGGTGATTTCATGTATCAACCGTAACAAATCCATGTATCAACCAAGGCGAATTCATACATCAACCATGGCGAATTCATGTATCAACCATGGCGATTTCATGTATCAACCGTAACAAATTCATGTATCAACCATGGCGAATTCATGTATCAACCACTGTGATTTCATGTTTCAGCCATGGCAAATTCATGTATCAACCAAGGCGAATTCATACATCAACCATGGCGAATTCATACATCAACCATGGCGAATTCATACATCAACCATGGCGAATTCATATATCAACCATGGTGATTTCATGGTTCTGCTATTGCGAATTTATATATCAACCATGGCGATTTCATGTGTCAACCATGGCGAATCCATGTATCTATTGCAATTTCAGAAAACATCCGCATCATGTTAAACGTGTCTAGAAAGTCAAAAGTCTCTGTATACATCCCTTTAAAATTTGTCAAACGTTTCTTGAAATATTCTGTTCCAATTTGTCAAAAGTGTCTTTAAATATTATTTTCTGACTCATATAAATAAAGGAACTTAAAAATTGTAATCACACGTATTGTGTATACTTTTACTAAACGTTTCGGCATAACGCCTTTATCAGTTAATACAAAAGAGGAAATGACCCCAACGTAAATGATTGACGGTACACGGTTTAGCGTATATGTTTTCTTGAAACATTATGCTTCTGTTAGTCAAAAGTATTTTGGCACTTTCTTTGTCAGTCTGTCAACTTTTTCTTGAAACATATGTTTCTGTTTGTCAAAAGAATTTTTGCAATTTCTTTGCCAGTCTGTCAAATTTTTCTTGAAACATATGTTTCTGTTTGTCAAAAGTATTTTGGCACTTTCTTTGTCAGTCTGTCAAATTTTTCTTGAAACATATGTTTCTGTTTGTCAAAAGTATTTTGGCACTTTCTTTGTCAGTCTGTCAAATTTTTCTTGAAACCTATGTTTCTGTTTGTCAAAAGTATTTTGGCACTTTCTTTGTCAGTCTGTCAAATTTTTCTTGAAACCTTCCGTGTCAATTTGTGGAAATGGCTTCATTATATTTACTTTCAACCCTTTCCCACATACAGACGCTTTTTGACGCCTCTACTGCAGACGCCTTTTGGAAAAATTGTCTAATTTTGTCAAAATGTTTTCAATTTTTCAGTTATTATACCTTCATTTACAGAGGTTTTCCATGCTTTTGCCTAATACGTCAAAGTCGTCTTGTGCAGTTGTTTGTATTTAGGAAAGGGTTTTAAAAGCATTCGGTGATAGAATAGCTTACAGTACACATCAAAGCCAGATTTGGACGTATACTTCTGGTTGATCTGGATCTACATTTGTCGCAATTTCCATCATATCGAATTTCCTTTAACACGGGTTTATTTTGGTGTTTTGTTCAATTCGTTTGGGTATCATGTACATGGAATATTACCTCGACATGTGTGGGTATAATGTACATGTAATATTACCTCGACGTGTGTGGGTATGATGTACATGTAATATTACCTCGACATGTGTGGGTATAATGTACATGTAACATTATCTCGACGTGTGTGGGTATAATATACATGGAATATTACCTCGACATGTGTGGGTATAATGTACATGGAATATTACCTCGACATGTGTGGGTATAGTGTACATGTAATATTACCTCGACATGTGTGAGTATAATGTACATGTAATATTACCTCGACGTGTGTGGGTATAATGTACATGTAATATTACCTCGACATGTGTGGGTATCATGTACATGTAATATAACCTCGACGTGTGTGGGTATAATGTACATGTAATATTACCTCGACGTGTGTGGGTATAATGTACATGTAATATAACCTCGACATGTGTGGGTATAATGTAAATGGAATATTACCTCGACGTGTGTGGGTATGATGTACATGTAATATTACCTCGACATGTGTGGGTATAATGTACATGTAATATAACCTCGACGTGTTTGGATATAATGTACATGTAATATTACCAAGACATGTGTGGGTATAATGTACATGTAACATTACCTCGACGTGTGTAGGTATAATGTACATATAATATTACCTCGACATGAGTGGGTATAATGTACATGGAATATTACCTCGACGTGTGTGGGTATACTGTACATGTAATAGTACCTCGACATGTGTGGGTATAATGTACATGTAATATTACCTCGACGTGTGTGGGTATAATGTACATGTAATATTACATCGACATGTGTGGGTATACTGTACATGTAATATTACCTCGACATGTGTGGGTATGATGTACATGTAATATTACCTCGACGTGTGTGGGTATAATGTACATGTAATATTACATCGACATGTGTGGGTATAATGTACATGGAATATTACCTCGACATGTGTGGGTATAATGTACATGTAATATTACCTCGACATGTGTGGGTATAATGTACATGTAATATTACCTCGACATGTGTGGGTATGATGTACATGTAATATTACCTCGACATGTGTAGGTATAATGTACATGTAATATTACCTCGACATGTGTGGGTATAATGTACATGTAATATTACCTCGACATGTGTGGGTATAATGTACATGTAATATTACCTCGACATGTGTGGGTATAATGTACATGGAATATTACCTCGACATGTGTGGGTATAATGTACATGTAATATTACCTCGACATGTGTGGGTATAATGTACATGTAATATTACCTCGACATGTGTGGGTATGATGTACATGTAATATTACCTCGACATGTGTAGGTATAATGTACATGTAATATTACCTCGACATGTGTGGGTATAATGTACATGTAATATTACCTCTACATGTGTGGGTATAATGTACATGTAATATTACCTCGACATGTGTGGGTATAATGTACATGTAATATTACCTCGACATGTGTGGGTATAATGTACATGTAATATTACCTCGATGTATGTGGGTATGATGTACATGTAATATTACCTCGACATGTGTGGATATGACGTACATGTAATATAACCTCGACGTGTGTAGGTATAATGTACATCCCTTCCAGAACAGCAGGACTGCTTCGTTCAAATTGTTTTTCCTAAGAACATCGTCAGATGACCTATTTGATAAATGTGCAAGTGATCTTCTGCACATTTGAAAATGTGATCCAGAAAACGCCCCGATCATTGATCTCAATTTATCCCTTCCTTTTTTATTCGCAGTCAATGCTCAAATGTTATTGAAGCGGCATCCAAAAGAGCAGACCCAAATGTCATTCTCTGTTTAAGGTATTGTCATTCATCATCCAAGTTATACCAATGGGATAGGGTCGTCACCGGTACGCAACAATAATTATTCAACCCATTCCCACATGCAGTATATCTGCAGCAGACGAACTGTATCTAGGCAAACACATGGAGAATTCTTATAAATGAAGGCATACTTTTTTAATTCATTTGACAGCGTTATGGCAAAAGAAGTCATTACTTGTAATGAGTATATTTCCCCTTTTTGAAACTGTTTTCAAAAGTAGTTTGGTACAAGATAAGATTCAGACGAAGAAGCGCGGCCGCACACACTGATCTGGATCTGTCTTGTTTGTGATATAGTCGTTCAAGCATCCATGCTTCTAGTGAACGTTTCTAATTATAGAGCTGCAATTATACAAGAATGCCATTAATAAAACCGTGATACAAATGAATGTTTAACCGTCCGATTGTTTGTTGGAGTGTGGCGCGGCGCAACGGCCGTTTGTTTTCGTCGTAGATTGAATAATGAATATTAACGAAGATTATTTACAATAAAAGTGTACTATATTCTACATTTTCCACAATGCTTTCAAAAGTTTCAAGACAAAGTGTGTTGACCTGTGTTTCTAGCAAATATTGTGTTCATCCTGTATTTTACCAATGGTTTACAATAGGAGATCTTTTTAAGTTTTATAAAAGGGGAAGTTTCGAGATACCCATACACCAGACACAACATATTCATAATGCAATTCGGTGGGTTTTATCAATAAGTCCTTTCATGTGTTTTATTTTGCGACGTATTCCGAGTCCTAGACGCATTAAATTGTGAAAAAATATATTTCTTTACATTGTAGGATTCATTGTTTTGTGAAAAACATATGAAGGACTCATTGATATAAATTTCACTGAACATACATACTTTGTCTATAATGTTTATGATCAAATGACAAACTCACAACGTTTACTTAATGTAACATGTATTTATGTATATAATTCCAATACAATGACAATGCACTAAAACACAAAATAATGTAGCTGTTTATCAAATATATCTCTCTATAACAGTAACACACACATACATACATCGTAACACGCACGCATGCACTCACACATGTTAATGTACAATACGAATACAACTGATCACAGTTGAAAGAGTTAAGTATATGCAATATAATATTCACTCGATATTTTTAACAGAATAACACAGTGTGCAGTAGTTTAAGTTGTCTGTACTGTAGCAAATAAAAGACTGAAATACATTATATGAATTAAATAAATATTTGTTTAAGTCAAATTAGTGTGGAAGTACTAACAACTGTTTTTGCCGAATACACAATTCTAGATACACCGTTATATTATATACGTATAAGTTGTACAATAAGCTGAATGGATATCAATATATTTAAAATAAATTATAAAATAGAACAAAATATTATTCTTAACGAAAGCAACAAAAAAACAATCGACTGTGAATAAGACAAAACTAAAGATTGAAACATGTAAACAAAACTATGTGACAAAGAAGGGTACATGTAGCCGAATCTAATTCAAACTCAGATCTCTCTTATCACTAGAAACAAGTCGGTATGTGTGTTCGTGACCCGGGGCACAAATATTAATTTAATTGGTGTCTGGATCTACACTGATCCTGTGTGGCCCTGACATTTCTATTGTTTTGTTAAAAACTACTTTTCCCTCATTGTTCAAACATGCTACTTTGTCATCACACCAATCAGTTTAAAGGACTCTTCCAGAACAAACAGCGAAACAAGGACTAAAAGGGTATGAAGGGTAAATAAAATAGAACACATATAATATTATATAATAAAATAAATACAAATAATATAATATTATTTAATGATGAAAAACAAAATCCAAATATTGACAAGATTTGTATCGCCTGTGTTAAGACCAAATAAGGATAGAAAGTAATCCCGTTCATCGGTAACCAGCTATGTCACATTGTCTATAGTATTAAAGCATAAGAGGAATTACAGAACTCTTATTAATGAAACAAAGTTTGCATGAGTAGATTGGCCATGACTGACATAAAGTTTATCTCTATATAAACAAAGAGCGTCGGGCCAACCCGAATTTACCGACTTTAAATCAAAGAGAGGCTCTAAACTCTCTAAACTATAATTGAGTCGGTAAAGTTTGTTGTGAATAGCGGTACAAATAATAACTTGGTTCGTATCGGGGTCTAAACTGATCCCGTATGGCAATGACCTTTCTATTGTTTTGTGAAATAATTCTCTTCCCTCGTCATTCAAACAAAGTACTTGGTAGTTACGTGGATCGCTTATATAGACCCTTCCAGAACAAACCGCGAAATGAGGAATATAAGGCCAATAAGAAGTGTGTAAATCAGTGTTTATTGTTTTTATCGTGACTCCGTTTGTGGACATCACGGATACAAACCATGGACCACCACAACCATCAGGTTCCAAATCACTACATATGGTATAAATATGATCTCCACTAAAATCTATAGAAAAACAGCGTTTCTCCGTGATTATAGGTTTAGAGATTTTGGCAGGATTTTGTGTAACATTAATAATTACTATTCTACGTGTCCATGGTAACGTAACGGCTAGCAGACATTGTTTATCTGGCGTTTCTTGGTGCATTACAGAAATATCACTCGTGGACATAATACCCTGCTCAGTGGGTTCACATTTAACCTTTATTTCTGTAGCATCCCAAGGTTTAGACACTGACCATATATATCGTTGTAAAAGGTTGGATCCTACATTAAATATTTTTATAGAATTATTATTATTATCACAAACAACCCACATTGCGTTATTCAGTCCACATAATCCTGATATCTTACAAATATTCTGATCTAATCTGTGATGATTCACATTAACTCTATCAACCATTGCAACTTTCTCTCTGTCAAACTGTTCCTCTCTGTCACTTTCATTCCTCATTTCATCACAAAGACTATCGATCTGTCTATCTCTCTCACTTTTCTCGCTCACCAATTTGATATAATTATGAGATTCATGCCCTTTAAAGCATTTATCACACAGATATTGTTCACATAAATAACAAAGATAAAACGCTGCATGTTTACTTAAAGCAATCAGATTTTGCATGAGACAAATATCACAGAAAGCGTCAGTTTTGTCTTTACGCTGTCTTTTCCTGTCTTGACCTTCTTCATGTATCTGTTCCTCCCTTATTTCATCAAAGGCTAGTTTGTAATCATTAACACCACTTTGATCAGAACAGCTGCTCTTCGTATCTGTTAACCGAAATAGTGCCTCATCCATTATCACAAGTCGCTGTAATAGAAGTGAATTAATTTGTGCAGTTTCCGATTATAAAAAGTAACCTTATCCCACTGTATTTATGGTTATAGCGTGCCACCTTTGATGTTTTGACAAATTTGGACATAGTCATGGAAAATGTTGGTCAAAATCGTTTGATAAGCACATGTTAACATGTTTAGAGTCAAGTATGGTGGAACAAGGGTTAACAATTAGGTTGATATTTTAATGGCTTTTATTATTTATTTCTCCTGTCAAATTGCTTTATTTTAATATCTATCATTAATTTGACTATGAAAACAACAGGGCCATGATGGTCCGAAATCAATCACCTGAGTGATAGTATAGTGTCAAATGCTTCTGCTTATAAAGGTGAAAATTTGATCAAGAATGGGAATAAACTGAAATTAAAACAGCCTATCAGTAAAATAGATGTGTTATAATGCATTAGATATTTGAACAATTTGAAAGAGGACAGCACAGGAATATTTCTTTGAAGTTTCCTTTTAAACCCCTTTCCGGTGCCGCCTGGCAACTATCTCTTTAAACCATTAAATATGGCTTGCAAAAATGATGTACACAATAGGAACATTTCTGCTAAACTATCTTGAAATCAGAGGAGAACTTTAATAAGAAAGGAATTTTAAAGTTTTGTCACTTTGCCCATTTTCTGATGCCGGCTGGTGGACATGTTATTTAACAAATCAATAAAGACTGAACATATTTTGTAGAGGATAACTAAATGACCAATTCTACCAAATTATTTTGGAATCAGACAAGCAGATTTAGAGAAGACGAATGTTATAGTCATGGTATTTGTCTTCCTTTCTGATGCTTAAGCAACCAAAGTTTTGTATATAATTTATATATTTGAACATTTTTGAAAAAGAACTCCCAAAATAATAATCTTGTTAAGTTTGGCTGCAATTGGTCCAGTGGATAAGGAGTTGATGTCATTTGAAGCTAAACGTTAATTTAACCTCATTTCTGATTTCACCTGTATGATATGTATTTCGATTAAGTATTGTGAAGTTTGGTTGAAATTGCTCCAGTGGTTTAGCGGTTTAGTGGTTAACGACGATGGATGCTTAACAGAGAGTGATTGGAATAGATCGCATTGAGCATTCGGCTATTGTGATCTAACAACAAACAGTACAAGTTGACGAATAGTGAAATGATGCATCGGCGTCCGACGATATTAGTTAAAAAATATATCTGTGGTTAAATGACGAACGATATATATAAATATCAGAATGCGAGAGTTTGAAGGTTAATTAGGATCATACTTCATACCCGTGTTAATAAAGCAGATTGTCAGAATAATATACTACATTATATAGTATACGTTTCTGCAGATCTTTACAATGAATGATATGAGAAATTAATGAGATTGTTAACGCTTACCCAAACGCTTTTCTTCAAATGCCAATCTCAACAATCAAAGTTAAGACAACCAAGACGTCGCTTTAAAGACGCTGCTAAAAATACAAAAAATAATATGAATTGATCATAAGATGTTTATAATATCTCAAAACAATATTTAATTCAATCACTAAAGTAAATGATAAATCAGTGCAATAATAACGTTTGTATTTGACAGGTACATCTAATGAGTATAACTTTTGTGAAACATTGCATCTTACCTTTATAGTTTACCTGTCAGGTTAGGGAACTGAAAGTTTTTTTCATTTAGTTCGTGTAGTTATACAAGCCAGATGATTTTTAACAGTTATAAGCATTATTACTTTTGTAGGTCCTTTTAACACGGCTTGTTTTCCATTATTGGAATTATATACTTCAAGTATTAAATCACATTGTTTTCAGTTCCTTTTGTTCAGAAAATGAATGTTACTGATTCTTATTTAATGTTAACTTCATAGCTATCACGATTGAAGGCTTAGTAATTCGTACATAAGAGATTTGAACTACACACAAAGAACTATATTTCTGGATGTCATTGGGTGTAATTGATGTGTTTTTCAAACAGTTCTAGTTGGCAATGTCCTTTAAAGGTGCTGAACTCCAGATGGAGATCAAACTTTTGAAATGTTGAAACTTCCGCAAATATTGCTAAAAGTGACAACAAGGTACGTTATAAATAGTTCAAAACTATTTTGGCAGTAAGTATTGAAGAACGGTCAATTGAAAGTCATGAAAATGTACAAAATTTGGCTTACTGGGTATGTCTACCTAGTGAAAATGAAGCATACACGATAAATATTTAAATGTTTATTGTACTGGAAAGTGAAATTATTACTCTAATTTTATCCTAGAATTATGTTTCTAATATTTCAAGACAACGTTTAAACAGTTTTAAAACTTTGACTAAACTATCTATAATCTGCAGTTCAGCATCTTTAAGGAAATAAACAAAATATTAAAAGAATATCTAGAGAGATGTTCAATTATAAGAATAATACTGCACGCGACTAGGAGCGTTCAGATACGAAGAGAATCAAATTATTCAAGAAGTAAAACAAATAATTGTATTTAGTCCAAAGAGGAAGAAACACAAACTTCGAAAAACTTGGATATGGGGAATGTATCAGAAGACGGAAAGGGTACACAAAAGTGTACGTTGGAGTGGTGTTCCTTCAGAGGCACTCTTGTTGTTACGACTTGTTCTATTTGTTATTAATTTTAACGATAAGGTGATCACGCACAGGATTATATGATATCACTGTTATCATATCCTATAATTGACCATGACAGAAGAAATTATTATTGCCAAAATTGCAAAAAACTAAATGTAAATGCCGTGGTCTAAATACAGATACAAAAGACTTGATTATAATTATTTAAAAATGAAATATATATTTCCAATTTTTTAAGTAATCAGAATATCCAATGTTTGTTAACTTTTAATAAAGGTTTTATAGTTCCACGGTCAATAGTAAAAGTTTTATAATTCTATAAGGGGAGGAAAATGCACTCCAAAAACATGCAAACAAAAACAAACAGATACATAATTTGCCTGTTTGATCGGAAAAGCATTGCATTTCGAGTGACTGCATTTTTGGATGTCGCTTTACTAGAAATTGACCATCGATTGAAGATATGATATTTTCATTATTCCTAACAGATGAACATTGATTACGTATGCAAGTCGTCAGGGACAGTTTTTGTTGGAAGAAGGGGAGCTAGATCGGTGCAGGCATTGGAAATACAATTTAATCTAGAGCGGAGTGATAGATAGCGTTATAGTCCACTTTCGGATTATGAAATATTTTCGTAAATATCGTGGCAATCGAAGACGATTCTCAATATAAGTATTTACGTTGCTGCAATAGATGTATCGGTATATGTGAGGTAAACATTAAATAATGTGTAAGTCACACAGTAATCTTGAAAATATTAATTGCTACAAGACATACGGAAACGGCATAGATCGACGTCCACCATTTCATTTACTCAGTACCTCGTGAACAACGTTCGTTTGATGATAATGCGACAGTACATTTAATTTAACTCAGAAAGGTTTTATCACTGATATTGTAAATTTTAGGTTAAATGATGAATCGCAAAATCGAAAAAGTAACTAGCCGTATAAAAGCAGTGAAAACAACATATTCAGTGGTTGCCAAGTAATATTGATTGATTGATATGGCATGCGGCCAGTTTGCCTATTCATGTGTTTCCTGATTTTATAATACCAGTACACCACTCAACATACTTTCCAAGCAACTGGCTGCATTTCCACATAGACTGTTAAACAGCCCATTAATGAAAGACGAATAACGCAGGTCACAGTGACTTTTGTCAAACGTCGGAAAGAATGTTGGCCGAGCTGGTATTCGAACACACAACCACTGGATTTAACCGGCAAAACACTTATTTCGCGTTACTTACACATATGGTTTTGTGTCGTTTGTGGTATATAAATCTAAACAATGGATTATTATCGTTTACTATAAACAATAACATTAATAGGTTAAAACTCATGTTTTTGTTGCATGCTTCCAATGTATACTGAATTAAGTAAAAACTATGGAGAAATCTCTATAAATTAAATAATCATAATTGAATAAAGTTGAAAACATTATTACAAAAGGGAAAATCCCAAAATGTTTACAAATGTCGTCTAGTTAAGAGGCGTCCGAAAGCGACTATCTGAAGGAAATGGTTAAGATTACTACTGTAGAAAATAGTTTTTGTTGTTAACCCTGCCCCTCATGTAAGATGCATTCTGACGCCGCTGCAGCAGACGACTTTTGAAAACTTTGTGACAAAAGATGAAATTGCTCAAAACGAGCAATTTCTCCTTTTGACACAATGTTTTCAACTCTATCCAGCAATAATGTCTTCATTAAGGGAGATGTTCCATATCATTGTTGAGATGTTTCAAAAGCCGTCTGCTGCTGATTGTTTTATGTGGGAAAGGGTTAAACATACTATATCACAGTTTACGCTGAGAAACATTTCGAATCATCTGCATATCCCTCATTCTCATCGTACCTGAGAAGGCAACAGATTAAATTAATTGTTATTATCTCAATAAACAAAATACAAATTCTTTGTCTTAACATTTCCTCCGTACTCTTAAACAGTCTATACTGTTTGACTAAATGATTAAATGATGTTTTTTCCTGCACGGAGTTGAACAAACACCATTTAAACCCTCAGTGTTAGCTTTTGGGTCACTGCAACTCGAATAATATAACCAGATATCATTTATACAATTTATATTCATGCGTTTTGAAAATAGAAGTAACTATTTGCAACCACTTTGTAAAGTCACTGAAAATTCCAGCTGCATCAATGTATCTGTTTACTTAGACAATCAAATAAATACTATGGTAGATTAAATGTTTATCGTGCATTAATTCATACAAATGACTCTTTCAGTCCCCAAAGCTAGCCACTGAATCATTTGTAATTGATGACATAATAACTAAAGTAGGAGTGGAAATAGAAAATGAAATTTTGCAATGTGAGTTAAAATTTTGAAAATAACCCAGTCTAACTTAACCCTTTCAGCGCCAATGACAATATTCAGGTGATTATTAATAATGCAGATTCATGTGAGTCAGCTCGTCACGAGCTGTCTCGCCTGAAATCAGCATTGTTTGCATTCTAGTTATCACAATTATTCTCAAGCTCTTATTGCATGATAAATAAAGTCGCCCGAACATGTACATGTAACAATTCACTTTAGGAGATTCAGTAATGTAAGAGTTAAAGAATGAATAAGATGAAACTATGTTGTTGATAAAAGACGAGAAACAAATCTTCAAACATAAGATTTCAAATAAAATGAGAGAATATACCAATAGTACTTCGTTGAAGAGTCTGTGATTCCTTCACGAGTGTGTAAAATAGTGATTTCTAAAACGACTTTAATAGCAGACGAAAATGAAAACATTTGAGGCGGATTCTACAGTGGGTGTTACTTGTATTACCCAAAAATGTCACATAACATGAACATATGATAAGATAAGGAAGGGGGCGTAGCGACAGAGGAAATTAATTTAGAAAACCTATTTCTAAAACTTAATACTGTCGTGGAATGTATTTTTCTCTTCATTCCACGAACCATATTATTGGTTTGTGCAATGAAATGGTAACTTGTAAAGGAATAAATTATCGCTAACAGTTAAAGAGCGCAGTCAATAACGAATATGTACTGTTTCCCAATATGTAATGCACTGATTTAACCATCTTAAAAGTTAATCCGTCAACCTACCGGTCAACAGATTCGTAGACGTATACATGTCGCCACCACTTAAGTCGAAGGAACTTACAGTATGACAAGATGATTTAATATGCAACTTTGAAAGGGAACATATAATGTGTGTTTCAGCTTGTTCTGAAGACGGTCCGTTTTTATGGTAACGTCATTATGTCCTTTACTAAAGAGTTTTGTTTAACATGAACCTCAATATTGATTAATAACGCTGAATTCCGTTACAAAGAAGGTGAGAAAATCATGTTTTGTGAAATGGGGAGAAAAAGAAATCGCTGAATATACCCCCAAAGTGCTGATAGACATGTCGTTTAGAGATAAAGATTGCAAGGCTCATCTGGTCAAAAAGCTTAACTTAAAAGGTGAGATATTACAAAATGAATGCTAAATCAATCCAGGTAAGTTATATATAAAATATGGCATAATATTTCGGAACATATGTTGTTGGTAGTGATTCTAAAGGAAAACAAATAACTATGATTATAACTGATATGTTTATTTAGTATGAAAACGTAAGTATTGCAAAGATAAGGTCAACATAGCAATCAAATTATTTATGATTAATACAAACTTTGTTCAGTCACCTGTCATAAACAGAACCAGATTTTTTTCCAACGTATATAGTAGGTCACAGTCTGTAACGACGAATCCTGCAAACATTTCAAACTACCAACATATGCTGACGTAGAGAAACTTGTGTCGATTTTGTAATTTATAGTTTTGGTTACATTAACCACAGGTAAACGGGGACTTTATTTAATTCATGTTTCTGTAATGGAAAGCCCAGACAATATGGAAAGAACAAGGCATCTTTAATATTAAAGAATAAAATTATCCTTAGGATTTTGTAATCCAAGGTTACATATTTGTAAATTATTGTACAGTTAAACCTTTTTCATTCTGTGCCTCAATTTTTTAAAGCTTCAATTAATCAATCTTGATAATTGCTTTCTCGATACTCGCTAAACTCCGGTAGCACTGTCGGTAACCACGCGGGCTAGGCCTGTCAATCAATAGGGTGTGAGTACTTTCCGACCTTTGGCTAGCGTCACGCGTCTTCCAACAATATGCTAACAGTCTATGTGTGTAAGCAGTCGGCTGTTTTGAAAAGATTTTTGTGTTTAATTTTTGTTTGAGAGAGCCAGAAAACACATGATATATATGAGCCGTTCAATGAGAAAACCAACATTATGGTATCTGCGTAATGTATCGACCCCGATCAGCTTGTGCAATCCGCGCAGGCTAATCCGGTTCGACATATTCCGTCTCAGTGGAAAAGAGTCTGTTCGGTTTAGCTTGTGCGGTATGCTTAGGCTGGTTTGGGTCGATACTTTGCGCAGAGTCCACACTGTTTGTTTTTTCGTGGAACGGCTCATATATATATGTGAAATGGCAGCCGTGATCAGCCAGATATAATTGATGAAAACCCCAAAATCAACCGATTCTCATCTATTAATATCACTGAGTGCGCGGGTTGATCCGAAAGATCAGCTTTAGTGGAAATCGAACCTAGGACACTTTAATCACGAGGCCGACTCTCTACCTCTGAGTCAATGTATCCTATAAGGTCGTATGACTCCATTTACAAAGATATTTCTGTCCTTTACTAGGTTGAAACTTTATTTGCCTTCTGTGCAAAGTAAATCCCTTAAGGAGGAAAATTTCATTATTTACAAGTGTTTGTACAACCGAAAGCCCAAATATCCATGGCGAGGCAATCCAAGTACATCATTTTAAGATAAGTTATGTGTTATACCCTAAAAGGAAACTTGTAAACTTGCCTTCAGTATCCATAAACTGTTCTATACTGTTTAAGAGTATGTTTCTTCAAACTGAACTCTCCATAAGGATTACAACAATATATAGACTGTACCTGAACGTCACTGTTAAACAAATACTTTAACGCCTGTGACCGGTTACAAGGTTGTGAGTACATGTACGTAAATATTTGTTTTTTGTGGTATTATACGCCGCTTTCAACAGTTTTTTAGTTATATCACGGCATTTCCTGGGTAAGTTACCGGTACCACTGGTCCATTTAGGCTGAGTCCAGTGAGTATGTCGTAATGCTAACCCCACAACCCTGAACACCAAGAAGGGAAATCCATAACTTCCTTTTGTAAAGTCTTTTGTATGACCCGGCCGGGGTTAAAATCCGCGACATTCTACCACTACATCACCGAGGCGATACCGTAACGGATTGTATGAATGTACAGATATTCTTCACAAATGTTTGATATCTAAACAAACTCGTTTAACTTCACTATGAAGATGATTTATTGAAAAATTCTATTTTAAAAAAGATGTCATGTAGAATAAAGTATGAGAGTTTAAGTTTAACTTTAATATGTTTTAGGTTGCAAGATGAAACAAAATAATATTTTGTATCCTATCAACATGATATTTTCTTTATAGATTATTTCGTATTTATAAACTGTTTTCAAGAAATCAAGTTGTAGGTGAAGTCATAAATGTGGTCAACATTACAACTATTTGTAAAAGTAGCCACATCGATATGTCCGTGAAGTTAGCAGGAGTTCTGGCTACGTCGGCTGTATTATTCAGCCAAAGCAGACGGAAAAGCGAGCCTGAACAGTGGCTGCAGTAACTCCGCGAAACGGGACCTATTGCAACATGAAGTCAGTGTGGGGCTCCTGCACAGTGGATACTTAAATAAGCCGCCAAGTATAGCTATCTTGAGCAACAGGCACGCACAACCAATGGTTCGAGCAGTTATATCGCCCAAACTCCGACTGTGTTTTGCAGCCGGCTGCTGAAACTCGACAGGAAGCCAATAAGTGCAACTTGAAGCCATTGTTTTGCGCATGTCCCTGAAAAATGCCAAGTCGTCCATTTACGGAAATGGGTTGCCTAAAATTCCAAAATTCGTTTGGACATCGCAGCAGGCTGCCACAACGCGGCTGAACAATAATTAGTGCATCTCAAAGCCAATCAAAGATAGCACTTACACACGACTGTGCAGGCTGATCTGGGTCGAGACATAACGCAAAGACCATAATGTTGGTTTTCTTACGGAACGGCTCAAATATATTATATGGCATATGTATGCCATTTTTTATATATCACTTACCTAAGTTGATTTAGCATTCATTTTGTAATATATCAACTTTTCAGTTAAGCTTTTTATCCAGATGACCATTGCCATCTTTGGTTAATTATATATGTTGTATATATGGCTTGAATAATACACCATTCGCCCCTTTTTGCATACTGTAAATTTGAAACAGACACCTTAGGCAAATATATGGGATATCTCTTCTTTTGAAAGATTATACGCATTGAAAACATTGTTGCAAAGGAAGAAAGTGATATGTATCAGCAAACACATTATCTTTCTGCTACAATGCTTTCGATTGTCATCTGCTGCAGATGCATCAACAATCGTTTGATATACGTTAAATATAAACATTACAAATTGTTTAGAAGTGATTAAATGTGTATCAATATGTAATTAACATGTAAAATAACTAGTCAGCATAGCAACACTATGTTTATACGTGATGTTTATATGTATCTGACGCCTCTATATGTAGAAAAGGGTAAATACTGATGAGTACAGTTGAAGCAAATGTAACACTGAAGAACAATTCCCCTGTGTGAGCTATGTTCCTTGTATGTAAATGTACACATAATTTGATTCAATGCAAAACTATGGTTTTACATAAGCATACACTTAAACTATGTAATGGTGTTCTTCCTTGGCGCTCAGGACTGTGGCGTTAGCATTACAACTGACTCGCTTGTGTCAGGATCAATGGACTAGTCGTACTGGATAATTATCCAGGAAAAGTCGTGATATATCTATATATTGTTGAAAGCGGTGTAAAACACCAAACAAATAAACATTTTACTTTGAAACTAGGCGGCTAATTTCAAAAAAAGTTCATACACATGTAATTGCTCTTTGCACGGCTATCTTGCAAAGTTATTCAAGCCGAGCCCCGGTAGCTCAGTCGGTAGCGATGCGGGCTTCCAGCTCGGCCAACATTCTTTCCGACGTTTGACAACAGTAATTGTGACATTCGTCTTTCACAGTCTATGTGGAAAAGCAGCCAGTTGGAAAGTATGTTGTATTGATTACTGGTATGAGAAAGCCAGGAAACGCATGAGTAGGTGAACTGGCAGCTGTGATATGATTGAACAATTGTTGAAAACGGCGTTAATGATCAATTAAATCAAAATTGTGTCAGTAGTAAATAAAAACATGGCCGCTGTGGTAGATTTTGGTTTAAATTGATATGCCTATAGTGCAAAGAATCTCTTATACCAAGTTTCACTGAAGTTAGATATATGTCATTTCAAATAAATTAAGACCCAATATTCCATAAATAATTCTGCTTTAGTTTTGTTTTATGTGAGAAATAATAAAAAACATTGATCAGAATAATTTAATGTCCAATAAATTATTAATATGAATAGTCACTTGAGCGACTCAGGACATTATAGACAAACCATCTTTTAGGGTTGGGAAATATTAGAAGCAGATATATTTGAGAAGGAAATAGATTCAAAATAAGGGTTTCATTGTAAAACAATTACATCCAAAGCACGAATAATTAATATTCGTGAACACTGCACTATATTTTTGTAATGTGTCCTTGCAGTTTTTGGACGGTACCGTCTTTAGGAGTGTGGATTTTGAAAACCATACAGCAATTGGCTCCCTGATTTCAAACTGAGATACAGAGTAAATTTGGGAACCAACTGAAAAATTGGCTCCACCTAACATCACCTAAGAAAAAAGTACCATATAGCAGTCAAAATATCTGAATTTTGAAGAATAAGTTGTGGTTAATGAGTGGTGAAAATAAAGTTTCACGAAGAAATACGTTTTAACTCGTGCTATCAAGTTCGAATGAATGTATTTACTAGCAGTGTATGAATCCAATACAATTATTCTATTTTATTCTATTCCATTGACCCCTTTTCAAGCCTCATGAATACGCAACGCTTAGAAACATGGCGTCTAAAGGTTTACGTGACCCAGGTTGGACGAATAATTTGAGTAAGAGTGATGTTGTTTCAATAATTCAGAAACATTCCAAAGTTCTTGTGAAACATCTTGATAAAGGTTACAAATTCTTCCATAGATCGCACGTTCATCCCTAACATTGAAGGTAAGTTGAAAGTTGAAAGTTCAGATGCATGCAACCGTGTCGTAATGGTTAAAAGTAGACGTGTAGTCTAAATTTAACTCGGTGGTAAAATTGTGTTCACATTGTACCATAAGCATAAACGTGTGTGTATATTTCTCTGGTATGTACTAGCCTTCCTGTGAAATGTAAGTTTTAGCAAGTTTTTGTTTGTTTACACTACCATTATTAAATTCGACTTCCAAATGCAATATAATGCATGAGTCATGTTTTGACTCAAACTGCACGCAATCTTTGAAACATGCAAGTCCGAAAGTTTCTTTTTTCATAATTTTACTCCTTTGTTCAACCAATTATTGCATGAAAATAAGTAATTCCGAATAAAAAAAATGTCAGTCATGACTGACGAATATCGCAAAGAATGAATGAGCTGTTAACTTTTGGAAACATTGTGGCAAATGGAGAAATTGCTCATTATGAGCAATTTCTCCATTTGCCACATTGTTTTCTATAAATTACAGTACAAGCCACTTACACGGCAATGTACGAAGATCATTTTTTTTTTTTTTTTTCTTTCTTTCAGTAAAAGTGCATGTTCGAGGGTGTCTCGTTATAGGAAAATGCTACAAATCTATGAAGAAGAACGAAGCCTTATGGTATCTACATGAAAATAACATTTATAATTTGTAATACCAGGAACTATAAGTACCAAGATAACCACGTTCGGTAGTGTATTTATTGGAAGTAGTCTGGCTCATCAGCTATCAGAGCCCAAGTCGGATGGAACTATTATTCGTGTTCATGATGGAACAATATTTCCTACTCTGCCTATGTCTACCCATGACCTGACATGTCCGTACCATGTAGTTTTAAGTCAAAGGGAACAACTGTTCATGGATGGAATGAATATTTACCAGTCTGAAGCAGAGGAAATTGAGGAAATGACTTGAAAACAAATTGATTGCCCTGAGTGGCATAAACTGAGGAAAAAAAGACTGATATCATCCAAATTCAAGGATAGAGTGATACGTAAAAAGTACTTTGAGACATTAACTTATCGGTTAACATCACCAAGAAACATTCAAACTCATGCTATGAAACATGGTATTGAGAATGAAGGGAATGCTGTCTTGGAATACAGCACACACACAAATATGAATGTAAAGACATGCGGCTTTTTAGTTAATCCAGTAGCCCCCTTGCTTTGAAGTTCCCCACACCGGATTGTGTATGATCCAAATGAGATAAGTTCATTTGGTGTGCTGGAAGTTAAATGTCCACTTAAGGACAGCTACAAAGACTCCAAGTGCTTTAAGTCAAATGGTGATGGGACATACTCCCTGAAGAAAACACATGCATACTATTTACAGGTGATGGGACAAATGGCTATTAGTGGCCTGACCTGGTGTGATTTTTGTGTATTGACTCGGAATGACATGCATTTTGAAAGGATATACTTTGACAATGATTTATGGTTAACAACATTTCAAAAATGAAGCATATTTTACTTTGACCACTTGTTGAAAAAGTTTGTGTAGACTATATGCACAGTTATAATTAACTTAACCATTTCCCTCAGGATTTACACTGTTCACTTCGTTAACTGACTGAATCATAAGGAGAACAGTGTAGAACCTGATCAGACTGTAGATGTGCAGGCCGATCTGGATATACATTAGTCACACACATTCTACTATAGTCATGTCCATGACGTGAAAGGTTAAGCAAATCAAAACAGAATAAATACTATGTTTGTCAGTTTGGGCTGTTTAGAATTATATTTCATTTTGTTGATTTACCCTTTCCGACATGCAACAAATTTGCAGCAGATGACTTAAAAACAAATAGGCAAATGTAGGGAAATTCTCTATAAATGAAAGTATAAACATTAAATAGAGTTGAAAACATTGTGGCAAAAGAGGAAATTATTCATAAGAGCAATTTTGTCCTTTTGTCAAAATGTTTTCAACAGTCGTCTGTAGCAGAGGTGTATTAAATGTGTCCACATGTGGGAAAGGGTTGAATATATTTTTAGCTTGCCTTTTCCGACATACAACAAATTTGCAGGAGATGACTTTGAAAACATATAGGCAAATGTAGGGAAAATCTCTAGAAATGAAAGTATATATATTGAATAGAGTTGAAAACATTGTGGCAAAAGAGTTAATTGTCATAAGAGCAATTTTGCTCTTTTGTCACAATGTTTTCAACAGTCGTCTGTAGCAGAGGCGTATTAAATGTGTCACATGTGGGAAAGGGTCGAATCAATTTTTAGCTCGACTGTACGAAGAATATGAAAGCTATTACAGTCACTTGTGCGTCGGCGTCGGGGTTGCAACTTTGGTTAAAGTTTTACATGCAAGGCTTTTTCTCAAATACCACAGATGCTATTGCTTTGAAACTTCAAACACTTATTTGACATCCTCAAATGACCTTGCAGGCCAAGTCCCATAACTCTATATCAGATTTTGATACAATTATGCACCTTTTTGGACTTAGAAATTCTGGTTAAAGTTTCGCGTGCAACTATATTAAGAGTCCATATATCTGTATTTTCTCAATGCATTGCATTGAAACTTTATACAACACTTCCCAACTGACACACCTATGTATATTATGAAGTTAGATAACTCTATCCTGCATTTACTGCAAGTTATAGCCCTTTTTTTACTTATCCTAGTAATTAATTGATGCATTGCATTGGAACTTTATACATCCCTTCCCAACAATCATACATATATAAACAATCAAGTTTGATAACTCTTTCCAGCACATAATGCAAATTGTAGCCCCTTTGTAGCTCACCAGAGCACAAAGTGCTCAAGGTGAGTTTTTTTGATCGCCTTTTGTCCGTCGTCCGTCGTCAACATTTGCTTGTTAACACTCTTGAGGCAACATTTTGCATTCAATCTTCCTGAACGTTTATCAGAACATATATCTCCATCAAATCTAGGACAAGTTCGAAACTGGGTCATGTCGGAGCAAAAACTAGGTCACTAGGCCGAATTTAATGAAAATCTTGTTAACACTCTGGAAGCCGCATTTTTGGTTTGAGCAAAGTGTAAGCATAAGTGATATTTAGGCCAAGTTTGAATATGGGTTATGTCAGGTCAAAAACTAGGTCACTAGACCAAATTGAAGGAAAATCTTGTCAACACTCTGGAATCGGAATTTTAGACTTGAGCATCTTGAAACTTTATCAGAAAGTTTGTCCTGGTAATATCTAGACCAAGTTTGAATATGGGTCATGTCTTGTCAAAAAATAGGTCACTAGGCCAAATTTAAGGGAAATCTTGTGAACACTCTTGAAGCCACATGTTTGGCTTGAGCATGTTGAAACTTTGACAGAATGTTTTGCTTATTAATATCTAGGCAAATTTTGAATATAGGTTATGTCGGGTCAACAACTAGGTCACTAGGCCAAATTGAAGGAAAAGCTTGGTAACACTCTGGAAGCCGCATTTTGCAGTTGAGCATGTTGAAACTTTGTCAGAAAGGTTGTGTTGATGATATCTAGGTCGAGTTTGAATATTGGTCATGTCCGGTCAAAAACTACGTCACTAGGCCAAATGTAAGGAAAATCTTGTTAACACTTTGGAAGCCACATTTTTAACTTGAGCATGATGAAACTATGTCGGAATGTTTGTCTTAGTGATATCTAGGCTAAGTTCGAATATAGGTCATGACCGGTCAAGAACTAGGTCACTAGGCCAAATTGAAGGAAAATCTTGTCAACACTCTGGAAGCGGCATCTTAAACTTGAGCATCTTGAAACTTTATCAGAAAGTTTGTCCTGAAGATATCTAAGCCAAGTTCGAATATGGGTTATGTCCTGTCTAAAACTAGGTCACTAGGTCAAATTTAAGGGAAATTTTGTTAACACTCCGGAAGCCACATGTTTGGCTTGAGCATGTTGAAACTTTGTCAGAATGTTTGTCTTAGTGATATCTAGGCAAATTTCGAATATAGGTTATGTCGGGTCAAAAACTACGTCACTAGGCTAAATGTAAGGAAAGTCTTGTTAACACTTTGGAAACCACATTTTGGGCTTGAGCATGATGAAACTCTGTCGGAATGTTTGTTTTAGTGATATCTAGGCTAAGTTCGAATATATGTCATGAACGGTCAAAATCTAGGTCACTAGGCCAAATTTAAGGAAAATATTGTTAACACTCTGGAAGCCACATTTGTTACTTGAGCATGTTAAAACTTTGTCAGAATGTTTGTCTTAGTGATATCTAGGTCAAGTTCGAATATGGGTCTGGTCAGGTCACTAGGCTTAATTATAGAACAACACTATAGAGATTGCATTTTTGACTTGAGCAGCTTGAAATTTTGTCAGAAAGTTTGTCTTAATGATATTGCCATTGGCGCTGAAAGAGTAAAGACCTAAATATCCCTTCTCAGGTGATCGATTCCAGGGCCTCATGGCCCTCTTGCTTACTTAGAAATTCTGGTTAAAGTTTTGCGTGCAAAAACATTAAAGAGTCCATATTCTAGTAACTACTTGATGCATTGCATTGAAACTGTATACAACACTTCCTTACCATCACCTATATAAACAGCCAAGTGTAATAACTCCAGCATATAATGCAAATTCTGGCACTTTTTTTACTTAGAACTTCTGGTTAAAATTTTGGAATCGGATTAGGTAATTCCTGACTGAATTTATTATAACTTATGGCCCTTTGTGAAGTTACAATTTTGGGTTCAAGTTTTGCATGCTAGGCGTTTTCTCACAAACAGCAGATGCTATTCAAACAGGACTTATCCAACTTGATTTACAGTTTGTTGACAAGTCAGCAGAAATCTTTAGCAATGTGTCGCTCAGTATTTATATCATTAATATCAATCATGTCTACCATTTATGTGTTCAATTAAAAATGTCATATTCTTTACTTTTTCTGTAATAAATGTTTGAACTTTATGTATTTCGTGTCTTAATCTTTACATTTATATGCAAATGTGTTGTTACCTTCCCATAAACTGCTACAAACTACTAACACTCTGACCAACGGTACCGTCCCACAGCACTTTGAGTGCTTTGATTTAAAATAAAACAATAATCACGCGATTAGAAACTTAACTTTTAACTCAATCTACAGAGTATTCACAACATTTTACAAATTATAATATACGTTTTAAACAATAAATAGGAAATGGGATAACACACCTTTTTGCATAATATTTTTTGAAGCGGAGAGTTTGCATTATGTAAGTTATTATGTAAGTTATTATTTGAAGTATCTCAGGTACCAATACAAATGAGTATATATGAGATAGTACGTTCGATAAGGTACACGTTGGATTTTGTGAAGAGTGTAGATCCAGATCAGCCTGTGTATTAACACAGTCTGACTAAAATATACTCAGTTAAAATATAATTAGACACGTATGTTACTGTCAAAGTGTTTAGATTCTGATAAGACAGAGCCGATGTAACGGTAATCCGAATCCAAACTGTTCAGAAATGCCAACGTGTAACTTTTACCTTGAAAACAAGTTGTAGAAGTATAATGTTAAAGTCATCCACATGAAATTATTTTCAATCAAAGAACATTTATGTCTCAATATTCAACAAATATGCACAAGTAAAGTCGCCATGTGTCATGTTACATGTCCTAAGACGTTAACAGATATCTACCTTTCCTATTTTATATATTTACAAATACGGAAAAAGTTTAGTCATAATATAAACTGTAGCATGTCCTTAACACTTAGCTGCCTTTCCAATTGTAAATATTTACAAATACGTTCAAGGTGAAGTTGCAAAATTAAATGTAACACTTTCATTACACTTAGCTGCCTTTCCAATTTAATTTATTTACAAATACGGAAAAAGTGAAGTCGCAATCATTATTGTAACAGTTCCTTTACACGTAGCTCCTTTCTAATTATATTTATTTACAAATATGTTAAAAGGGAATTCATAATAATATAAAATGTAGCATGTTACATGAAGCTGCCTTTGTAATTGTACATATTTACAATTACGTGAATATAAAATGTAACATGTCCATAACAGTAGCTGCCTTTCCAATTGTATTAATTTACAAATACGTGAAAAATGATTCGCAATATAAAATGTAACATGTCCTAAACAGTTAGCTGCCTTTAAAATTGTAAATATTGACAAACACGTGAAAAGTGAATTCGCAATATAAAATGTAAGATTTCCTTTACACTTAGCTGGCTTTCTAATTGAATTCATTTAAAAATGCATAACAAGTGAAGTCGTTATAATAAATGTAATTTGTACAGGTAGCTGCCTTTCCAAATGTATATGTTTTTCATTTGATATTTTAGCAACATTTTAATGAATGAAAGGTCAACCGCTACACATCTAATACAATACAATTGTATTGCGCGGTGTGGTCATGCACCGGGCTATATGATGTTACTTTCAACTTTTTACCAGTGTTGACCACGTAAAGAGAAGTTATTATTTTGATAAATTGGATGTAAATGCCTTGGTCAAAATACAGTTACAATTTATTGTGAAAGCACTTAATTATAATGCATTTAAAATGAAAATAATATATATTTCCAACATTTTAAAGTTATTTTTAAAACTAAATCTCGTAATTGCGATGATATTATAAACAACATATAATAACATTCACTTCTATATACACCAGTGTTTTCTAATCTTCTTTTGTATTGGATAAACAAACAAAGCACAACATGTTATGTTAACTCTACTATTAAATAATTACTTTTAAAAGAAAATCCATAAAGCAGTTATAACTTACGAAAGTTTTGTAGTTCACAAATACACACTTCTATCCTTTGAATTCACTTCTCTTTTTCCACTTTAATATTTTAGATACGTTAGATCTGTATTGAAGTCAAAAGCGGAGTGCGGGACACGAACAACTATGCAAATTTGAACAAAAAAAGCAATCACGTGACATAGCGCATAGATACCACTCTATAATTAGTAACAACATGCGGTCATTACCTTATAAGGGAATGAACAAATGTACAAATATGCAGTGCTATGACTTGAAATAACCCGATACGGTATGTAAGGGTCGTCTGCTCTGAAAAGTTCTGAATACAAACTTTAAATGTTTTGAAGTTCGAAAAGAAACGTTTTTACAAACAGTTTGATTATATTTTACTGCTGTTTGCAACAATAGTTAAGTCACATAACGGCGATCAGCTCAAATCTATGTACCATTGAATGATTTATCTGTATTGCCCCTGTGATCAACACAATAGTCTTACTGCCATGCGTTCAGTAATCAAAACATCAACGCTTAAAGTTACAACTCAATGTCTAGTGTAAGTTATTGTTTGAAATAGCTCATGTACGGTTGAAAATAAGTATATATATGAGACAATCCGTGCGAAAAGGTATAAGTTGGCTTTTGTGAAAAGTGTAGATCCAGATCGGCTTGTTCGTCTGTACAGTCATGTCCAAATCTACACGGCTCACAAGTTGTACAAATTCCAATTGACGAGCTCATATTGGAAAACACTCAGCCAATTGAAAAAACGTTCTGTCTAGAAATCACAATATTTCAATTTAAATATATCATCGGCTGAAAAGCTGTTAAAGTTTAACGTATTACCTTCATCTTTTAAGATAATTTCATATTTATCTGATTTGAAAAGACCTGAAGAAAAAAGAGTTAAAAATGTTATCGCGTTTTCATATTATCGCATCGCGTTATCGTGGTTTCGACCTAGGGTATCATACTATCGCATCGCGTTTTCGTACTATCGCATTTCATGTTCGTACTTTCGACCCTAGGTGTTCCGTTAGGACCATCGTTGTTTCGCGGTTTCTATCTAGCGTTGAAAGTACGAAAACGCGATGCGATAGTACGAAAACACGACGCGGTAGTACGATACCCTAGGTCGAAACCACGATAACAAGATGCGAATTTGCGAAAGTGCGATGCAAAAGTATGGTATTAATATCGCCTCCTCGTATCGCGTTTTCGCAGTTTTACATCGCGTTTTCGCACTTTCGCATCGCGTTTTCGTACTATCGCGTCGCGTTTTCGTACTATCGCGTCGCGTTTTCGTACTATCGCATTGCGTTATCGTACAGTCGAAACTGCGAAAAAACGATGGCCCTAACGGATCACCGTACACAATTTTAGTGTCAAATAAGGATTTTAGATTATTGTAATTGCCCCTTATCTAGAGCTATATGTGTTTCTGTCCTGTTCACAAACATTCATGTACACATTATTTATAACGTAAACGCTTCACAATCACCATATATAAAATGCTTTTCGCTCTGAATTGACGTTCTACTTAACACCCAAACAGGTTCGATTTGTGTATGAAGCAGTAAACGTTATACATCGTATGTTCAGTTAAATGAAACTATATGTCAAAAACTTGTCAAACCTGGACCATTAAATCATATATATACTATAACATGTAATAGAATCGTCTACATTCAAACACCCGAAAAGAGAAATGTAGGGTGTCGTTATTTGAAAACATCCTTATAATTGTCATGTTTACCGAACCCTTATTCAAAACTTTTCAGAGCATAGAACTACAATCATATTTTTGCCTGGTAATTTTGAAAACATATTAATACAATTGTACAAAACACAATTTTGAAACATAGTTGAAAACATTTTAACAGAAAAAAACTTCACCTGATGCCAAAATGTGTTCATAATATATGTTGATGTTTAGGGAGCGTTGTGTACAAGAATCACATGTAAGTACATGAAATGGTAATAACTTCGTGAAAGTGTACATGTGGTTCAGTTACCTATTCCCTTTCTCGATCACATAGTTGTTGTTCTTTTTCTCCACATTGTGAGGTCGTATATATTGACATTCGATATATCTAGCACCTGTACACGATGTTTTCGTGTTGAACTTTATCATCCGTATATTTATTTATCTTTTTAAATCTATATATCTATTACACAAAACGGATAGTTTCCTATCCCCCCTTACGGTGTCCAGAGGAATAGTTGTTCCAGCCGACACGAGCTGACGGCTACTCTTTACCCTATAGATATACGAAGGTGTGTTAATGTGCAAGATGACGAATATAAGGAATGCTAAATACTGTTTATATATTTATAACACTAAAAACACTCTTTGAGTTGATGCTTTTTCAGGATTTCACACATATATATATACAAGCTTTATTTTATGTGCATCTTTGTATTGTTAGTTATGCTTCCTCACACTGCACCTAAACACATATTAAACAGTTGCAACCGTGCGAAGGAACTATGTATGTAATACGAATAATAGGAACAAGACTGTATAGATTGAGCATTTTATTAAGAAAATTCCGATGACAGCATATCTCTCGGTAAATATACGATGACAAACGTTGCAGGTAATTTTCGGACAGACACCATGGATGTGGGCGGTCCTTTCCTGTAGGAGGACTTCGTACTCATTTAACTGCAATCATCAGTATATGGTGCGGTGCTAATACCCCTATATGGAATGCCCTTATTTGGACTAACAGATGTCCGCCATCTGCCCGGTGCAGCGTGAGAATGGTCGGACCGCGCGATTTGCATCTGATGAATTTATATATTTTTAAAAACATTGCTGCAAAAGGAGATATTGGTCATTGATATATAACTCATCTCCTTGTATGATGTAAATTGTGTTATAAATGTATTGATTGTATTTTAAGCTCACCAGAGCACGAGGTCATATGAGGTCAAAAACTAGGTCACTAGGCGAAATTGAAGGAAAATCTGTTCAACACTCTGTAGGCAGCATTTTTAACTTGAGCATGTTGACACTTTGTAAGCATAATTGTTTTAATGATAACTAAGCTAAGTTCGAATAAGGGTCACATTAAAAATCTTATTGCATAAGTCAAGTGAGCGATCTAGGGCCATAACGGTTCTCTTGTTAAATCACCTGAACCAAAGGCTCAAAGTAATCTATTCAGATCGCTCTTTGTACCTCGTCATTAACTTTAAAGTTTAAACCCCATCTCCTCAAAAACCACTGGACCAATTTTAACCAAACTTCTCTCGAATGATCCTCTGGTGGTATTCTTTCAAACGTGTTAAAAAATTAAAATTCAATTAAGAACTTTGGTTGCTGCGGCATCAGAAAAAGAGGAAGACCGCAACTCTTTATTTTCCTCTTAATTTACCTGTTGTATCCAAATGTAATTTGATAGAAATATTCCTTGGGTGACCCTCTAACACATTTGTTAAAGCCACATTGATTAGTTGACAAAAACTGTTCCAGGCGGCATTAGAAAAGAGGCAAAATGACAAACAAACACAATTTTATGAAAGTACTGGTCAGAATTTCAAGATGAATGTGTAGAAATGTTCCTTTAGTAACCCTCTACATACTTTTTTAAGCAATAATGCATAGTTTACAGGTGGAATCAGAATGGGGAAAATAGCTTTTAGCTTCAAATGACATCTCCTCTTTATCCACTGGACCAATTTCAGCCACACTTTATAGGAATGTTACTTTGGGGATCCTTTTTCAAAATTGTTCAAAGATATAAATTCTATATAGAACATTGATTGATGCGGCATCAGAAAGTGAAAAAAATGAAAAAAAAAAGATATTTTTCTCTGAATCAGCTAGTCTGATTCCAAAACAATTTGATCGAAATGTTCCTTCAGTGACCCTCTACAATATTTGTTCAAGCCATATTCATTGTTTGAAAAAACATGGCCACCTGATGGCATCAGAAAAGGGGCAATATGACAAAACTTTAGGATTCCTTTCTTATAAAAGTTCTTGTCTGATTTCAAGATATTTAAGCAGAAATGTTCGTTTAGCGACACTGTACATAATGTGTTCAATCCATATTGATTGCTTGAACATAATACCTGCCAGGCAGCATGAGAATAAAGGGTAAAGGAATGTTTAGCTTTAAGAGATATATCCTTTTAAGCCAATTCACCAATATCAAACAAACTGCATAGAAATTGTCATTTGGTGGTCTTCTTTTGAAATTGTTCAAATATTTAATGCATTATTATAAGTGTCATTTACTGATAAGATTTTTCATTTGCAGTTGATAACCACTCTTTATCGAGTTTTCACCTTTATTAGAAGTAGCATTTGCTACTATACTATTACTCAGGTGATCGAATTAGGGCCATCTTGACCTTCTTGTTAAGTAACTTGGTACATACAGTCATGCATCCATTTTCTATCCAATCGAATGAACAATTTTCAGCATTTGAAGATTGAACATTCCTTTTTAAGCTCAACTTAGCCAAAGGTACGTAGGTCAAAAACTTGGCTTAAAACGACTTCTCAGATGTTGATAAAACTTGACATTTTAAACTTGTTAACCCTTTCCCTCATGAAGACGCTTTAGGACGTCTCTGCAGCAGACGACTTTTGTAAACATTGCGGCAAAGGGAAAAATTCATGAGCAATTTCTTGTTTGCGACATTGTTTTCAACTCTTATCAATAATTATAGTTTCTGTTGTTATATTATCATTTTTTCTACTAATTGTTTTCAAAATCCTCATCTGCAGATTACGTATATGAGGAAAATAGTTTAAATAATTCAATTCATATCATAACTCTGGTTGCCATGGCAACACACAGAAACTTTCCATGAATTTTCCTTGTCAGAAACCACTGGTCTGATTTTGAAGAATTTCATAGAAATTTTCATTGTTTCTCCTTCTGTTAATTTTGTTTAATCCATTATAATTCATCAAAAACATGGATGGTATGGTATGCGGCTAGTGTTTAGTGAAAACTGCTTAGTACATTTGAGGATATAAATATCATTATTATAACTTACTTACTTATTACCATGTTTTCCTGGTTTCTAACCAGTACCCACACATTTTGTTCTGCTGACAACCTTCTCGAGTTAAAGCCAGTAAATTCATATATGATCCAGTCGTTCGATTGATCATGCATAACACATGACACATGACACGAAGATTATCTACGTCTAGTCAATTACTTTTAAAATCATTTTAAATGAACAAAGTATGCTCTTTAATTTGTGTTTACAATCAGTTTACGGTTTTTTCGTAAATATGTAGCACCTAGATATATTATGAAAATGGTCGGTAAAAGGCCTGAATGTTGATCACTATGAGTAATACGAAATTGTAAAACTTCCGGATTCTTTTCTTAAGGAAAATAATATAATGCAAAGATATGTCACTTGATCCTCAACCCGGAAGTTTCACACAGGCGAACAAATAATGCCTAACTGTAACTCTATATAACACGGGTTTCAATGCTGGGGGAACGTCTCGAACACTTTTATATTTTAAATTGTTTGCATAACTTTCATTAATAAAGCCTTAAAGCAGACGTTTTATGAAAGGGTTTGTAATGGCCCCTGTAAAAGCATTTTTTTTTTAAACTTTTTACAACAATTACACTACATTGCGGGTAAGCTAGCTTTTGGAAACTTTCATATTATTAATCTAAAAATTATCAGTATATATTTTTTTTTAAATTCTTACATAATTTTATATATTGATGTAACCGAGTTTGATTTGCCTTTTTTTTGTGTATAAATGCGTTTTTTATGATATGTTGTACAAGTTAATAACATATGTGCTATACTTTTCATTTTCAATCTGTAACTGATACGTTTTACAACTGATAAAAGGAATAAAATACGTTTCAAATCCTCTGTTAACGCTGTTACATTTGTAGAAAGAGGGTTAGGATTCGGGATAGGGTAAGAGTTAAGGCTTTTATTTACGAAGTGGTCTATACAAATAAATACATTGCCCAACTATCTTTAAATCTGTTTAACCTAACTAATGACTGGATAATGCAGGGGATAGATTATTTCATTTTATCTGACGAACTTGATCAAATTCGTGCCTCGTCCAAAAAAAGAAAATGCGTTTGAGCTCAAGACATTATATAAGATATGCTCACTAAGGAACACATTGCACGCAGTAGATACAACTAGCGTTTAGTCAAATAAACAAATGTCTGATGATCAGTTAGAACATCTTAGCTAGTTCCTAATATATCTTATATACCTCCTCGGCGTTGTAGTGACGCTTCTGATGCGTGGGATCGGAAATTCGACCCCGTCCGGGTCAAACCAAATAATCAAAAAATGGAAGTAATTTATTTCACTTGATCCTTATTAGTGTGGGGTTAGCATTAATACTGATTCGCTGGTGTCAGCATTAAAGGACCAGTAGTATTGGTAACTTACTCGGGAATTTCCATGCAGCTGAACACTTGTTTAAAACGGTGTAAAGCACCAGTTACTCTGACGCCTTGATACGTAATTAAGAAGCAGAATACGACAATAACTTCTGCGTTAACTAACCACATTATACAACCGTCAGTAAACAGGCAAACGTGTAATCGTCTAGTCAAGTAAAGGGTGAGGCGGACAAAAATTCAGGCAGGGGATATTTTATTTCAACTTGAAATGTTTACGTTATCTTTTTTAACCGATCATATCCGGTCGTATAATGGCCCGAGGTCGCGTTATAAAAGTTGAAGTTTTAGCATAACAAAATAGTAGGCAGATATATTGTTTACATGCATTTAGACCAATTCTTAGCCAGACCGAGTTTGGTTGAAAGCTGTATCGACCGGCTTGTCGAACGTTGTATTCTGTCTAGGTGTTTTCAATTTGGATGCATGAGGCTTATGAGGTTATACGTTTGAGTATCGTGGTCAAGGAGAGTGCAGAATGGGTTTAATATAATGTTTACGTTAATATTATCAGATAAACCATTGTTTGATTGGTCCTTGTTCAAACACACGCGATTATGTATATGTACACACTGGTTGAGATGGAGTGATAAACGCCCCCGTTTTCTCAAATGAAGCAACTATGCTGACTTTCAGTTCTATAAGTAGATAGGAAATGCTTCTGCCATCGATTATGAAACAAACACCCGTTAATATCATAACACCGAAGGGTCCACGTGTATTTCAGCTTTAATTAGTATTCCCTCTGAGAGTGTAAGACTGCTTACCATACTACCAGTGTCTTTGCCAAAAGTGTGATCCGCTATCATACATTGGCCTCGCTTTATGCACTTCTTAAGGACTGCATTGTGATTTGAGTTCCTTTGGATGACTGTGGCGTTACTTTTTATAAAACCCCAAATATGTAAAAAAGATGGTCCCAAGATTCGCACCAAGGCGTTTGCGATAGTAGATTGTTAATATGGGCAAATAGCAAAATACCAGTTAAAAGGAGACAATCTGATAAATAATCGTTTCTCATATCTGAGAAACTCATCTCTTATATCTAAGGATTGAGTAGTGGTCTCCCTTATATATTATTTGGCACGGCAATGTATGAGTTTAATAATAAATATACATACTATTCTTGATACCTGTTTGTTACATGATATATATTTTTATTGTCACACTGCAAGGTATCTCGACAGGGACTAAGGTTAAGTCTCCTTAAATTTAGACCGCTTCGGTACGTATTCTCTCTCTCTCTCTCTATTGATTTAATCAGTTTCCTGTTAAGCATTAGCTTGTCCGTGACTTTGATGGAACGAATAATGAAAATTGACAATATATTATCAAAATCTGTGAAATCAAAAGCAATCAATTGAGAAATGTGTATATGAGACGCTATTTTGATGTTGTATCTTCATATTTCACTGTAACGGATATGGTAGCGACACCCATGTACGGAATTCTTTTCGGGACAACGTAGTCCAGTTTGATATCATCCAAGCGAAAAACTTTTACCTGTGTCGCATTTATTCTGTTTCCTTTTTACAATTATTATGATTGTAAAACGAGTTTTTCGTTGAACAAAACAGCTAGTATCGACTTGTACGTTTTCTTGTCTTATAGATAAATATATAGTTTATTAGCAAACAGTGTCACTATCTCTCTCTTCCCCCCCCCCCCCCCTCTCTCTCTCTCTCTCTCTCTCTCTCTCTCTCTCTCTCTCTCTCTCTCTCTCTCTCTCTCTCTCTCTCTCTCTCTATCTCTCTCTCTCTCTCTCTCTCTCTCTCTCTCTCTCTCTCTCTCTCTCTCTCTCTCTCTCTCTCTCTCTCTCTCTCTCTCTCTCTCTCTCTCTCTCTCTCTCTCTCTCTCTCTCTCTCTCTCTCTGCGTTAACTAACCACATTATACAACCGTCAGTACGAATCAATTTGCTGGTCAACCACAGGGTTTACAACTATTGATATCCATTATTAACATGCCTTACACAGAAACGTCAGCTGATGAATTTCGGTTGACTCCGTGGTATCGAAAGAAAGTATTTTCTAGCACTAAAAATAAAAAAAGTATTCCACAAAAAGGAAAGGAAACTCCTACTGATTTGTATACTGGTACTCGCATGGCTGAACCCAACACGCATACATTAATAGTTCGACAAGACCACGAGTTTGCAACAGCTGGCAGCGAAGATAAATGTGTTATGAACATCTCTTTTGATAGAATAAACCAATTCCGTCACCTAGTCAAAAAGGAACAACTAAACTTTGTGTATTTTAACCTCATTCTAGGTACCAATAGATTTATTAAAGGAATCAAGAAAGTTGTCGGAAAGACTACGTGGGTATGGACGTTTTACGGCAAAGATGGTGCCCTTAAATTCCTGAAGTTACCACCGGAATTTAAAATCTGGTCCGCGGGCTCTTATATACAGATGCATACGGACCACTTGACATCGAACTTAAATATGTAAACGGAAACTGCCAAAACGTAGTTGAAGGTCGAAATGAAGGTGATTCGGCTAGCAAGGCGTTGTCGTAATTAACTGCCACGTTGATGAATATGATTTATCTAGACTATAAGTACAAATACGGACCAAGTTTCTGGTGCTACACGCAAAGAACCTTCATCAAACCTGAAGGATTGTATATTCTATGTAAGCATACATAAGAAAGGCCATGTTGTATTTTGAGAGACATAAATTGGCTGTTGAATCTTTTCCTTTTGTTCTGTGTCATGATTTTCCTGTTTATGTTCTGTACAATATTTATGGATACCTGTATCATTATCACACGTGTCTGTATGTTCACTGGTATAATCGTTTACCCTAAGGACTCCTATGGAGTTCTTATATTTGCCTTCACCGTCCTCTATTATAATGAATTTGAAAACTTTCTACCTGGATATGTTAATTTTAACTTCTGTAGACCAAAGAAGAGTACAGCTATACGTGGTTCCGGGGGTGTAACAGTTTTTGTTAAAAACTGGCTGATTAAACGTGGCATTTTAAAACGTATATGTGACCATATATCTGAAAGTGTTGTGTTATTAATAGATGCAAAACCCAACTTTCATGTTAATGATATTATACTTATATTTACATATGTATCCCCAGAATACTCTTCTATTTACTCAAATGAAGATAATAATGGTATTGAAATTCTGAATACAAATATAAGTCAAATTAAATGTAACTATCCAAATGCTGAACTTTTTTTGGCGGGAGATTTTAACTCACGTATTAAAAACTTAAACGATTTTGTATTAGATGATAATTTATTGTTTATATTTGGTGATGATGTGCCCTATCCTGAAGATGATTTTAATATGCCTAGATTGTCTAAAGATACAGAATTAAATCGTTTTGGTTTATCATTTATTGAATTATGTTGCACTTATAGTGTACATGTTTTTAATGGTCGCCTTTTTGATGATATTCCTGGTAACTACACTTGTTTAGCAAATAATGGAGCTAGTGTTGTCGACTATATGGCAGCCTCTACAAGTTTATTTAAATACGTTACACACTTTAAAATCGATGATAATGATGTGTCTGTTCATTTTCCTATTATCTGTCATTTTTCTTTCCCTACAAAACCAAATCTTAATAATCATATTGTTGATAGTGAAGAAAATATGTCACCATGGCTTAAGTATAAATGGAAGCCAGAACTTAAAGATATTTTTGTTGATAAACTTATATCTGAATTTCAACATTTTAATGAAACACGTAATAGTCAAGAAAACCGAACTTTGTCTTCGTTTCTACCAGATTTTATTAATATTTTCAAATTATCCGCTGACAATATGAAATGTAAACGTACCAAAAACTTATCGACTCAACCACCATGGTGGGATAATCAGTGTAAAACCCTTAAAATGGAGAAAACTCGTTTTCTTCGACAGTTCCGTGTTTCAAATGATAGACATGATTTATTGAAATATAAAACGTCAAAAAATAAATTCAAGTCATTGTGCAACAACAAAAAGTATTTATATTGCAAAGTTAATCGAAAGATGTTAGTTGATTCTAGGAAAAATGCTAAACAATTCTGGAACATCCTGAAAAAAGGAAAAATTACAGAAAAAGTAGGTTCATTAATAACTTGTAATGAATGGCATGACTATTTTAAATCACTCTTAAACCCTATTGTGGTTGATAATAACGTTATCGAAGATGCCAATTTCTTGGTAAATGTAAATCATGATAATTTTAATTGTGAAGAACTAAATATACCGATCTCGGACTTAGAAATTATGCAAAGTATAAATAAGTTACATGCAAACCGGTCACCTGGACCTGACGGTGTATGCTTAGAAATGTATAAACATAGTTTTCATATAATTCTACCTTTTTTAAATGAGCTATTTAATGAAATATTTGAAAATGGAGATTTTCCTGAACAATGGAGTCAAAGTATTATTACCCCAATACATAAAAAGGGTTCCAAATCAGACCCTAATAATTACCGTGGTATTTCTTTAATAGATTCATTATGTAAAATATTTGTTAATATACTAACTATTCGTCTTACTAAATGGTGTGATAATTATAATGTTATTGATGAGTCTCAGGCAGGATTTAGAAAAGGCTATTCAACAACAGATAATATTTTCAGTTTAATGGCATTAATTCAAAAGTATTTATCAAAGAAAAGGGGTAGGTTCTATTGTATCTATATAGATTTTGCCAAAGCTTTTGATAGTATACAGCATCAAAAACTATGGGATGCATTTTCTAGAAATAACATAAACGGAAACTTTTTAATTATCATTAAATCCATGTATGCAAAACTTAAATCCTGTGTTAAAGTTCATGACAAACTCACAAGTTTTTTTACATGTAATACTGGAACAAGACAGGGCTGTGTCGGTAGTCCGATAATTTTTTCTCTTTTTATAAATGATTTAGTTAATGTTCTTCATGAAAAATGTGAAAGAGGTATTTTTGTGTCTAATGACATAGAAGATTTAGTTGCTCTAATGTTTGCTGATGACGTTTCTAGTTTTTCTGAAACTGTCATAAATCTACAACACCACATTAACTATATTGAGGAATATTGCAAATCTGTAAATATGAAGATTAACTTAAGTAAAACTAAAATAGTTGTTTTCAGAAATGGTGGTGTTTTAAAACAAACTGAAAAATGGTTCTTCAATAATGAACCCATCGAAGTTGTCCCATTTTATAAATATCTAGGTGTATTTTTCACACCAAAGTTAGTATGGTCAAAAACTCAAGAAACGCTTTCTCTACAGGGTTTAAAAGCATCAGCTTGTATTTTTAATTTTCAAAGACAATTTGGTCATATTGATCCAATTGATATGTTTAAGATTTTTGATTCTATGGTTAAACCTATTTTATGTTATGCATCAGAAATCTGGGGCTACAAATATGTTGATAAAGTTGAATCTGTACAAGTTAAATTCTGCAAACAATATTGTAATTTGTCACAAAACACTGCTAATTATTTTGCTCTTGGTGAATGTGGGAGACTACCACTTTGTACTATTTACATGACAAACTGTATTAAATACTGGTTAAAATTGACACGTATGGGAGATCACAGGTATCCAAAACATTGTTACTTAATGTTAAAACGTCTACAGGAATCTGGTAGGAAAACATGGGCAGGTTGTATTAAAGATATGCTTTTCCGATTTGGTTTTGGATACGTGTGGGTCTCTCATGATGTTGGGGATGACTTAAACTTTATTAATATTTTTAAGCAACGCTTAATTGATTGCTATTCGCAAAACTGGCATAATGATATTGAAACTTCAACAAAAGCCTTACATTATAAGTACTTTAAGACCCTACTTAATGTTGAACGCTATTTAAGCTTAGACTTATCATACAAATATAGGAAAGCTATTTCAAATTTTCGTTGCTCATGTCATAGTCTAATGATAGAAAATGGTAGACATATTGGAATTGATAGACACTTAAGATATTGCTTCTACTGCTTAAAGTCAAATACATATGTTATTGAAGACGAATACCATTTTTTCTTTGAATGTCCACTGTATAAAAATATGCGAGATATCTATTTTAAAGATTATTGGTTACAAAACAGTTCTCATAACTTATTTTACTCCCTTATGTCGTCTACAATAACAGATGAAGTTCTGTCAATTGCTAAATATCTATATCATGCAATGAACAAAAGAAAACAAGAGCTTAATGTCGTATGATCAGTAAATTATTTTGTCTTTAATGTTTAAATACTCCTGCACTTGTTATTTGTAAAACAATATATATTTGTCACTCTATTGTTAAATTGTATTTTTGTATTTTGTATTTTGGGCCAGAGGCCTATATTACTTGAATAAATAGATAGATAGTATCTATCTATCATATCATTACATTAATACTGATTCGCTGGTGTCAAACACATTTGCTGAGAGATACAGAAACATTCTTAAGATATCAATTACCGCGTGTGATCAAATACAAAGAGCCAATGATCAGCTTCGGTTAGTTATCAATGGTAACGAATTCCAGGGTTTAAAAAAACACTTGTTCGATTACATCATTGAGGTCCATTGTCAAAAACGAATACAAGCGTTTGTCTCATTTCTTAAGCTGATGATAATTATCATCATCCTTGGTATATCGCCCAATCTGCTTACCAAGACGGATCGGTTTAGGGAGCTTTATACTCTGATGTATGTGGGGATTTACTTGTTATTTGTATTAAGGCGTGCCGAGGTCCTGATGATCGAATAAAGAAAAAACTATTTAAGAAGAGGATTGCAAAAACCATAAGAAACTACGCTAGGTATATGCAAACCTTCGACAGTGGAGAAAGTGATTAACGACATATATTAAATTTTTGCAATTTATGGTCGTTTTAGTTAGAACCTGAATAAAACAGAGCTTGGGAAGATTAATTCGAATTGTCATTAGAAAGTAAGCCAGACATGTTGATTGTTGTTGTTCTGACCGCTTTAACATTTTTTCTCAGCGTTTCCAAGATTCGTTACCAGTACTACTGGTTCATTAAGCTAACACCAGCCAGTCAGTCGTAATGCTAACCCCGAAACCCTGGGCGCCAAGGAAGGCAGCAATTACTATCATGTTTTAATGTGCAAAATGACGAATATAAGGATTGCATTATAAGTACTGTTTATATATTTATAACACTAAAAACTCTCTTTAAGTCGATGCTTCTTCAGGTTTTCACACATATATATATACAAGCTTTATGTTATGTCCATCGTTGTATTGTTATGTATGCTTCCTCACGCTGCACCTAATAACATATTAAACATCTGCAACCGGGCGACGGAACTATGTATGTAATACGAATAATTGGAACAAGACTGTATAGATTGAACAAGAGCATTTTATTAAGAAAATTCTGATGACAGCATATCTGTCGGTAAATATACGACTACAAACATCGCAGGTAATTTTCGGACAGACACCAGGGATGTGGGCGGTCCTATCCTGTGGGAGGACTTCGTACTCATGCAACCGCAATCATTATGTTAGGGTGCGGTGCATATACCCCTATATAGAATACCCTTATTTGGAATAACAGATGTCCGCCATCTGCCCGGTGTAGCGTGAAAATCGTCGAACCGCGCGATTTGCATCTGATGAATTTGTATATTTTTAAAAACATTACGGCAAAAGGAGACATTGGTCATTGATAAATAACTAATCTCCTTGTATGATGTCAATTGTGTTGTAAATTTATTGATTGTACTTTAAGCTCACCTGAGCACGAAGGTCTCAATGTGAGCTATTGTGATCACATTTTGTCCATCGTCCGTCCGTCGTCCGTTTTGCGTCGTACGTGCATTCATCTCCATCAGATCAGAGGAAAATCTGTTCAACACTCTGGGGGCAGCATTTTTAAATTGAGCATGTTGACACTTTGTCATAATAATTGTCTGAATGATAACTAAGCTAAGTTAGTTCTCTTATTAAATCACCTGAACCAAAGGCGCAAGGTGATCTATTCTGATCACTCTCTCTACGTCGACGTTAACTTTTAGGTTTAAACCACATCTTCCCGAAATCCACTGGACTAATTTTAACCGAACTTCTCTGGAATGGTCTCCTGGTGGTCTTCTTTCAAACGTGTTCAAATATTTAATTTAATGAAGAACTCTGGTTGCAGCGGCATCAGAGAGAGAAAAACTGCAACATTCTTCTCCTCTGAATTTACCTGTTGGATAATTTGATAGAAATATTCCTTAGGTGTCCCTTTACACAAATTGTTAAAGCCACATTGATGGTTGACAAAATCTGTTCCAAGCGGCATCAGAAAAGAGGCAAAATGAATTCTTATGAAAAGAAAAAGAAATAGAAAAGTTCCTTTAGTAACCCTCTACAATAATCTTTTAAGCAATAATGTATAGTTTACAAGTGGCATCAGAAAAGGGAAAAAATATCTTTAACCTTCAATCTCCTCCTTATCCACTGGACCAATTTCAGCCAAACGTCTTAGGAATGTTACTTTGGGGATCCTCTTTCCAAATTGTTCAAAGGTATTAATTATATACAGAACTTTGAATGCTGCATCAGAAAGGGAGAACAATGAAATCAATATTCTCTGAATCAGCTAGTCTGATTCCAAGATCATTTTGATAGAAATGTTCCTTCAGTGACCCTCTACAATATTTGTCCAAGCCATATTGATTGTTTGTCAAAACATGGCCACCTGATGGCATCAGAAAAGGGGCAATATGACAAAACTTCAAGATTCGTTTCTTATCAAAGTTCTTGGCTGATTTTTAAGATATTTAAGCAGAAATGTTCCTTCAGCGACATTGTACATAATTTGTTCAAGCCATATTGATTGGTTTAAAATAATACCTGCCAGGTGGCATCAGAAAAGAGGTTAAAGAAACTTTTAGCTTCAAACGATATATCCTCTTAAGCCAATTCAGCAATATCAACCAAACTTCATAGAAATGTTCCTTTGGTGTCCCCCTATGAAATTGTTCAAAGTTTAATGCATTATTACAAGGGTCATTTACTGATAAGATTTTTCATTTGCAGTTGATTCCCACTCATTATCAAGTTTTCACCTTTATTAGAAGTAGCATTTGCTACTAAACTATAACTCAGGTGATCGATTTAGGGGCATCTTGGCCCTCTTGTTATTTTACTTGGTACATACAGTCATGCATCTTACCATACGAATGACCAATTTTCAGCACTTGAAGAATGTACATTCCTTTAAACGACTTCTCCGATGTTGATAAAACTTGACATTTTAAAATTGTTAACCTTTTCTACCATGCAGACGCTTTAAGACTTCTCTGCAGCAGACGACTTTTGAAAACATTGCAGCAAAGGGAGAAATTCATAAGCAATTTCTTGTTTTCGACAATGTTTTCAACTTTTTTCAATAATTATAGTTTCTGTTATTATCTTATCATTTTTTCTACTAATTGTTTTCATAATCCTCAGCTGCAGATTAGGTTTATGAGGGAAATAGTTTAAATTATTCAATTCATTGCATAACTCTGGTTGCTATGGCAACACACAGAAACTTTCCTTGAATTCTTCTTTTCAGAAACCACTGGTCTGATTTTGAAAATAGAAATTTTCATTGTTTCTATTGTTTCATTGTTTCATTAATTGTGTTCAATCCAATATAATTCATCAAAAACATAGATGGTATGGTTTACGGTTTGTTTTTAGTGAAAACCGCTTAGTACACGGGAGAATATAAATATCATTATCATAACTTACTTACATATTACCATGTGTGCCTGGTTTCTAACCAGTACCCACACATTTTGTTCTGCTGACAACCTTCTCGAGTTAAAGCCAGTAAATTCATATATGATCCAGTCGTTTGTCAAAAGTGTGATGGTGATTATAGACATAATCAGTCTGTACACAATGTTAAGGTACCTGTGGCAGGGTCAAATTTTATTGTACAATTTCTCTGCAAATAATGGAAAACTTTTTCACATGAGTCGGCAGTGAGAAACGAAATACACAGGACACAATGTGTAATGTGAAATCCTAACAGATAAATGTTTCCGGACCAGGGACGCACTCACATTCCCTGAACTGACCGATACAAGTACTATATATTGCGCTAGCTATGCTGGTAATGGTGAGCGGTGAGCAGTTTCAAGAGAAACATCACTGTGTGTCAGTCCAGATGACATACTCGGTATGAAGTAATGTGAGTTCGAATCCAAGCTCGTCCAACAATCCTTCCGACGTTTAACAAAAGTCAGTGTGACAAGCGTCATTCGTCTTCCACAGTCTAAATGGGAAAAACAGCCAGTTAGTTGCTTGGAAAGTTTGTTGTCTGGAGTACTGGTACTAGAAAGCCAGGAACCACATGAACGCCGTGATATGACTGAAATATTGTTGAAACGGCGTTAAATTCAATTCAATCATTGTATCTGTTATTTGACGAAAGTGGTAGACAACGATTGGCGTTGATTAATCCCGATCATTCAATATACACATTCATGTGCAACATGTCCTGTGACGTCTCCATCGCTTCTCAGGCACAAAGAATGTGAAGAATGACAAATGTTGTAAAAATACAGGGAATATGCAGTTGTTGAATAAAAATATATTTCGATGAACGGTTTGCCTCTCCGGAATCGGGATTTCATTGTTAAAGGACAATCCGATCCTAAAAAGCTGGAGAGCTGTAAGCACGTGAAAAAATATGACGACAATAAATTGCAGCATTGTGAAGTAAATCGCCTAAAACAAACATAACTATATATAAATTAGAGTGCTAGTATTGATGAGGTTTAAAACATTGTGGCAAACGGAGAAATTGCTCATCATGAGCAATTATTCGTTTTATCACGATGTTTCCAAAAGTCGATTGCTGCAGAGGCGTCAGAAAACGTCTAAATATGGTAAAGGGTTAAGAGAACCTAATTTCAAAATACATGTACAATGTATTATGTTACCCTGACATCGGGTAACTTTTATACATATATAAGGAAAATCATTGTCTTAAGTTGAAAACATTGTTGCAAAAGGTTAAATTGCTCATTATGAGCAAGTTCGCCTTTTCGCTACAATGTTTTCAAAAGTCGTCTGTTGCAGATGCGTCAGAACGCGTCTGTATGTGGAAAAGGGTTAAGAGACATAAGACCAATATGTGAGCACATGCAAAACATAATCAAAATATCCCAATCTGAGCATACTATACAAGCTATTCAGAAATAAATGACCTTGCAACTTTAGGCCAATATGTCAAGTCAAAGTTAACGTATAAACTAATCAACGAGAACTTAATGTCACTGACGGAAATGGAGTGGCATTGTTTTAAATATAATACCATAAAGTCAACACGTCAAATGTGAAGCTATCAAAAGATTATCACATATACACACAAACTTGTGAAAGAACCACAAATGAAAATCAACACTGATATTTGTCATCGACATGCGCAAGTTCCAGTTGATGGCTTTCTGCGTAGGGAAATGTATTCTGAGGCGCGCCCTACCAGGATGACATTATCACATTAACACTCGTATTGGTGTACAGACAAATCGATGTTTATAATCAACATACACAGCTTCTAGTTGGTGAGAGTTTGCGTAGGAAAATGTATTCCGATGCGCGCTCACGCATGAACTTATCACAAATATATACATACTGAGGAAAAGACCCAAATTACATATGTCGCATGAAAATGAGCCCCGAGGTTTGTTGCCAACGTAACAAACGGATAAAAATATCCGTTAACAAACATCACAGCACATTCTATGTCAGTTTAATGTCTACAAATACTGGTTCTAGTTAATGATATTCTGCCTTGGGAAAATGTATTCTGTGGTGCGTCCAAGCAGGAAATTATCACACATACACACATTTTGTTGAACGGACCCCAAATGCATATCTTGGATAAAAATCAGCCGTGATATTTGTCAGAGTATACAACGCACATATATATACGTTGACAAACATCTCAGCACAATCTACTTCTCTACATTCACAGGTTAAAGTTGATGGCTTTCTGCAAGGGAAAATAATTCTGAAGTGCGTCCACAAAGGAAATTATCACACGCACGGTTGAACGGACCTAGTATACATATCTTGCACGGAAATTAGTCATGATGTTTGTCAACGTATACACGCACCGAAATATGCGTTGACAAATATCACAGCACATTCTACTACGTTTGATCTCTATATACACATATTCTAGTTGATGACTTTCTGAATGGGGAAATGTATTCTGAATGACACATACACTCGCTCTGGTGAACGGACCCCAAATATATATCTTGTAATTTGTGGTGCGTCCAAGCATGCGATTATCACACATATACCCACTGATATACATACACCAAATACATATCATGCCTTAAAATGAGTCCTGATATTTGTCAAAGTATAAAAATGCATCGAAATATACGTTGAGAAACACCACAGCACATACTACTTAGGTTGAATATCTACATACAAAGATTCTACTTGGTTTGTTTTTACATGAGGCAAATGTATTGTATGGTGCGTATATGCATGCAATTATCACAGGTATACACGTTCTGGTGAACAGATACTAAATACATTTCATTGATGAAAATGAGCACTGAAATTGATCAATGAATAAAACGCACTGAACAATTCCCTGGCAAACATCACAGCACATTCTACTAAAGTTGAATCACTACATACACAGGTCATAGCTGACTGTTTATTGCATGGGGAAATGTTTTCCATGGGAAGTCCATGCATGAAATTATTACAGACATACACGTACATGAGAACAGATCCCAAATGCATTTCTTGCATGAACAGGAGCTTTGATAGTTGTCAAAGTATAAAACGCACCAAAATATACATAAACAAACATCACAGCATTGATTGAGTGGTGTTATATGCCGCTTTCAACAATTGTTCAATCATATCGCGGCGTTTCCTGGGTAAGTTAACAGTACTACTGGTCCATTTATCCTGACACCAGCCAGCCAGTCAGTCGTAATGCTAATCCCGCAACCCTGATCGCATAGAAGGGGCAGCCACTACTACTATTTTTAAAGTCTTTGGTATAACCCGGCCAAGGATCGAACACGAATATCTACACACACGTTCTAGTTGGTGGCTTTCTGCATAATGGAAATGTATTCAAGGGTGCGTCCAAGTATGAAATTATGATGTATACAATCATACTGGTGAACAGATAAAAACGATTATTTTTTATGAATATGTCTTCGACATACACAGGTTCTTGTTGATGACATTCTGCATAGGGAAATGTATTCTGAGGTGTGCCCACTTATGGAATTATCAAATAAACACACGTCCTGTTGAACGTATTCAGTGGCTCATCCACGCATACAATTATCACACACACACACATACTGATGAACAGACCCCCAAATACTTTTATTGCATGCAAATGAGCCCTGATGTTTGTCAACGTATAAAACGCACCGAAATAAAGGTTGACAATCAGCACAGCGCACAATACTTGAGTTGAATAGATACATACACAGGTTCTAGTTGTCCACGCATGACATTATCAAATATACACACTTACTGTTGAATAGACCCGAATACATATATTGCATGGAAATAAGCCGTGATATTTGTCCACCAAAAATATACGGTGACAAACATCACAGCAGATTCTATAATTACAAAGGTTCTAGTTGATGGCTTTGGACACACATAGGTTCTCATTTATGGCATTCTGCATTGAGAAATGTATTCTGAGGCGCGACCACTCATACGAGTATCACACATACACGCGTACTGGAATAGACACCATATACATATATTGCATGCACATGAGCCTCAGTTGTTTGTCTACGTATATAACGCACCAACATATACGTCGACGAACATTACAGCTCATCCTTATTAGGTTGCATCCATCATTGCACATGTTCTAGTGGAGTTTTTTTTGTTTATTGAGGAAATGTTTTCTGAGCATGGCCACTTATGGAATTATCACATATACATACATAAATAAATATATTGTATCAAAATCAGCCCTTGATGATTGTCATCGACATACACAGGATCTAGTTGGTGGCTTTCTTAATGGGGAAATGTAATCTGAGGCTAGCCCATGTATAGAATAATTACATGAACACACATACTGGTGAACGAACCCTAAGTTCAATACATGAACATAAGCCATGAGGTTTGTCAACGTATAACACGCTCAAAGATATATGTTGACAAACATCACAGCACATTCTACTTCAGTTGAATCTGTTTATAAACATGTTGTAGGTTATGGCTTATTGCATGGAGAAAATGTTTTCTGAGGCGCGTCCCTGTATAAAAGTGTCACATATACACACGTACTGGTGAACGAACCGAAAATGCAATGTATAAAAATAAGCCCTATGGTTGTCAACGTATAAAACGCTTAATAATACACAGACCTCAAATGCATATCTTGCATATAAAAGGCACACACATATACATTGACAAGTATCACAGCATCTAACTACACAGGTTCTAGTTGATTGCTTTCTTTATTTTTGAAAAGGTATTTGGGGCACGTTCACGTATGGAAGTATCACATATACATAATGGTGAACGAACCCCAAATGCAATGCTTGAAAATGAGCCCTGGTGTTTTCACAACGTATTAAAGACACAACAATATACGTTGTAAATTATCACAGTACATTCTACTTCAGTTGAATATCTACATAAACAGGTTCTAGTTGTTGCTTTTCTGCATGGATAATTATATTATGAGGCGCCTCAGCGTATGCAATTATCATATATACACAAATGCTGGTGAACATCATGCATGAAAATCAGTCCTGCTCTTTGTCAACATATAAAGCTAAACAAACTATACATTGTCAAACATCACAGCACATTCAAATTCAATTGAATCTATAATACGCAGATTCAAGTTGATTGCTTTCTCTATCGGGAAGTGTTTTCAGAGGCGCGTCAACGCATGAAATTATCACACATATACACGGACAGTTGGACAGACCCAAAATGCATAGCTTGCATGCAAATGAGCCCTGGTGTTTGTCAACGTATATAACGCAACAAAATATACGTACATGTATTTCTTCAATTGAATCTTTGCATACACATATTCTTGTTAACGGCTTTCTGCATATTTAAATGTTATCGTGGGCGCGTCCACGCGTGAATTATTCACATATACATATATACTTGTGAACGGATTACAAATGAATATATTGTATGAAAATTGGCCCCGACGTTTGTCAACGTTTATAACGCACTAAACTATACGTTGACAAACATTACATCACATTTTACTTTAGCTGAATCTCAGCTTACACAGTTTCTAGTTGGTGGCTTTCTTCATTGGGAAAATGAAGTATATGGCGTGTCTACGCATGAAATCATATACAAACGTACTGATGAACAAACACCAAATACAAAAATGAGCCTGACGTGTGTCAACGTATAAAAAGCACCAAAATAAACGTTGACAAAAGTCACAGTACATTCTTCTTCAGTTGAATAGAATTCTGGCCATCCAATGGCCGCTTGATTTACTTTTAAGAATGTATTCACATATTCGGTAAACAAACCGCCTTCTTTGACGACCGGATCATACTGTGAGATCTCATTTAAGTGCTATACCTTCTGCATATTTTGTATTCTATGGCCCTGCACTACAGCCAATTTAACTTCGTCTGTTACCCACGTTCCTATGAAAGCTCTTTGTTCATTACTGTGATGACAAGCGCTCTGTTGATAACCTTCGCTACACGTGCGACACAGGCTAAATAAGAGCTTGCCATTACATTTCATAGGCAAAACGGATGTAAATATTCCTCTGTGTGCATTCACTTTCCATTGAGTAGTCCTTCGTGTGATAAATTATCGGTGACCTATAGGTATCTTGCTCGTTTTGTTGACAAATGGATATAGCGATGTGACATCATAATAAAGTATTGTACTGTTATGTGAGGATTCTGAGTATAATTTAAATCCTTCGGTTTGTCCGCCATACAGAGCGTCTCTAGGTTAAAGTGGCGATACTATTTCAAAGCTGGCAACATAGCCCTACATTGCATTATGGTCTAACAATTGCTGTTTAAAGCCGCATTCCCATATTGATATATAGGTATAGCCACGTTGTTTTATATCGTGTTGGTTCTCTATGGTCCTGGCATAGAGATCAGCCATGCCCATTTCATCAACTTGATTGTTGATTTTTAGTAGCACTAAGGACGTCCATGCCAGAAGCATCCATGTTCTATAACATTTTGATTGCCATTATTTTCGTAAAATCCATCCACTTTAAACAGCCCAATTTGCCCTTATACCGGCCATGTTGAATGCATATGTTTTCTTTGTGTGCCAGATAAGACAACAATTGGTAAGCAATGATGGACTGTTACTCTTCAGGTCGATATCCATGTGGTTGAGAATGAGGAACACTTCTTGTTTCATTGCATCATGTTCAACGATGTAAGAAGAGTTCACATCAAGCCGTTCTTTAAAGATGTACAATCACTTACATTTAAATATGTCTATAATCAAATAGAACTGCAAAAATTATCTCAATATGTTATCCAAGCTCTGAAACGGAGAGATCTTGAAATAGCTAAATAATTAATCTTCCACTCGATTCATTATTGTAAAATATTTATGATTGTATGTTGTAATTTGGGCCGGAGGCATATATTATTGTAATTTGCAGTTTACACATTTGTTATGGACACCAGGAATGTAACCATTTTGACATTCCAGACGTCTGTTTGTTGTGCCTTCTAGGTCCAAGAATATGTATGTTGTTTCCCTTTTCAGTTTTAGACATGTCTGTTATTTTACATTCATCACAAACAACCGACTGCATGTAGCAGAAGTTGCAGATGTTGTTTACACGTATGACGTTATCTATACTGGCAGCCTTTCTTGCACTGGACACAAAAGTAATTTATATTGAGAAATCCGTTTATTGTTGTGATGACGTCATAATTGGCGTCGTGGCAGTATAAATAAATGTGTATGCCCCCTTCAGGACCGCTGTACACAATGGCATTGCAATGTTCTTTATTTCGCCTCCCACGAAATTCTAGCAATTTCATTGGTTAAAGCCTGTCACGTGCACACCCCCTATATTTCTATAGGGGGTGAGTAAATTCCATAGGGGGTGAGTAAATTCAATATGGCTTCTATTCTCAGATCAAGCTGACTGGAAGTTTTTTTCAGTTGCCTATGTTAAAATAGATCTATATACTGTATAATATCTTGATATTTTTAACAGCGATTTGTTTACAATATATATATCATAACGACTACGAAGTTGAATATCATGCAAAGTAACTTCCCTTTCCATAGAAAAAAAAAAATCAATGAATGTATAAAAATAATGCATGTCCTACGCTTGTTAATATTTTTTTTTCCCCTTAGTGGGTCAGTAACAGACCATTTATAACTGATTTATTTCATCAACCACCTTTCATGAACAAAACAAATTGATATTGTTTCATTTCATTATTAAAGTGGGTTTAGTACTAGGAATTTTAAAAATACTGGGACCAAATACTAGGAAAATGACGTCACGTCATCGGTTTGACGTCATAACGCTAGTGATTTGGCGCCAAAACCCGTAAATTTCATCTAGAAATATTGTAAATGTTAATGTAAATGAAAGAGTATCATTTTTTTTTGCTCATGAAAGGTGGTCGATGAAATAAATCAGTTATTTGGTCTGTTACTGACCCACTACTGAAAAATAGGGGGTATGTTGAATGTATAGGGGGACTCGGCTAACGCCTCGCCCCCTATAAATTCCACAGACCCCCTATTTTTCCGTAGTGGGTCAGTAACAGACCAAATAACTAATATTAGACAGTACGTACACTTGATATTCAGGCAGTACATTTTGAAAATTCTTAATTACGTCGATGCTACATTCTACAAGTGGCACATTGGCTGGTTCGCGCAGTTTAATCGAAAGCTCCTTTTGTATCTTAAAACCTCTACGAATGCAATCCCATTTCGGATCACTTTGAATACGAGCTATAGCAGTAATCAAGGCAAGGGCACAGCATATTTCATCATTGTTTCTAATTTGAATGACACTTCCCATGATTTTCGTAATATCAGGTGCATACCGCGCAGGTTTACCCGAAAAGACACTTTTAACCTCCTGTGGATTTTCTGTTTCAGGAATCATTACTCTATACCTATATCACCCTGAGACGGAATATGTCAGCTCGTATCAGTCTGTGCAGACTGCACAGGCTGATCTGGGTCGATACATTACGCAGAAGCCATTCTGTTGGTTTTTCTCGCGGGACGGCTCAAATGTTTCTTCAATAACAAATTGTTAATAGGATTAAAGAACCTTTTCTTTTTTCCGTCAATTTCCGCTCCACCGTCACAGACGATATCCACACGAAAAGCAGCATAATAAGGTTACACAGCCCTGGGTTGTCCATAGACACTCGTTAGATAGAAAGTCTACAATTTTTCTACAAATGATTGATTGAAACAATGTTCTCATGGAATTCAAAAATTGGAAAGTCTCTCACTTCTTTGTTCTTCACTGTTATCATGTAATAGTTTGTCGTCGTTTTGAATTTTTCGATCTTCTTTTCACAAATTTTCACAATATCAAAGAAATCATTCAGATTATCGGTTCTTTGCAGCTTTCATCTTTTGTCATGGTTTCGTGCTTGCGAAGCGCCGTGCGTACGTTTAGTACCACCACCCACTTGTTCATGGTGTTGTTGTATGCGTCTATTGACAGCTTCATCAGTCATAAACGCCTTAACTAAGTGAATCTGGTCGTTATTGGGCTTCTGTTGGTGTCTATCCAGATTGTCCTTTCTGTTATACACTTTCTTGCATTGTGTACAAATGTATTGTATCTAATAAGTCTGAACTCTACGGTGCAGTATTAGCAGGCTTAGTTCAGAAAAATTGCTTCGGCATACTTCTCAAGTGTGTGCTATGATTAGGTACGGTCTGAAATCAGAACAATAAATATTTAAGTATAAACAATAGGTGTTAATTGATATCTGAAACCTACACAAGTGCTTATAAATCTATAGTTAATCATAGATGTAATTGTACACTCGTTCGACTGTCAAATATATTCAGCAAAATACCATATATCGTTGACGCTTGAATTTCGTAAAGAAAATCGTTGTCTGAGTATAAAGTCATTTCCAGTGATGTTGATCAAGCTGAAAACAAAATGTATATGTTGTTGTTTGAATACCTTCGCATTCGGCATTATTCGTCATATTTATAACATTTAATGGCTCAAGTGCAATGAATGCACTGATTTGATTGGTTTAAACGAATATAAAGAACCAAATGGTTTGTGCTGGAATATAATGGAATATGATATAAGTTACATGCGAACGATAACGGCACGTCATTCTTTTGCAAGCCTCTAAAGAGACAACATGTACCCGACCTAGTGTCCAGATTGTCAAGGAATATTCTCTAGAAAAGATGTCATGTTGAGACATTTGAGAACCAAACATAGCAATATCAGTCAAGTAAATCCACCGCCGCCAACAGGTATGTAATGAATTTTTGAATTATATGTAGAATTATACTAGATCCAATTGCCTCCATCGTATATTGCTGTCATTGTTATATACACTATAATATGGAAATCAAAATAGCTTTTATTCATTGTGTTTCTTTATTCCAGGATGTGGGAAGACAACGTTTGTCAGAGACTTCCTTCAAAACCATGGAAATAGAATACAACCAACGCTACATAAAATAGTATGGCTGTATAAGAGATGGCAGCCAATGTATAACAAAAATACAAAGCAAAGAATAGTGTCACATAGAGTGGAATTGATTTAAGGTATCCCAACAGATACAGAGGATGATGATTTCTTTGATCCCAGACTTAACAACGTACTCATTTTGGATGACCTATTCTCCGAAACTGGCACGGACAAACGCATCACTGGCTTATTAGCTGAGGGTTCCCATCACTGGTATCTGTCAGTGATTTTGATCACTCAGCATTCGTTCGGAAATAAGATTCAACACAGAGACGTAACTGTCATTATCTGGTGCTTTTTAACAATCCAATTTAGTCATGACCCTTGCACGACAGACCCTGGGTATACTGACGTATTCATAAAAGAGTTTAAAAAAGCCACCAAGCATCCGTACGTTTATACGATCGTGGAGTTAAAACAATTTACTCCAGACACCGATAGGCTAAGACATAATATCGTGTGGGATATGGTACGACACTTATAAATGAAAAGATTATATGCCCTGTTGCTCATTTATGCAATAAAGACATGTCAAACGAGGGATCTGTTCGGAAAATGAGGAACCAGCTATCGAAAGAGGAAATTTAAAAATATCAGCTATCGAAAGAAAAAATTTAAAAATATCTCCGACAGTGGTGTGAAAGATAATGAATGCTATCTGAAGCTTTGAAAACGGGCCAAAATAATAGAAAATAAACATAGCCAACTGTGAGATAAAAGAGAATGCATAAACAGATGACAGAAGAACGTATGGAATATTATGACCAACGTAACTTCATGGAAATGTTGCAAGAATTAATGGAAGGTTACATGCTTCCAATGGGAGTGAGTAATATACACCGCCAAATCGTGTCCTGTCCCATCCTGCCAGTTATACTGGTCCTTAGAAAACGTACAAAGTTGTTACAAAGAGAGGGGCAATACAAAAATGGAATTCACAGGATACGGACATTCTTACACAATCCAGAGGCTTTTAGCCTACATACACCTGTACGACTAGGCTTTAAACGGAATCATATGGTTAGTGCAGGAAATAACGATTTATGGATGGCTGACTTAATCGATATGGTGCAATTTAAAAATTGGAACCAAGGCTACAAGTACATACTGCTTGTTATAGACTCATTCTCCAAGTACGTATGGATGCGCCCTTTAAAATTCAAAACGGGAGATGATTTGACCAACGCATTCAAGGACATCTTTATGAAGTCAGGACGATCCCTCGTAAAGCTCATGACAGATAAAGGTATGTCGCTTTTAATTTAATATCATACATACATTTCTAGAGTGTTATTAAGAAGAGCATAATTGTGATGTGCTTAACAACTACAAGTATCTATTGTACAAAAGACACCTTAGTGTCAATACAACTTCAGAAGCTAAAATGTGAGTTTTTTTCAGAAACTTTATGAAGTATTAAAATAAATATGGGTCATGCTGCTTTATATTACAGGTCAAGCTAAGAAGGTTCAGTCTTTGCTGAAGCAAAATGATGTCAGATATTTTCCCACGCATATCGAAAACAATGCTTTTACATCTGAGAAAGCCATATTAATAACCATCAAACAGAAGACGTACCGTTACTTTACTAATACAAGATGATTACGCGTATATATCAGTACTACAGGGAAGAGTGGACAGTTAAAACCATACATACCACAGAACAATTGGCATGCCACCAGCCGAGGTCAAAGACACGCGCCTAGAGGAAGTGCGACTAGCTACCTACTTCGCTACTACGCAACAATCGGAATGGTGTTAATTCAGCTGTGAAACTAAAACCATTCAAATTTAAAATCCCTGTTCGTATCAGTCATTCGAAAAACGAATATACTCGAGCATACGATCACACCTACTCCGGTGAAGTGTTTCTTGTGCATAAACGTTTTGTGTCAAATAAAATTATATTGAAATATACCTCCTTATTATGTATGTAAATAGTTTTTGTAAATAAAGTTTATATAAAAAACAATGTGTTTGTTTATCTACGATTATAAAACATAACTTCTATAAATGTCTACCTCTTCTATAGTGTCTTTTAGAAGGTCCCTGAAGCGATATAGACCAATAGACAATTTCGTTTGATTGTGCCCTTTTCAAATCTAAACGAATCATCTGCATATATACTACAAGGTTTACACCATCAGGTTTAAACTAGTTAAATAAAGTGTTTAAAATACACGCAAAGGAAAATGGTTATAGTACCCATAACGTCTCAACATATATAAATATCATTTACTGGAGTTTGATAACTTAGTATGCTTGTTAACATTGTATCTCACCAACAATTGATTGATTGGATGCGGCTTAACGCCGATTTCAACAATATTCAGTCATATCACGACGGCCAGTTCACCTAATCATGTGTTTCTTAGCTTTCTCACACCAGTCCTTCACACAACATACTTTCCAAGCAACTGGAATCTCACCAACAAAGAAGTACTTGATTTAACAGTCTGAAGTGGACATGGGTTCGAAATCACTTCACCTTGACTCAAGGAAAATAAAATTGTCTGCTAAACGTAGAGGATGTATATAAACATCGTCTGCACGCGGTGTGCTGAAATAAAACTAAATGTTGTCGTCTGCTTAAAATCAAAGAGCTGTTTTACACTTTAAAAATGTGAATGGAGATAGAATAAGCTCGTATAAACATCTGATATGCTGCACTGCAAACTGATAGACTGATGAATTGAGAAAAACGTAATGCAAGTTCTGTAATATGTATATGCTCTTGTCAGCGATGTTTACACCTCGAAACCGGATTTGTAAGTCAGTTGAATATAAAGATGAGGTAAATTATGAAAGAATTAGAATGACCAGATTGGTTAATTGAAACGTACGCGCTATTTAAGATATATACATACATTATGTCATCTGCTACGATCGTGAAGTAAACACAGGTACATTGCACAACTGGTGATAATAACTAAGAAACGTTACACCTCACTGTTTTCGATGTTTCCCTAAAACAACGACTAAAGTCATAGTTTTGATTACTATAGTAAACGAGTTCCTGAAGATACTAAGCGAAATCTAGGCTGGAATTAGTCCGTATTGTTAAAGTCTTAGTACACTATCGGCGATGAATGACTTCAAATATCTCTTTCTACAGTAGCTCTCTATTACTGAACACCATTTTGGGTTCAGAGAGATGTTTTGATATTCGTAGATTGTATATAATGTCAATGAAAGCTCATGCATCTGTGGAATATTTGCTAACATTGAAAGTTCTGGTTCCATAATATCCATGTCTACAGTATGGTGCCGCCAAAAAATTCGTCATTACAAAACAAAATGCCGTAACTTGGTGGTATATCAACCGGAAAATGGGGTTGATTTGATATAACTTAAGTAATAGAAAGATCTCCAAAGAAATTTGATTTTAAAATATATGAATTACAGATTCCGACTCATACATTATTTTTACAGAAAGTCAAGTCACAGATATCAAATATATAACAAAAAGGAATCAAATGAAATAAAATGTAAATAATGGTTGATATTTTATAAAGATATAATAAATTGACATGCTTTATATTATAAACTAAGACATTCATGAGCTATATCTAGTAACAAATCAATAGTATTACTATGATACGCAGTAATAAGGGGAAGGTCCTCCAAAAAGCATGTTCTTAACCAAATACTTTTTTGATATTTTTGACACTATGACTAAACCTATTTCATGTAATCGGTCGCACATCTGATGTAATGGATATTTCCTAATAGTGAACAATAACAAACTTAATTTTTACAGGAAGCATCTTTGTGTGAATAAAAGTACAAATACATGTATGATTCTTGGAGAGTGTTGAATAATAGTATTGTGTATATCTTGTTTGTCCAATTGTATGAGCTATATGTGGAAACCAAGTAACGCCTCAAAATTCTAGATAAGTCATAAACAATGTTACTTAATGGTTAAGTCTTATGATGATGTTGGACATACTTGGGTGTTTACAAATGTTCGAAATATGTCATTTGTGTAATTGAAAATATTTATATATATAGTAAAAAAGAAAAAAATGTCTTTTTTTTTTTACTATATTTTCGTTCTTGTTCCGGTATATTTCTTCGTTTTAAATATATATAACCCAATACACATTTCATCTGTCAACAAACTTATATATACAACCCGAATACACATTCCATCTGACAACAAACTTATATACACAACCCAATACACATTCCATCTGACAACACACTTATATATACAACCAAATACACATTCCATCTGACCCCATAAATGTTATGTCATTAAATGATGCTTGTTTAAACCTCAAATTGATACATACAGCTCAAATAGTTTTGCCACGTGAACTTTATTTGAACATTGACATCAAGTAGTCATAATCATATTGTGCTTCTAGTATCTAGTTCAATGACACATAATACAATAAACAACAATACAATACAATATACAACAATACAATATAATACAATATACAACAATACAATACAATACAATTCCAATGTTCAAGGTAATACATGTTCGGCCTTCTATGATTACAAATCAAAAGACTTTCTAATGCTATATCCAGTACCAAAATACCCAGCATGTTAATTCGTTATCAACATTAACATTAAAAAGCTATTTAACACTTGGTTCAGTTGATTTCTGTAGGTTAGGATTTCAAAAACAGACTTATAACATGAAACAATGTTTACTTCCGAAGTGAGTCATTTTGACGTAGATAGACAACGTGCATGTCTCGGTTTGCAATCAATACTCATTTTCTATATGTATTGGCAACGTTATTCATTACTACGTAAACCGTATGTTGCAAACGCGTTGTCGAGCTCCGGTGACTTAGTCGCTTGCGATGAGGACTGTCAATCCAGGGGTTGTGATTTCGAAACACAGCACGGCCAGCATTCTTTCCTGACGTATGACAAAAGTCACTGTGACAAGCGTCATTTGTCTTCTATCAATTGGCTAACAGTTTATGTAGAAAAGCAGCCAGTTGCTTGGAAAGAATGTTGTGTGTAATACTGGTGTGCGAAAGCAAGGAACAACATGAGTAGGTGAATGTACCGCCATGATATGATTGAATGATTGTTGATTACGACGTTAAATCCCAATAGATCAAGTTAAAGTGTAAAATGTCCTTTTTAACTTGAAAAGGGTTGAATTAAGCTTTGATGTCTGATCTTAAGCACTGTTACTTGGACACATAGTGATAACTAATCCTTGATGTCTGATCTTAAGCACTGTTACTTGGACACATAGTGAGAACTAATCCTTGATGTCTGATCTTAAGCACTTTTACTCGGACACGTAGTGAGAACTAATCCTTGAAGTCTGATCTTAAGCACTGTTACTCGGACACATTGTGAAAATTAATGCTTGATGTCTGATATTAAGCACTGTTACTCGGACACGTAGTGAGAACTAATGATTGATGTCTGATCTTAAGCACTGTTACTCGGACACGTAGTGAGAACTAATCCTTGATGTCTGATCTTAAGCAAGGTTACTTGGACACGTAGTGAGAACTAATCCTTGATGTCTGATCTTAAGCACTGTAACTCGGACACATATTGAGAACTAATGCTTGATGTCTGATCTTAAGCACTGTTACTCGGACACGTAGTGATAACTAATGCTTGATGTCTGATCTTAAGCACTGTTACTTGGACACATAGTGATAACTAATCCTTGATGTTTGATCTTAAGCACTGTTACTTGGACACATAGTGATAGCTAATCCTTGATGTTTGATCTTAAGCACTGTTACTCGGACACATAGTGATAACTAATCCTTGATGTCTGATCTTAAGCACTTTTACTTGGACACATAGTCATTACAAATCCTTGATGTTTGATATTAAGCACTGTTACTCGAACACATAGTGATAACTAATCCTTGATGTTTGATCTTAAGCACTGTTACTCGGAAACATAGTAAGAACTAATGCTTGATGTCTTATCCTAAGCACTGTTACTTGGACACATAGTGATAAGTGATGCTTGATGTTTGATCTTAAGCACTGTTACTCGGACACATAGTGATAGCTAATCCTTGATGTTTGATCTTAAGCACTGTTACTCGGACACATAGTGATAACTAATCCTTGATGTCTGATCTTAAGCACTTTTACTTGGACACATAGTCATTACAAATCCTTGATGTTTGATATTAAGCACTGTTACTCGAACACATAGTGATAACTAATCCTTGATGTTTGATCTTAAGCACTGTTACTCGGAAACATAGTAAGAACTAATGCTTGATGTCTTAACTTAAGCACTGTTACTTGGACACATAGTGATAAGTAATGCTTAATGTCTGATCTTAAGCACTGTTACTCAGACACATCGTGATAACTAATCCTTGAAGTCTGATCTTAAGCACTGTTACTCGGACACATTGTGAGAATTAATGCTTGATGTCTTATATTAAGCACTGTTACTCGGACACGTAGTGAGAACTAATGCTTGATGTCTGATCTTAAGCACTGTTACTCGGACACGTAGCGAGAACTAATGCTTGATGTCTGATCTTAAGCAATGTTACTTGGACACGTAGTGATAACTTATGCTTGATGTCTTATCTTAAGCACTTTTACTCGGACACATAGTGAGAACTAATCCTTGATGTCTGATCTTAAGCACTGTTACTCGGACACATAGTGAGAACTAATCCTTGATGTCTTATCTTAATCACTGTTACTCGGACACATAGTAAGAACTAATCCTTGATGTCTGATCTTAAACACTGTTACTCGGACACGTAGTGAGAACTAATGCTTGATGTCTGATCTTAAGCACTGTTACTTGGACACGTAGTAATAACTAATCCTTGATGTCTTATCTTAAGCACTGTTACTCGGACACATAGTGATAACTAATGCTTGATGTCTGATCTTAAGCACTGTTACTCGGACACATAGTGATAACTAATGCTTGATGTCTGATCTTAAGCACTGTTACTCGGACACATAGTGAGAACTAATCCTTGATGTCTGATCTTAAGCACTTTTACTTGGACACATAGTGAGAACTAATGCTTGATGTCTGATCTTAAGCACTGTTACTCGGACACATAGTGAGAACTAATGCTTGATGTCTGATCTTAAGCACTGTTACTCGGACACATAGTGAGAACTTATCCCTGATGTCTGATATTAAGCACTGTTACTCGGACACATAGTGAGAACTAATCCTTGATGTCTGATATTAAGCACTGTTACTAGCACACATAGTGATAACTAATCCTTGATGTCTGATCTTAAGCACTGTTACTCGGACACGTAGTGAGAACTAATCCTTATGTCTGATCTTAAGCACTGTTACTCGGACACATAGTGAGAACTAATCCTTGATGTCTGATCTTAAGCACTATTACTCGGACACATAGTGATAACTAATCCTTGATGTCTGATCTTAAGCACTGTTACTCGGACACATAGTGAGAACTAATCCTTGATGTCTGATCTTAAGCACTGTAACTCGGACACATATTGAGAACTAATCATTGATGTCTGATCTTAAGCACTGTTACTCGGACACATAGTGATAACTAATCCTTGATGTCTGATCTTAAGCACTGTAACTCGGACACATATTGAGAACTAATCCTTGATGTTTGATCTTAAGCACTGTTACTCGGACACATAGTGAGAACTATTTCCGTGCGGACGTCTTTGATCGTGGGATGTCATTGACAACCAAATGTCAATGCCTGTAATTACTGAAGGCAGTCATTAGCGAGAGTATTTTTCCGTGTTTCCGTTTTGTGTTTAACCCATTTCTATATATGTACATACTTGTAATCATGGACAATAGAAATAAATCACTACACTACAATAGTTTATTGACCTGATGAATGGAATAAGCTGCTGTAATTTCCTCAATTACGAAGCAATTTAAGCCGTTTAATGCGACCGTACTCTTTTCAACGAATTTTGACCATACAACCGCCACACAAAAAAGTGTGTGCACTGTCAAATAGTTCATACGCACGCTGTGTGTATGTACCTTCGTAACTCGCTTCGTGAAACCTGTTAAATTAAATTCGGTTACTATCGTGAGGGACCGAAGTAACACATATATTATCTCCCCGATATTGACGGAATGTACCGATTTCAAGCAACATGCGTTACGCTCACCCTCTTGGGTAACGGAATATCCCACAAATGTATAGCCTGAAGAGTGCCGGAAATATATCGAATTGATTGCTTTACTATACATATGTGAACAATTGGATGTGGCATGAAGCTTCCTTACTATACATATATGGAAAAGTGGATGTCGAATGATACTTCGTTACTAGACATATGTGGACAGGTAGATGTCGCAAGTAACTCGTTACTATACATATTAAGACAATTTGATGTCGCAAGTAACTCCGTTACTATACATATTAAGACAAGTTGATGTCGCAAGTAACTTCGTTACTATACATATTAAGACAAGTTGATGTCGCAAGTAACTTCGTATCTATACATATTAAGACAAGTTGATATTGCATATAACTTCGTTACTATACATATGTGAATAAGTAAATGTCGCATGATGCTTCGTTACTATACATATGTGGACAGGTAGATGTCGCAAGTAACTTCGTTACTATACATATTAAGCCAAGTTGATGTTGCATTTAACTTCGTTACTATACATATTAAGACAAGTTGATGTTGCATATAACTTCGTTACTATACATATTAAGAGAAGTTGATATTTCATATAATTTCGTTACTATACATATTTGGAAAAGTGGGTGTCGTATGATGATTCGTTACTAGACATATGTGGACAGGTAGATGTCGCAAGTAACTTCGTTACTTTACATATTAAGACAAGTTGATGTTGCATTTAACTTCGTTACTATACATATTAAGACAAGTTGATGTTGCATTTAACTTCGTATCTATACATATTAAGACAAGTTGATATTGCATATAACTTCGTTACTATACATATGTGAATAAGTAAATGTCGCATGATGCTTCGTTACTATACATATGTGGACAGGTAGATGTCGCAAGTAACTTCGTTACTATACATATTAAGCCAAGTTGATGTTGCATTTAACTTCGTTACTATACATATTAAGACAAGTTGATGTTGCATATAACTTCGTTACTATACATATTAAGAGAAGTTGATATTTCATATAATTTCGTTACTATACATATTTGGAAAAGTGGGTGTCGTATGATGATTCGTTACTAGACATATGTGGACAGGTAGATGTCGCAAGTAACTTCGTTACTTTACATATTAAGACAAGTTGATGTTGCATTTAACTTCGTTACTATACATATTAAGACAAGTTGATGTTGCATTTAACTTGGTTACTATACATATTAAGACAAGTTGATGTCGCAAGTAACTTCTTTACTATACATATTAAGACAAGTTGATGTCGCAAGTAACTTCGTTACTATACATATTCAGACACGTTGATATTGCATATAACTTCGTTACTATACATATGTGAATAAGTAGATGTCACATGAAGCCTCGTTACTATACATATATGAATAAGTAGATGTCGCATGAAGCTTTGTTACTATACATATGTGAATAAGTAAATGTCGCATGAAGCTTCGTTACTATACTTATGTGAATAAGTAGATGTTGCATGAAGCTTCGGTAATATACTTATGTGGACACGTTGATGTCGCAGTTCAGTTGCAACCATAGCAATCTTCGAGCTTCACATGTCTGTATTGTGAAATGTGTATAAGTGACGAAATCCCTATCAGCTTGTTCAACTTAATACAAGTAGCATTGTAAGATGTGTGATTTTGTGCAACCTTTCCCAAATACAGATGATTTCTGATGCCTCTGCAGCAGCCGAGTTTTAAAACCAAAGTGACAAAAGAAAAATATGCTGCGGATGAGTTTCTCCTTTTGCAACAACACTTTCATTTTTTCATTAAGTATACATTCATTTAAAAATATGTCCAATGGTTCTGCCTTCGCGTTCTCAACGTCATCTAATGCAGATTTGCTGTATGTAAAATCGAGTTTACTTCTTGACGATTTGTTGACATCGGTGTCTAGACAAACTTACAAACGGGGTCACCAGTATTTGACGTAACGTCTTGACGATTTTTTGACATCGGTGTCTAGATGAGCTTACACACGGAGACACCAGTATTTGACGTAACGTCTTGACGATTTGTTGACATCGGTGTCCAGATTAACTTACACACGAGGTCACCAGTATTTGACGTAACGTCTTGACGATTTGTTGACATCGGTGTCTAGATGAACTTACACCCGGGGTCACCAGTATTTGACGTAACGTCTTGACGATTTGTTGAAATCGGTGTCTAGATGCAATTACACCCGGGGTCACCAGTATTTGACGTAACGTCTGGACGATGTGTTGACATCGGTGCCGAGATTAACTTACACACGAGGTCACCAGTATTTGACGTTACGTCTTAACGATTTGTTGACATCGGTGTCTAGATGCAATTACACCCGGGGTCACCAGTATATGACGTAACGTCTGGACGATGTGTTGACATCGGTGCCGAGATTAACTTACACACGAGGTCACCAGTATTTGACGTTACGTCTTAACTATTTGTTGACATCGATGTCGAGATAAACTTACACACGGGGGTCACTAGTATTATACGTAATTTCTTGACGACGTAACGTCTTGACGATTTTTTGACATCTGTGTCGAGATAAACTTACACCCGGGATTACCAGTATTTGACGTAACGTCTTGACGATTTGTTGACATCGGTGTCTAGGTAAACTTGCACATGGGGGTCACTAGTATTATACATAACTTCTTGACGACGTAACGTCTTGACGATTTGTTGACATCTGTGTCGAGATAAACTTACACCCGGGATTACCAGTATTTGACGTAACGTCTTGATGATTTGTTGACATCTGTGTCGTGATGAACTTACACCCGGGGTCACCAGTATTTGACGTAACGTCTTGACGATTTGTTGACATCGGTGTCCCAGATGAACTTACACCCGGGGTCACCAGTATTTGACGTAACGTCTTGACGATTTGTTGACATCGGTGTCTAGATGAACTTACACCCGGGGTCACCAGTATTTGACGTAACGTCTTGACGATTTGTTTACATCGGTGTCTAGATGAACTTACACCCGGGGTCACCAGTATTTGACGTAAAGTCTTGACGATTTGTTGACATCGGTTTATAGATGAACTTACAGACGGGGTCACCAGTATTTGACGTAACGTCTTGACGATTTGTTGACATCGGTGTCTAGATGAACTTACACACCGGGTCACCAGTATTTGATGTAACGTCTTGACAATTTGTTGACATCGGTTTCTAGATGAACTTACACACTGGGTCACCAGTATTTAACGTAACGTCTTGACGATTTGTTGACATCGGTTTCAAGATGAACTTACACCCGGGGTCACCAGTATTTGACGTAACGTCTTCTCGATTTGTTGACATCGGTGTCTAGATAAACTTACACACGGGGTCACCAGTATTTGACCTAACGTCTTGACGATTTGTTGACATCGGTTTCAAGATGAACTTACACCCGGGGTCACCAGTATTTGACGTAACGTCTTCTCGATTTGTTGACATCGGTGCCTAGATAAACTTACACACGGGGTCACCAGTATTTGACGTAATGTCTTGACGATTTGTTGACATCAATAAACTTACCGGAAATACTAGTAAGTCACCATAGAAGCACCGAAATATAACGGAATTAATGCTATAAGAAGTATAAAACTAACCCAAATATAGAAGCGAAAGCTGCGAAATATAATCACAATCCTTCACGTCTAAATCTTTAGTCTAATTCTTTCGCACGTGTAGATGCTTTCTGTCACCTCTGCTGACGACTTTGGAAAACATTGTGAAAAAAGCAAAAGTTGCTCATCAATAACTGTGCTTATATTTAAAGAGAGTTTGTAGGTTTTTGCAAGGTTGTTTTCAAAGCCGCCTGTTGTTGGTAAGGAAACCTTTCACAAAAAACAAACCGAAGCAGATGGCTCCGAAAATAATAGTTTCAAAATTGAACATACTTGTGCGAGAAAGGAGACATTGCTCATTGCAAAACCTTTTCAAACATCGTCAGCTATAGGTGTGTCAAAAATGCGTCTACAATATTAAAAGTGTTAATCGTTGTTTATTCATTAAACGTCAACACATCACATGACATAAACACATAAATATAAAGCTATGAGCCGTTCCGCGAGAAAATTAACATTGCGTCAAGTATCGACCCTTATTCAGCCTAGGCATGACGCGCAGGCTAACCCGGACAGACACTTTTCGCCTCCTGTGGATTTTCTGTTTCAGGAAGCATTACTCTATACCTCTATCCCCTTGAGACGGAATGTGTCGGCCCTGATCAGTCTGCGCGGACTGCGCAGGCTGATCTTGGTCGATACATTACGCAGAGGCCATAATGTTGGTTTTCTCGCGGGACGGCTCATATATGGATTGAATTGAAAGCTTGAAAGGTTTTCTATATTATCCCCAACTATAATCTATCACAGCCTCAGACTAGTATGTAATCAATAATATAATTGTAACAAACTGTTTTATCTAAAAAAGTTCTTTGAAGACAAATAACATATAAAGCCGTTTCCATAGAAATCATTCACCTAACGAACTTGTAACTTTTCAGTGAATCATGTCAAGTTCATCTATTACTGAAATGTATTTGTTTTTCCAAAAGATTGTTGATTGATTGATTGGGGTTTAACGCCGTTTTTAACAATTTCGCAGTTATATCACGGCGGCCAGTTCACCTACTCATGCATTTCCTGGTTTTCTCACACCAGTACTCCACACAACAATCTTCCCAAGCAACTGGCTGCTTTTCCACATAGACTTAGCCCATTCCAAAGATTGTATGGTAAATAGTACTGAACGGAATTGGTCTTAACGAAAGAACAAGTTAACTTTTAACCCTTTCCAATATACCCATATACAGACGTTTTCTGGCTACTATGCAGCAGAATATTTTTAAAAGCATTTTGGATAAAGGAGAAATTGCTCTTCTTGCCACAGTGTTTTCAAAAATATGAAATGTGCAATAATTGCTTTGTTATTTAAAGATCGTCCATAAGTTTGACTAAATATTTTCAAATTGTTCTGCTGGGTTTCTTTTCCGTTTCTGAACAGAAAGGCTTTAATCTGAAAATAAGCTTCAGACACAATACATAATTAAATGTCAAACAAACAAGATTATTTTAAGAATCTTATTTCATAAATACTTTATACATAAAACCGTTTCCATAGCAACCATTGATGAGACTTTTGACAAGTGAATCAAGAGTAAATTGAGACTGTCGTTGAAATAAAAAATAAAGGTTTTCATTCAGATTAAAGTGTTTATTGTCTAAAAATAGAGTTTAAGTAAATCAAGATCAGACTGCATTGTAGTGCAGCCTCAAATAAGGCTGCTTCCTCACTTATTTCCTTACTTTGAATCCGTCCATGGAAACAGTTGTAATTTTTTGACGCTCTACCACATCAGCCGTCCCACGAGAAAACGCACATTGTGGACTCTGCGTAAAGTATCGACCCGGATCAGCCTAAGCATGCCGCACAGGCTAACCCGGACGGACACTTTTCACCTCCTGTGGATTTTCTGTTTCAGGAATCATTAATCTATACCTCTATCTCCCAGGGACGGAATGTGTCGACCCGGATTAGCCTGATCTTGATCAATACATTACGCAGAGGCCATACTGTTGTTTTTCTCGCGGGACAGCTCACATATAGATACTTTCCGACGAAACTACAGCAGATTACTTTAGAAAACACTGTGACAAAAGGAAAAAAATGCTCAAAACAAGTAATTTCACCATTTGCCACAATGTTTTCAACGCTGTTCAATAGTCTTATTTACATTTTCTGTAGATATTTCACATATTATTCCCTGTGAGTTAGTTGTCAAAGTTGTCTGTTGCAGATGTGTCGTATGTGAGAAATGCGTCACAAAGTGGAGTTCAAAATTCCAGATAATCTGTCTCAATCGTTTCAGAAGCTTGTAATAGGTTAAATATAAGTAATATGTGAACAGTGTAGATCTTGATCAGGCTATGCTGACGTATAGACTGATCCGGTGCTACACTGTTCGCAAATACCAATGTGTAACTATTCGCAGGTAAGGGTTCACGTGACGGGGTATCACGTGACGGGGTATCACGTGACGGAGTATCACGTGACGGGGTATCGTCCTTTGTAGCCATTTCCCCCACTTTCAGAAGCATTTTTACAAAGAAAGACTTTCGAAATTAGGATCTCAAAAGTGAAAATTATTCATAATGAGACATTTTTACTTTTGTCACAATATATTTAACTCTATTCAATATGTATACTTTTACAAGCATTTATCATATTTTATTTATCTAAGTTCATCAGCCCGTTCCCATCTGCAGGCGCTTTTTGACACATCTGCAATAGAAAGACGACGTTTGAAAACATTGTGACAAAAGTAGAAATTGATCATAATGAGCAGTTTTTTCTTTTACCAAAGTGTTTTCGACTTTATTCAATACTGATACCCTGCATTATATATTCAAAGGTTATGCCTGAACATTTTCAAAGTCGTCTTATGCAGAAACGTTGTATGTGGTAACGGGTCAAGGTTGTTTACTGCAGATTTGTCCTAACTGATAAAGGGTAAAGGTCGTCAGCTGCATATTTGTCCTAAGTGACAAAGGGTAAAGGTCGCCTGTTGCAGATTTGTCCTAAGTGACAAAGGGTTAAGGTCGTCTGCTGCAGATTTGTCCTAAGTGACAAAGTGTAAAGGTCGTCTGCTGCAGATTTGTCCTAAGTGACAAAAGGTTCAATGTCGTTTGCTGCAGATTTGTTATTAGTGACAAAGGGTTAAAGTCGTCTGCTGCAGATTTGTCCTAAGTGACAAAGAGTTAAGGTCGTCTGCTGCAGATGTGTCCTAAGTGACAAAGTTTTTAAGTCGTCTGCTGCAGATTTGTCCTAAGTGACAAAGTTTTAATGTCGTCTGCTGCAGATTTGTCCTAAGTGACAAAGGGTAAAGCTCGTCTGCTGCAGATTTGTCCTAAGTGACAAAGAGTTAAGGTCGTCTGCTGCAGATGTGTCCTAAGTGACAAAGAGTTACGGTCGTCTGCTGCAGATGTGTCCTAAGTGACAAAAGGTTCAATGTCGTCTGCTGCATATTTGTCATAAGTGATAAAGTGTAAAGGTCGTTTGCTGCAGATTTGTCCTAAGTAACAAAGTGTTTAGTGCTGCGTAACGGAGGTGACTGCTAACACAAGTTTAACTGTAGCATTATCATGTGTCAATACGTACTTACAGAGTAACATGCATCCAGCTGATCTCTAAAAGCAATATTTCCTGGAACTCACAGATGACGTATGAGAGTCGTTCTGCGAAAAACCAATCCCAACCATTTCCCCCAGAAAGACGATTTCTGAAGCTTCTGTAAAACACGACATCTGATAACATAATGAACACTTTCTCCTTCTGCCACAATGTTTTCAACTTTATTCAATAGTTGTTTTATGATCTATAACAAGTTGCCATAGTTCTTCCTTCATGTTTTCGAAGACGTCTTTTTGCAGTTTTGTTTTATGTTGGAAAAGGTTAATGTTATTATAACATCAGTGGAAATAGATCCGACTGCGCTATCATGCTAATATTTCAAATGGGAACTGCTTTAGAATATTCTATGACTGATTATTTATCATTAACAAACAGTGTAAAGCAAGATCCGACTACGTGCATGCGTTGTCTGGTCTGAATCTACGCAGATTGTTAACGCCTAAAGGTTTGGTTTCCGCAGATCGCCGGTTCGTATGTTATTAACGTAATATATTTTTAGAATGTTCGCACCCACGGCCACGCCACTACACAAGTTGATATTTTTAAAACATCTTGGAAAATGGAAAACTATTTAAAATCAAGCAGTCTTTCTTTTGTAAACAATGAATTCAACATAGGATCAACATTGAACTGCCAATGCTGCAGATATTACCTCGTACTTCCGTCACATGTGATTAACCCTTTCCCACATACAGACGCTTTCTGACAAATCTGCAGCAGACGACATTTGAAAACATTGTAGCAAAGGTGAAATTGCTCATAATGAGCAATTTCACCATTTGCTACAAGGTTTTCAACTCCATTTAATAATTAAACTATCATTAATGGAGATTTTTTACATTTTTGATAATATGTTTTCAAAGTCGTCTGCTTTAAACTTGTTGTATGTGGGAAAGGGTAGATGATCTGTTTCATTTAGAATAGTTCTAATGTGGTATTTTCTAATTATGGGTTATAGTATCGATAGGTAAATGATCTGTTTTCTTGAAGAGTTCTAATATGGTATTTTCTGTTGATAGGTTAGAGTATCGAAGGGTAAATGATTTGGGGCCGTATTCACAAAGCTCCTAAGGAAAAAGATATTCCTTAAATAATCTCCAAACCAATCATTTATACAGAAAAATAATCTCTAAACCCCTATGACGTTTCTATTTTCGTCCAAACATAATGAATAAATTTAGTTCTGACGTCACCTTTTTTCACTTAAGGAAAAACTAATATTCTTACCTTAGGAATTTCCTTATGAGCTTTGTGAATACGAACTTAAGGAATGTCCTCAGCTAAGTGAAAATTCGGGTAATTAAGGAATTTCCTAAGGAAATAACTTAAGAGCTTTGTAAATACGGCCCCTGTTTTATTTAAAAGAGTTCTAATGTGGTATTTTCTAATGATGAGTTATAATATCGATGAGTAAATGATCTGTTTCATTTAGAAGGGTTTTAATGTGGTATTTTCTAATGATGGGTTATAATATCGATCCCTCGCCCCTCATTAGCACTAACAATAATGTTTTAAACCTCGGGAATAAGCAATGGCAATCGATTAGGCAATGGCAATCGATTTTTCCATTAACCCTTCTATTAACCCTTTCCTTCATATAGACGCCTCTGCAGCAGACTGATTTTTGAAAACATAGTGACAAAATTAGAAATTGCTCAAAACGAGTAATTTCTCCTTTTGCCACAATGTTTTCGACTTTGAGTCATAGGTTATTCATTTAATTATAGAGACTTTTTATATGTTGACAAAATAGGTTCAAAGTCGTCTGCTGCAGATGTGTTGTATGTGGGAAAGGGTTAAACCTAGTCCCACACATCACAGCGTTGCAGCAGATGAATTCGAAAACATTAAACTTTAAAATACGCATCTAGGAAAAAAATATGATAAACACAAAAAAAAACATTGTGGCAAAAGGTTGATTGATTGATTGATTACGTTTAACGCCGCTCTGAACAATTTTTCGGTCATATCACGGCGGCCAGTTCACCTACTCATGTGTCTCCTAGTGTTCGCACACAAGTACCTCACACATCATGCTATTCAAGCAACTAGCAACCTTTCCACATACAATAAATGATGCAGCAGACGACCTCGAACATACCTAGACAAAAATGTGACACAAATCTCCATAAATCAAAGCATAATTATTTAATAGGGTTGAACATATTGTGGCAAAAGGATAAATTGCTCGTTTAAATGACACAATGTTTTCTAAAGTCGACTCCTGCAGGAGCGTAAGACAGCGTATGTATGCTGGAAATACTTTTTTTTTCGGCGAAAGCTGTTTAACCTCAGTTTTGACCTAGATGTTAAACAAATGATCTAGATTGTAGACCAATAAAATGTTGTATTTAATGAGTAGAGTCGAAGAAATAAAGGAAATGAAACGTTTTGATTGGTTAGTTTCATAGTTAAGTTGGCGATCCTACGAGAGGCACTTATAAGATGAAGTTTTAAAATGAAATGTTCTGCATACTAACTTTTAATTGTTTTCCTTAAGAAATAAATTTCAGTGAAAAAAAATCATTGAAAACGTATGAAGTTTAATATTTAAGAGCAAAGTATTAATTATTTTTGAAACATGTATGAGTTTTCAGTTATTTATCGTCAATTGAAATGTATACACCTCTTGGGAGCCTGGCGTAATCTCCAGTCATGTGGCGTATTCTCGGCCTTGATAATCTATCTATAGAAACTGAAGCTGGATAGAGATTGCCGATAAGCCTATGGTAATCACATAGATTATTGCGCAAATTTTATAAATTATGGAAAATTACTGATTGTTTTGATTATTATCGCCGTTTGTCTTTTTTAAAGATATTTCTTGTTACATATGCGATGACAGGCTCTTTCGTAGTTGTATATGGACTTTTCTTGAAGCGGTATTTACGTCACTAGAACTCGAACTTTGAATCTCGTGAAGAATTGATATTTTCCTCTTAGCAAAACTCACGGCCGGCACGAATGACGGCCCCGGGTGCGCCATATCTCGTGGGGGCTTTAGACTGTCCTTCTTGGCCCCGTATTTGAACACCATCGAGCTCTCCAGTATGCTTTGTAAACCGGTAGTGATAGTGTACGGCTCCACGTCTGCATGCGGTTTGACTCGATTTGACCTTCTAAACATCGCTTTTATACTTAGTTTAAATTTTCCGTTCATTGTCGATATAACTAAAGGCGTTGAGATGCAACACACATAAAACATGATAGTTAAAATAGTATAGACTGATGGGCGATAAGTTCTACTGTCTATCAGTACGGCAACGGTGTATATGGTTTTCGGGAAACATGCACACAAGTACACGGTACATATTATAAGGTACGTTCGCATAGCCTTGAATGTACTTCTCGAGTAGTTGATGCCTCTGGCAGCCGCTGGGCCGGAATACATGGCAATCGCCAGCTGTGCGATGGTAATAATCCGATGATGAGATCTCACTTCAACGAGAATTATTACGAGATTTATAACTATCACAACGGCAGGCACTATTGTGTTGGTTACTTCAAATAGTATCGGATAAACCACGTGATTATGCGGCTGAAAATCGCAATTCCGTTGAACCGTCAAATGTGAGTAATGTCCAACACCCGATAACGGGAGAAAGGCGAATAATATTCCTATACCCCATACGCAGACTATAAATAAAGCTGTTGTCGATTTGTTTATGCAGTTAGCGTATTGTAGCGGATGGGACACCGCTACGCATCTATCTATAGACAGACTGAGCATTCCGAATGATTTTGATGACGTTGTAAGTGACGTCATAAATTCCACAAAGTTACACAGGTTTCTTGAAAACTGTCTTAGTGGGTAAATCAGGTTCGACGATTCCACAGGCATGACGAAGACACCAACCAAAAACTCGGAGACCCCAACTGAAACAATCATAGCGTTCGTCTTTGTGTGAAGAGAAGGCGTCCGAATGATGACGGTCACTAGCAGCATGTTACCCACTGCTGACGTCATCGAAAATATAGCAACAAGAACTCCAAGGAACACCGATACTCCAAACGAATGGGCACTTTCAGCACTTTGATCTTCGGTTAAGTTAAATGTCTCGTGGGCTGTGGTGGTGACGTCAGTTATATTAAACATAGTGCATATTCCAACCGACTTCCTTCGGCGTACATGTAGAAGTACATATTTGCTTAGGTGTTACACAGTTTTAATCCACTCTACACATCTATAACTTATACTCAGCCTAAAATAGAAAGTTGTAAAAGATTATTTGCTGTTGAATTCATCATGATATTTTCGGAGTAACCTATTCGTAAATGTTTCGAGACAACAAGATCGCTACGAACATACATTGAAAACTGATGTTTAGTGTTTATAGAGCCATGGAAACAGTGTGAGCAGATGATACATTGAGCCTGTCCATGGGCAAAGGTATACTATGGCTTTTCGGAATAGTGTAGTTTCCAGATCGGACTCTGTATCCGCATAGTCTGATCAAGAACTAAACTGTTCACATAGTACTTCCTCAACGGTGTTGGCATCAACATACATGCGTTACAGTAATTTGTTAAGCGAACTCCACACTTATCCCATAATAACACGTCACTTCAATAATTAGACATCATATTGACCTTGATATATATTATGTAGTTATTATATTTTAGCTTACTTCAGACATATCTCCATAATAACACGTCACTTCAATAATCAGACATCATATTGACATTTATATATGTTATGTAGTTATTATATTTTAGCTTACTTCAGACATATCTCCACAATAAACCACGTCACTTCAATAATCAGACATCAAATTGACCTTTATATATGTTATGTAGTTATTATATTTTAGCTTACTTCAGACATATCTCCACAATAAACACGTCACTTCAATAATCAGACATCATATTGACCTTTATATATGTTATGTAGTTATTATATTTTAGCTTACTTCAGACATATCTCCACAATAAACACGTCACTTCAATAATTAGACATCATATTGACCTTTATATATGTTAAGTAGTTATTATATTTTAGCTTACTTCAGACATATCTCCACAATAAACACGTCACTTCAATAATCAGACATCATATAGACCTTTATATATGTTATGTAGTTATTATATTTTAGCTTACTTCAGACATATCTCCACAATAAACACGTCACTTCAATAATCAGACATCATATTGACCTTGATAAATGTTATGTAGTTATTATATTTTAGCTTACTTCAGATATTTCTCCATAATAACACGACACTTCAATAATTAGACATCATATTGACCTTGATATATGTTATGTAGTTATTATATTTTAGCTTACTTCAGACATATCTTCACAATAAACACGTCACTTCAATAATCAGACATCATATTGACCTTTATATATATGTTATGTAGTTATTATATTTTAGCTTACTTCAGACATATCTCCACAATAAACACGTCACTTCAATAATCAGACATCATATTGATCTTGATATATATTATGTAGTTATTATATTTTAGCTTACTTCAGACATATCTCCACAATAAACACGTCACTGCAATAATCAGACATCATATTGACCTTTATATATGTTATGTAGCTATTATATTTTAGCTTACTTCAGACATTTCTCCATAATAACACGTCACTTCAATAATCAGACATCATATAGACCTTGATATATGTTATGTAGTTATTATATTTTAGCTTACTTCGGACATATCTCCATAATAACACGTCACTTCAATAATCAGACATCATGTTGACCTTAATATATGTTATGTAGTTATTATATTTAGCTTACTTCAGACATTTCTTCATAATAACACGTCACTTCAATAATCAGACATCAAATTGACCTTTATATATGTTATGTAGTTATTATATTTCAGCTTACTTCAGACATATCTCCACAATAAACACGTCACTTCAATAATCAGACATCATATTGACCTTTATATATGTTATGTAGTTATTATATTTAGCTTACTTCAGACATAAATCCATAATAACACGTCACTTCAATAATCAGACATTATACTGACCTTGATATATATTGACCTTTATATATATTATGTAGTTATTATATTTTATTATACCTCAGTTAAAATTCTCTATGTAAATTCCCCATTCCCGATCAGTCAATCATTTTTATTATAATATAACCTATAAATAGACGCCTTTTCATTGGCTAAAAAGCAATTTTTTAGAAAAAATATCTAGCGATATTGACCGTTTTTTTCTGATATTGACCAGTTTTATAAATAGTAACAGGGGAAGACCGGGGAATCCCACGAGCCGCCTATTAATATCCTTCGCCTTTATCCGTACGCTACGGAATTTTCCGAGGCGTGTTCCGAATGACCACGGAAACTTCCGAAGCTCGTTCGGATGATCATGATAATATTATATAAATATGGCATGGCTTCCAGTGTGACAGTACATATTGTCAACATGAGGAAAATACTGTTAGCCGAGGCGAAGCCGAGGTTAACAGTATTTACCCGAATGTTGACGTACTGTCACGCTGGAAGCCATGCAATATTTATTTTATTATACCGAACAAAATTACACGTTTATTCAATTTATTCTGTACCTTTGTAGGGGAGGTGAACATGGGTAGATCTACTACAATGTAACACACACATATGAATATACCGGTTAACAGTATACTGTTACATGGCAAGCGCGTCTAAAAAGTGACGTTATTGTTTGAAATGACGTCATGCACGTGCATAACCAACATTTTAACGCGCGTGCCATGTAACAGTATACTGTTAACCGGTCAAAAACGTACTGTTATCATGAGACAGTAAGAAATTGCCCATGATGAGTATATGAGAATTTAACATTACAAAGTCACGTGAGGTATAATAAGATAAATTGAGGTTTATATAATAAAACAATTATGGGCTTTTCAGCTGTTATACATGATGTTGATATGCACCAAAAAAAATCATTATTGACCTCGGCTATCGCCTCCGTCAATAATGATCTCTTTGGTGCATATCACATCATGTATAACAGCTGAAAAGTCCATAATTGTATATTATTATATAACTTATAAATAGACGCCTTTTCATTGGCTAAAAAGTAATTTTTTAGAAAAAATATCTAGCGATATTGACCGTTTTTTTCTGATATTCACCAGTTTTATAAATAGTAACAGGGGAAGACCGGGAAATCCCACGAGTCGCCTATTAATATCCTTCGCCTTTATCCGTACGCTACGGAATTTTCCGAGGCGCGTTCCGATGACCACGGAAACTTCCGAGTGGTCATTCCGGTGACGTATTTTTTTTAAATGACGTCATGCACGTGCATTACCACCGTTTTAGACTGTTATCATGTCAAAAACGTACTGTTAGCACGAGACAGAAATACAACATACAACAGAAATGTTCCTTGAGTGGTCCTCTGTTTTCTTTTAAGTTGATCAATATCAAAACGATATGATAAATTGAGGGTTATACAATAAAACAGTTATGGGCTTTTCAGCTGTTATACATGATGTTGATATGTACCAAAAAATCATTATTGATTTTTTTTTGGTGCATATCACATCATGTATAACAGCTGAAAAATCCATAATTGTATATTATCACATAAATACCCTTATTTTCAAGTTGAGAACAAATCACGGATAAACGATATCCAACATGTGTGATATCAAATACACGTCATACACGCGACTACTGATGACGTCATTTTGACCTTTATCTTTATTATGTTTATCGTTAAGTTGTTAAATTTTACACATTGAAAAATGCAATAATACGTTATTTTGAATAAATAACGAGTCTTAATTGTTTAAAACATTGTTTGTTTTTTTCTTCTTATTCAAAAATGATGAGGACTACTTTTTTATGCGGTGAATCACAAGTTCTTATGAAGAATATGTTATTCGGTCTTTGTTTTGATGTTGTCAATATTTTTCATTAAAACACACTGTTTAGGTGATAAAAAGAATCCATCACTCGTTTTACTTTGGAGAAGATTTCTTAAATTCGTCTCGAAAAAGAGAGTTATTAACCTCGCCAAGAGGCTCGGTTAATAACCGTCTTTTTCTAGACTCATTTAAGAAATCTTGATCTCCAAAGAAAACTCATGATGGATCCTATATATATTGCCCGGTAATAGTGACCGGCAAAATTATATCACATGCGCAACTTTAATGCGCGCACGGTTCTGCTCTTTTCACCACGTTTCCTTTACACCACGATTTTCATTGGTCGGTACAGACCACATGACCGTATTCTTTTAGTTTCGTCTATCACAACGTCACTTTTGTCATATCCTTATATTACGTCATGCACGTTTCGATGACGTCATTTTAACACGGTGCCATCTTATAAATCTGTGATAAAACAATTATTTCTAAGAGAAGTTTTTAAGTGTTATAAATTTTGTGGTAATACTTGGAACTGCAATTTGTGATGTAATTGTTGTAGTGACAGTTTCTCTCTTTTTTAAGATTAAAATTTAAAACTTAATTTCAGAAAAATATTTGTTTTTTCGGTATAATAAAATAATTATCACATTCCTGTGAGGGCGCTATTAAAAATTGTAAACCTTCGAAAAACAATGTTGACCTCGGCGTTGCCTCGGTCAACATTATTTTTCTCAGGTTGAAATTTTTTAATAGCGCCCTCACAGGAATGTGATATTTATATATTAGCTTACTTCAGACATATCTCCACAATAAACACGTCACTTCAATAATTAGACATCATATTGACCTTTATATATATTATGTAGTTATTAAATGTTAGCTTACTTCAGACATATCTCCACAATAAACACGTCACTTCAATAATTAGACATCATATTGACCTTTATATATGTTATGTAGTTATTATATTTTAGCTTACTTCAGACATATCTCCACAATAAACACGTCACTTTAATAATTAGACATCATATTGACCTTTAAATATATTATGTAGTTATTATATTTTAGCTTACTTCAGACATATCTCCACAATAAACACGTCACTTCAATAATCAGACATCATATTGACCTTTATATATGTTATGTAGTTATTATATTTAGCTTACTTCAGGCATATCTCCATAATAACACGTCACTTCAATAATCAGACATCATATTGACCTTGATACATGTTATGTAGTTATTATATTTTAGCTTACTTCAGACATATCTCTATAATAACATGTCACTTCAATAATCAGACATCATATTGACCTTGATATATGTTATGTAGTTATTATATTTAGCTTACTTCAGACATTTCTCCATAATAACACGTCACTTCAATAATTATACATCATATTGACCTTTATATATGTTATGTAGTTATTATATTTAGCTTACTTCAGACATTTCTCCATAATAACACGCCACTTTAATAATTAGACATCATATTGACCTTGATATATGTTATGTAGTTATTATATTTTAGCTTACTTCAGACATATCTCCACAATAAACACGTCACTTCAATAATCAGACATCATATTGACCTTTATATATATTATGTAGTTATTATATTTTAGCTTACTTCAGACATTTCTCCATAATAACCCGTCACTTCAATAATTAGACATCATATTGACCTTTATATATATTATGTAGTTATTATATTTAGCTTACTTCAGACATATCTCCATAATAACTCGTCACTTTAAATCCGGGCGCCATTTAAATCGTCTTCAAACGTCTCTTTAAAAATGAGTACGCCACTTTAAAACCGGGCAGCATTCAAAGCATGACTTCAAATTCTTCCAATCCTGAAACTATAAAAATGACCTCCTTATATGTATACAGAACAGTTTCATATTAACTTAAAACTCATAGCAAACCTAGTCATATACATTTATTTAGACTAATCAAAGAAATAGTTCAATAATAATCCCTGACCCTTGGTCCTTATTTTTAAAAATCGTATAAGTCAAAGACAATAGCTGCTCACCAACTATTTAATTCTGCATGACGAGGGTTGATAAATTCAGTTATATCATAAATGACGTCGCGGGAGTGTAATAAAGCCATTGAATAAATTGCGTATTCAACTAGTGTAATAACGATGCTACGTAACGTGACGTCATAACGTAATGTTTAGCGTTGTAAATACGCGCGCTTTATAGCGACGTTTATATGGATATAGCGCTGTAAATTATTAAATTAGTATTTATGATATAAAAAGAACATTACATTCGTGGTCATTCAATACGAAATTTATTAAACTCGTTTTCTAAAAGTGATACAAACTCGTCAAGGCTCGTTCTTATCAATTTCAGAAAACTCGTTTAATAAATTCCGTATTGAATGACCACTCATGTAATATCCTCTATTTCATCATCATCATCAACAACTTGAAACTGATATCCACAAATAGGCGCGTCACGATTTACATTACAAATCTTCACTAATTACTTAGCTTGAAACAAATTGTACCTGTATCTGTATCATTGGATCGATGCCATTCAAAACAATCATTAATTCTCCTGGCATTTACCCTTATCCGTGTAACAGACGACATATGAGCCGTCCCGCGAGAAAACCAACATTGCGGACTCTGCGTAAAGTTTCGACCCGGATCAGCCTAAGCATGCCGCGCAGGCTAACCCGGAGAGACACTTTTCGCCCCCTGTGGATTTTCTGTTTCAGGAATCATTACTCTATACCTTTTTTTTTTACCCCTGAGACGGAATGTGTCGGCCAGGATCAGTCTGCGCGGACTGCGTAGGCTGATCTTGGTCGATACATTACGCAGAGGCCATGATGTTAGTTTTCTCGAGCGACGGCGCATATGACGAATCTGCAACGGACGACGTTTGAAAAGTAAATTTAATCGTTGATTGTTTGGTGTTTTACGCCGTTTTACAATTCCTTCTTTACTATTATTTAAACCGACACATGTCAACCCTCGTGTATATAAACCGACACATGTCAACCCTCGAGTATGTTAACCGACACATGTCAACCCTCGAGTATGTAACTACAAAAACAATTCCTTGTTTACTTATTATATAAACCGACACATGTCAACCCTCGAGTATGTTAACCGACACATGTCAACACTCGAGTATGTTAACCGACACATGTCAACCCTCGAGTATGTTAACCGACACATGTCAACCCTCGAGTATATAAACCAACACATGTCAACCCTCGAGTATATAAACCAATACATGTCAACCCTCGAGTATGCTAACCGACACATGTCAACCCTCGAGTATATAAACCAACACATGTCAACCCTCGAGTATGTTAACCGACACATGTCAACCCTCGAGTATATAAACCAATACATGTCAACACTCGAGTATGTTAACCGACACATGTAAACCCTCGAGTATATAAACCAACACATGTCAACCCTCGAGTATGTAAACCGACACATGTCAACACTCGAGTATATAAACCAACACATGTCAACACTCGAGTATGTAACTACAAATACAATTCCTTGTTTATTTATTATATAAACCGACACATGTCAACCCTCGAGTATATAAACCAACACATGTCAACCCTCGAGTATGTTAACCGACACATGTCAACCCTCGAGTATATAAACCAATACATGTCAACACTCGAGTATGTTAACCGACACATGTAAACCCTCGAGTATATAAACCAACACATGTCAACCCTCGAGTATGTAAACCGACACATGTCAACACTCGAGTATATAAACCAACACATGTCAACACTCGAGTATGTAACTACAAATACAATTACTTGTTTATTTATTATATAAACCGACACATGTCAACCCTCAGGTATGTTAACCGACACATGTCAACACTCGAGTATGTTAACCGACACATGTCAACCCTCGAGTATGTAAACCAACTCATGTCAACCCTTGAGTATGTTAACCGACACATATCAACCCTCAAGTATATAAACCAACACATATCAACCCTCGAGTATGTTAACCGACACGTGTCAACCCTTGAGTATGTAAACCGACACGCGTCAACCCTCGAGTATGTAAACCGACACATGTCAACCCTCGAGTATGTAAACCGACACATGTCAACCCTCGAATATGTTAACCGACACACATGTCAACACTCGAGTATGTTAACCGACACATGTCAACCCTCGAGTATGTAAACCGACACATGTCAACCCTCGAGTATGTTAACCGACACATGTCAACACTCGAGTATGTAAACCGACACATGTCAACCCTCGAGTACGTAAACCAACACATGTCAACTCTCGAGTATGTAAACCAACACATATCAACCCTCGAGTATGTTAACCGACACGTGTCAACCCTCGAGTATATAAACCAACACATATCAACTCTCGAGTATGTTAACCGACACGTGTCAACCCTCGAGTATATAAACCAACACATATCAACCCTCGAGTATGTTAACCGACACGTGTCAACCCTCGAGTATGTAAACCGACACGCGTCAACCCTCGAGTATGTAAACCGACACGCGTCAACCCTCGAGTATGTAAACGGACACATGTCAACCCTCGAGTATGTTAACCGACACGTGTCAACCCTCGAGTATGTAAACCGACACATGTCAACCCTCGAATATGTTAACCGACACATGTCAACACTCGAGTATGTTAACCGACACATGTCAACCCTCGAGTATGTTAACCGACACATGTCAACCCTCGAGTATATAACTGCAAAAACAATTCCTTGTTTACCTATTATGTTAACCGACACATGTCAACCCTCAAGTATATAACTCTTTCTCTCCCCTTTATATCATTAAAACTCTTTAATAATTTAATTTCCGATCACTTGGTCTTTATCAAGGTTAAACAAATACAACATAAATTTATGTACAGTCCATTCTTGTGTCGAAGAGATCAACTTGACAACTTGATCTCTATTATTATTATAAGAGGGATAAGCAACTCCACCTGTACACCTGTTACACATGGAGAAATAAAATTGTCGATTTTTTTTCATTTTGTAGCAAATAAAAATTGAAGTCACATTTGGCACATAAACAAAACATACATATTCTAAAAGCTTAACATTTCAACTAAAGTTAAAGATACAATGAATAACTGGAATGTCTTTTGAACGATGACTGGTTTAAAAGACACACATATTGTGATTTCTGAATTATATTAATTTTTGGAAAAAAATTAATAGTCTGACATTATTCATAAGGTTAAATATTATCAAAACTTGAAGTATATTAAATTATTTTTATCGACTGCAATAGAAGAATGTTTAAACTTCCAGAAAATATCTTTGTTATTTTCATATCTTCAATAGTTTTTTAGTTTTACTTGCTACAAAATGTTGGGACGGGTGATATTTTAGTATACAACTTAGTTACTTATCCCTCTTATATACGTCCCTGGTTTTACTTTCTTCCCTTTGGAAGACATAAATATACAAATTCTTTCTTTCCAGATTGCATACATTTAGATTTCGACTCTAATCAAGATTTAAAGAAAATACTCATCATGCATTTTATAAGAAAGACATTGCCGCTTTATAGTTGGCATTGTCTTTTAAACAACGCCATTGATATACCTGAAACCCAAACTTTCACTCTCGCGCACGTCCTTAAAATCCCAAACTCATGCAATTTTCACTACATCACATACATATGCATGTTCTAGTCTTTTGAATTCCTTTATACATTCACTGCAGTTGGCTAGAAACAAACGCATTTCATGTCAATGACACGTTATCCGCTATTCGTTAGAGTCTATAGTAATGCCTGTAATAATCGATCCATGTCTATGAAATGGTATAGGCCACTCTGTCACAATGTCCAACGCAACAATTCCCCCGTATATCTTCATTAGGCTCGTTTGTTTGTTAGGCATCTGTACATTAGTTAACCATTTCCCTCATACGACAATTCTGCAGCAGACGACTTTGAACATATTTTGTCACAAAATAGAAAATCTTTATAATTGAATGGATAACCTATGATTAAAAGTGCGAACAAATTGTGGCAAAAGAAGAAATTGCTCGTTTTGAGCAATTTCTTCTGTTGTCACTATGTTTTTCAAAGTATAACGGGGTCGTCCGTCACAGTGTATGTGGTCTTGAAAACAGTTGATTTATAGCTCCGTCAAGTATAACGGGGTTGTCAGTCAAAGTGTTTTGGTCGTGAAAAAAGTTGATTTACAGCTCCGTCAAGTATAACGGGGTTGTCAGGCACAGTGTATTGGTCATGAAAACAGTTGGTTTATAGCTCCGTCTTGTCAGTCAAAGTGTTTTGGTCGTGAACAAAGTTGATTTACAGCTCCGTCAAGTATAACGGGGTTGTCAGGCACAGTGTATTGGTCATGAAAACAGTTGGTTTATAGCTCCGTCAAGTATAACGGGGTCGTCCGTCACATTGTATATGGTCGTGAAAACAGTTGGTTTATAGCTCCGTCAAGTATAACGGGGACGTCCGTCACAGTGTATGTGGTTGTGAAAACAGTTGGTATACAGCTCCGTGAAGTTTAATGGGGTCGTCCGTCACAGTGTATGTGGTCGTGAAAACAGTTGTTTTACAGCTCCGTGAAGTATAACGGGGTCGTCCGTCACAGTGTATGTGGTCGTGAAAACAGTTGGTTTAAAGCTCCATCAAGAGAAACGGGACTGTCCGTCACAGTGAATGTGGTCGTGAAAACAGTTGGTTTACAGCTCCGTCAAGTATAACGTGGTCGTCCGTCACACTGTATGTGGTCGTAAAAACAGTTGGTCAAAAGCTCCGTCAAGTATAACGGGGTCGTCCTTAACAGTGTATGTGGTCGTGAAAACAGTTAATTCACATCTCCATCAAGTATAACGGGATCGTCCGTCACATTGTATGTGGTCATGAAAACAGTTGGTTTATAGCTCCGTCAAGTATAACGGGGTCGTCTGTCACAGTGTATGTGGTTGTGAAAACAGTTGCTTTAAAGCTCCGTCTAGTATAACGGGATTGTCCGTCACAGTGTTTGTGGTCGTGAAAACAGTTGCTTTAAAGCTCCGTCAAGTATAACGGGGTCGTTTTCACAATGTATGTGATCGTGAAACAGTTGGTTTACAGCTCCGTTAAGTATAATTGGGTCGTCCGTCACAGTGTATGTGGTCGTGAAAACAGTTGGTTTATAGCCCCGTTAAGAATAACGGGTCTACTGTCACAGTGTATGTGGTCGTAAAAAACAGTTGGTTTACAGCTTCGTCAAGTTTAAACGGGATTGTCTGTCACAGTGTTTGTGGTCGTGATAACAGTTGGTTTATAGCTCCGTCAAGTATAACGGGATTGTCCGTCACAGTGTATGTGTTCGTGAAAACACTTGGTTAAAAGCGCCGTCAAGTATAACGGTATCGTCCGTCACATTGTATGTGGTCATGAAAAGAGTTGGTTTATAGCTCCGTTAAGTATAACGGGGTCGTCCGTCACAGTGTATGTTGTCTTGAAAACAGCTGCCTTAAAGCTCCGTCAAGTATAACGGGATTATCCGTCACAGTGTTTCTGGTCGTGAAAACAGTTGTTTTATAGCTCCGTCAAGTATAACGGGATTGTCCGTCACAGTGTATGTGTTCGTGAAAACAGTTGGTTAACAGCGCCGTCAAGTATAACGGGGTCGTCCTTTAGAGTGTTTGTTGTCGTGAAAACAGTTGGTTTACAGCTCCGAGAAGTATAACGGGGTCGTCCGTCACAGTGTATGTGGTCGTGAAAACAGTTGGTTAAAAGCCCCGTCAAGTATAACGGGGTCGTCCGTCACAATGTATGTGTTCGTGAAAAATGTTGGTTTACATCTGCGTCAAGTATAACGGGATCTTCCATAACATTGTATGTGGTCATGAAAACAGTTGGTTTATAGCTCCGTCAAGTATAACGGGGTCGTCCGTCACAGTGTATGTGGTCTTGAAAACTGCTGCCTTAAAGTTCCGTCAAGTATAACGGGATTGTCCGTCACAGTGTTTCTGGTCGTGAAAACTGTTCGTTTATAGCTCCGTCAAGTATAACGGGATCGTCCTTTACTGTATTCGTTGTCGTGAAAACAGTTGGTTTACAGCTCCGAGAAGTATAACGGGGTCGTCCGTCAAAGTGTATGTGGTCGTGAAAACAGTTGGTTTAAAGCTCTGTCAAGAATAACGGGGTCGTCCGTCACAGTATATGTGGTTGTGAATACAGTTGGTTTAAAGCTCCGTCAAATATAACGGGGTCGTCCGTCACAAAGTATGTGGTCGTGAAAACAGTTGGTTTACAGCTCCGTCAAGTATAATGGGGTCGTCCGTCACAGAGTATTGGTCGTGATAACAGTTGGTTTTACAGCACTGTCAAGTATAACGGGGTCGTCCGTTACAGTGTATTTGGTCGTGAAAACAATTGGTTTTCAGCTCTGTCAAGTATAATGGGGTCGTCCGTTACAGTGTATTTGGTCGTGAAAACAGTTGGTTTACATCTCCGTCAAGTATAACGGGGGTCGCCCGTTACAGTGTATGTGGTCGTGAAACGGTTGGTTTACAACACCGTCAAGTATAATGGGGTCGTCAGTCACAGTATATGTGTTCGTGAAAACAGTTGGTTTAAATCTCCGTCAAGTATAACGGGGTCTTCCGTCACAGTGTATGTGTTCGTGAAAACAGTTAGTTTAAATCTCCGTCAAGTATAACGTGGTCGTCCTTCACAGTGTATGTGGTCGTGAAAACAGTTGGTTTACAGCTCCGTCAAGTATAACGGGGGTCGCCCGTTACAGTGTATGTGGTCGTGAAACGGTTGGTTTACAACACCGTCAAGTATAATGGGGTCGTCTGTCACAGTATATGTGTTCGTGAAAACTGTTGGTTTAAATCTCCGTCAAGTATAATGGGGTCTTCCGTCACAGTGTATGTGTTCGTGAAAACAGTTAGTTTAAATCTCCGTCAAGTATAACGTGGTCGTCCTTCACAGTGTATGTGGTCGTGAAAACAGTTGGTTTACAGCTCCGTCAAGTATAACTGGGTCGTCCTTAACTGTGTATGTGGTCGTGAAAACAGGTGATTCACATCTCCATCAAGTATAACGGGATCGTCCGTCACATTGTATGTGGTCATGAAAACAGTTGGTTTATAGCTCCGTCAAGTAAAACGGGGTCGTCTGTCACAGTGTATGTGGTTGTGAAAACAGTTGCTTTAAAGCTCCGTCTAGTATAACGGGATTGTCCGTAACAGTGTTTGTGGTCGTGAAAACAGTTGGTATATAGCTCCGTCAAGTATAACGGCGTCGTCCGTCACAGTGTATGTGGTCGTGAAAACAGTTGCTTTAAAGCTCCGTCAAGTATAACGGGGTCGTCCGTCACAGTGTTTTTGGTCGTGAAAGCATTTGGTTTACATCTCCGTTAAGTATAACGGGATTGTCCGTCACAGTGTATGTGGTCGTGAAAACAGTTGGTTTATAGCCCCGTTAAGTATAACGGGTCTGCTGTCACAGTGTATGTGGTCGTGAAAACAGTTGCTTTATAGCCCCGTTAAGTATAACGGGCCTGCTGTCACAGTGTATGTGGTCGTGAAAACAGTTGGTTTACAGCTTCGTCAAGTTTAAACGGGATTGTCCGTCACAGTGTTTGTGGTCCTGAAAACAGTTGGTTTATAGCTCCGTCAAGTATAACGGGATTGTCCGTCACAGTGTATGTGTTCGTGAAAACAGTTGGTTAAAAGCGCCGTCAAGTATAACAGGGTCGTCCGTCACAGTGTATGTGTTCGTAAAAACAGTTGGTTTACATCTGCTTCAAGTATAACGGGATCGTCCGTCACATTGTATGTGGTCATGAAAACAGTTGGTTTATAGCTCCGTCAAGTATAACGGGGTCGTCCGTCACAGTGTATGTGGTTGTGAAAACAGTTGGTTTATAGCTCCGTCAAGTATAACGGGGTCGTCCTTAACAGTGTATGTGGTCGTGAAAACAGTTGATTCACATCTCCATCAAGTATAACGGGATCGTCCGTCACATTGTATGTGGTCATGAAAACAGTTGGTTTATAGCTCCGTCAAGTATAACGGGGTCGTCTGTCACAGTGTATGTGGTTGTGAAAACAGTTGCTTTAAAGCTCCGTCTAGTATAACGGGATTGTCCGCACAGTGTTTGTGGTCGTGAAAACAGTTGGTATATAGCTCCGTCAAGTATAACGGCGTCGTCCGTCACAGTGTATGTGGTCGTGAAAACAGTTGCTTTAAAGCTCCGTCAAGTATAACGGGATCGTCTGTCACAGTGTATGTGGTTGTGAAAACAGTTGCTTTAAAGCTCCGTCTAGTATAACGGGATTGTCCGTCACAGTGTTTGTGGTCGTGAAAACAGTTGCTTTAAAGCTCCGTCAAGTATAACGGGGTCGTCCGTCACAGTGTATGTGATCGTGAAACAGTTGGTGTAGTCGTGAAAACAGTTGGTTTATTCCCGTTAAGTATAACGGGTCTGCTGTCACAGTGTATGTGGTCGTGCAAACAGTTGGTTTACAGCTTCGTCAAGTTTAAACGGGATTGTCCGTCACAGTGTTTGTGGTCCTGAAAACAGTTGGTTTATAGCTCCGTCAACTATAACGAGATTGTCCGTCACAGTGTAAGTGTTCGTGAAAACAGTTGGTTAAAAGCGCCGTCAAGTATAACGGGGTCGTCCGTCACAGTGTATGTGTTCGTAAAAACAGTTGGTTTACATCTGCGTCAAGTATAACGGGATCGTCCGTCACATTGTATGTGGTCATGAAAACAGTTGGTTTATAGCTCCGTCAAGTATAACGGGGTCGTCCGTCACAGTGTATGTGGTCGTGAAAACAGTTAGTTTATAGCTCCGTCAAGTATAACGGGGTCGTCCTTTACAGTGTTTGTTGTCGTGAAAACAGTTGGTTTACAGCTCCGAGAAGTATAACGGGGTCGTCCGTCAAAGTGTATGTGTTCGTGAAAAATGTTGGTTTACATCTGCGTCAAGTATAACGGGATCTTCCATAACATTGTATGTGGTCATGAAAACAGTTGGTGTATAGCTCCGTCAAGTATAACGGGGTCGTCCGTCACAGTGTATGTGATCTTGAAAACAGCTGCCTTAAAGCTCCGTTAAGTTTAACGGGATTGTCCATCACAGTGTTTCTGGTCGTGAAAACAGTTTGTTTATAGCTCCGTCAAGTATAACGGGATCGTCCTTTTCTGTATTCGTTTTCGTGAAAACAGTTGGTTTACAGCTCCGAGAAGTATAACGGGGTCGTCCGTCAAAGTGTATGTGGTCGTGAAAACAGTTGGTTTAAAGCTCCGTCAAGTATAACGGGGTCGTCCGTCACAGTATATATGGTCGTGAATACAGCTGGTTTAAAGCTCCGTACATATAACGGGGTCGTCCGTCACAAAGTATGTGGTCGTGAAAACAGTTGGTTTACATCTCCGTCAAGTATAATGGCGTCGTCCGTCACAGAGTATTGGTCGTGAAAATAGTTGGTTTTACAGCACTGTCAAGTATAACGGGGTCGTCCGTTACAGTGTATTTGGTCGTGAAAACAGTTGGTTTACAGCTACGTCAAGTATAATGGGGTCGTCCGTTACAGTGTATTTGGTCGTGAAAACAGTTGGTTTACATCTCCGTCAAGTATAACGGGGGTCGTCCGTTACACTGTATGTGGTCGTGAAACAGTTGGTTTACAGCACCGTCAAGTATAATGGGGTCGTCTGTCACAGTATATGTGTTCTTGAAAACAGTTGGTTTAAATCTCCGTCAAGTATAACGGGGTCTTCCGTCACAGTGTATGTGTTCGTGAAAACAGTTAGTTTAAATCTCCGTCAAGTATAACGGGGTCTTCCGTCACAGTGTGTGTGTTCGTGAAAACAGTTGGTTTACAGCTCCGTCAAGTATAACGAGGTCGTCCGTCACAGTGTATGTGGTCGTGAAAACAGTTGGTTTACAGCTCCGTCAAGTATAACGGGGTCGTCCGTCACAGTGTATGTGGTCAGTAAACAGTTGATTTACAGCTTCGTCAAGTATAACGGGGTCGTCCGTCACATCATATGTGGTCGTGAAAACAGTTGGTATATAGCTCCGTGAAGTATAACGGGGTCGTCCGTCACAGTGTATGTGGTCGTGTAAACAGTTGATTTACAGTTTCGTCAAGTATAACGGGGTCGTCCGACACAGTGTATGTGGTCGTGTAAACAGTTGATTTACAGCTTCGTCAAGTATAACGGGGTCTTCCGTCACAGTGCATGTGGTCGTGAAAACAGTTGGTTTACAGCTCCGAGAAGTATAACGGCGTCGTCCCTCACAGTGTATGTGGTCGTGAAAACAGTTGGTTTACAGCTCCGAGAAGTATAACGGGGTCGTCCATTACAGTGTATATTACGGCCATGGTTTGAGTGCCCTTGGACAAGGCATTTTTCCAAGCCTAGTACTGGTTTGTTTACCATGGGATCACAAATAAGTGAACGGTCGCCGTAATATAACTGAAATAATGTTGAAAATGGCGTAAAAACACAACAAAAACAAAATCGCAGGTGCCTTTATCGCTGGCACATCCAAGGGATTTCCAATTCGTCTAGCACAGCTCAGGTGAAGTACCTCTTCTTCTAAACATTTCGATTAGTATCACTGAACACGAGCCACGATCAATGAATGTATTTAATGTTATATTCAAGTATTTGTATATATGTTCCCACATCTAATGCATAAACTACTTAAACAATATCTTACTGAATTCATTATGCCATTCCAAGTTCAGATACGCTGTTTCATTTCAAATTCAAAGTTTGATTGCATAAACGGGCCATCGGCCCATACACACATTATAAACATTCGTATATTTTTACAAATTGTGCTTGTGTGATTGATATCACATAATTGAATTTACAATAATATAAATAAACAAACATGTGCCCTATCAACAAACATATCATTAATAAAATCGCATTACATTAATATTGCAATAATCGAACATGTCGCAGTAGCTATATAAGTTACAATATACATTCAATACATAACAAGGGTTGTGGCACGGGAATGTATAGTAATCCAAGGCCACCGGCCCAAAAGACATTGCATACAATGTACATACAATACATAAGAATATTGTGACACGGGAATGTATAGTAATCCAAGGCCACCGGCCCAAAAGACATTGCATACAATGTATATACAATACATAACAAGGGTTGTGGCACGGGAATGTATAGTAATCCAAGGCCACCGGCCCAAAAGACATTGCATACAATGTACATACAATACATAACAAGGGTTGTGGCACGGGAATGTATAGTAATCCAAGGCCATCGGCCCAAAAGACATTGCATACAATGTACATACAATACATAAGAAGATTGTGACACGGGAATGTATAGTAATCCAAGGCCACCGACCCAAAAAATAATTACATACAATGTATATACAATACAAGACAAGGTTCTGTCATGGGAATGTATAGTAATCCAAGTCCACCGGCCCAAAAAAACATTACATGCAATTTACATGCAATACATAACAAAATTATGACACGGTAATGTATAGTAATCCGAGGCCACCGGCCCAGAATACATTACTTACAATGTACATACATTGTGACATGGAAATGTTTCCAGGTTAACTATGCATATATATTATTACATAGTTGCCTCCCTTCATCTATTTTATTAGCTAGAAGATGGTGTACATAGCAAGTGAATTTACCCGGTGTTTCATATTGATTGGAGTTCAAAAGAGGAAAGAAATCATTTACACGTGTACCAATTAAATAATTAGTTCGTTCAACTATGAGCCGTCCCGCGAGAAATCAACATAATGGTTGGTTGATTGATTGATTGATTGATTGGGGTTTAACGCCGTTTTTAACAATTTCTCAGTCATATCACGGCGGCCAGTTCACCTACTTATGTGTTTCCTGGTTTTCTCACACCAGTACTCCACACAACAATCTTCCCAAGCAACTGGCTGCTTTTCCACATAGACTGAGCCCATTGGTGGAAGACGAATGACGCATGTCGCAATGACTTTTGTCAAAAGTCGGAAAGAAAGTTGGCCGAGCCGGGACTCGAACTCACAACCCCTGGATTGACAGCCCGCGTCGTAACCGACTGAACTACCGGGACTCGACTCAACATAATGGCCTCTGCGTAATGTATCGACCCAGATCAGCCTGCGCAGTCCGCGCAGACTGATCCGGGCCGACACATTCCGTCTCAGGGGGATAGAGATATAGAGAAATGATTTCTGGAACAGAAAATCCACAGGAGGCGAAAACTGCCTTTCCGGGTAAGCCTGCGTGGCATGCTTAGGCTGATCCAGATCGATACTTTACGCAGAGTCCACAATGTTAGTTTTCTCGCGGGACGGCAAATATATTTATATTTGCAATTCGCATTCTAAAATATATATTTTTTTTATCAGAATGCAAGTACATCTATATGCTTGTCTGAACTGACACCATAGTTGTTAAGATATCAGATATCAAATGCGATCCGGAATGGCGGACATTCTCCCTTTCCTTAAAGAGTGCATAGACGGACATTCTCCCCTTCGTCTTTTTCACATGGCGGACATTCTCCCCTTCGTCAGTTTGTGCATGGCGGACATTAGCCCCTTCACACGCGGATATTTTCCCCTTCATCATTTATAACATGGCTGACATTAGGCAAACCATTGAAGGGGCTAATGTCCGCTTAATGAAGGGGCTAATGTCCGCCATGTTATAAATGATGAAGTGGAGAATGTTCGCCATGCACAAACTGACGAAGGGGAGAATGTCCGCCATGTGAACAAGTCGAAGGGAAGAATGTCCGCCTATGCACTTTTTGATGAAGAGGAGAATGTCCGGAGTGGCAAATTTCCGTATGAGATCACCAATGGGTCTCAAATAGACTGCAATTACGGGTATATGTAGGCTGAGCTTGTCTTAACTGATCGCCATCGTAGTTAAGATAGAACATCCATAATGGGCTCCGAAATTTCCGTATGATGTTGTCAAAGATCGGTATTGTTCGTTCGCTTGTCGGTCAATTCCGATGGAATTTCGATCTCCTACGATTTCAGACGGAAACTGCCGGAATTACATTCTGTTAAGGTGGGAATACACATGTGAAAGGCACGCTTCAATAATACCGTCCGACCTTCTTCTCTGTAGCTCTCAAAACAGTTGGCAAGGAATCACTGAAATGATATAAACCATTATGATGCAACAATGATTGTAAGAATTATACGAAAATAACAGAAAATCAATGTATCAAAGTCGGATTTGGATTTTTTAAGCACTTACAAACGGCTTGTACGGTCGCAAAACAATGCAGAAAGAGAACATTTTTATACTCTTCACTAGAAAAATCGCAACAACAAAACGCAGGTGTTCTGTTCAGCCTACACATAAGCTACTTTGAAGACCAAAACCTGTATGCAATCCTAGGATGCATAAGGAAATACCACGTTTCCAGCTACTTTTCGCAAACTTTTCAACTGAAAAATGGTACCTTTGTTTACATGCAACAAAATGCTTCTAGCTCACAAGGCATTGTCTCGCATTCCTGGCCATACACAAGTAGACTCAAAGAGGAAAGGGTCAGATGACAACAATTCAAACTCATGCTATACGCCTAATATTTACAATCTTTTAAAACAACCTTTAGCATAGAAATGTACCTAAAACTCACACAGAGGTCCAGATAAAAAGGGGTATTCAGCTCTTTTTCCTACAGTTTTTCTCTTATTATTAAAGCAAACCCTATGTTGTGGGTACTTAAAAGAATCGTCTCACTGAGACAATTCTTTTGAGTACCCACAACATAGGGTTGAATTGTCAAATAAGGATTTTAGAACAGGCAAAACGCCCCTTATCTAGAGCTCTGATCACAGTTGTTCAGTATTTCTATTTTAGAGCCTGGCCAAAACACGAATATTCCGACTCCAAGTGTTATATGACCCCTTAAGTACAAATTCAATGTGCATGTGATAGGCAAAATAACACTGTATATCAATAAAACATCAATAAAACACACTAATAAAATGATTTCAACCATTTCAAGTATGCTGAAGGCGCAGACATTTGTTTTAAATGAGTTCAAACCCTTCACTAAACTCACACGTTTTATCCCTGTTTTGGGATTTTTTTTTTAATAATTATTCCCCGACTGTAAGAAATGAATAAACTGTTCCGGTGTGAGTACAGGACTACTTTTGATTACATTTTCTTATATTCTCAGAGATGGTATTGCACTGAACGTATGCTATGTTTTTAAGCTATGTTTTCCAAAACATCTCCACTGTTATATCCTTTCAATGTGCATTTTCAGCAGATTGTTCAAAGTTATTTTCAATACTTTACCCTGAAAGACCTGCTGATGAACAGAACAAGACTAGTGTTCGCAATTTCTTAAATCGTGTATGTGTATGCTTTAAGCCCCTATCTCACATACACGATTTAAGAAATTGCGAACACGATTTAAGAAAAGTTGAAAAATCGTGTTGATTCATGCTCGACCTTGTGGTTTATGCACATTTCTTAATCAAACACGACCCTCATACGACCAAACACGACCCTCATACGACCAAACACGACCCTCATACGACCAAACACGACCCTCATACGACCCAAACACGACCCTCATACGACCAAACACGACCCTCATACGACCAAACACGACCCTCATACGACCCTCATACGACCTTCACACGACTGAAAACGACACTCATACGACCGACATAAGATATTCATACTATACACCACCATTTAACCTCATTTAACACGACCCCGATACGACTGTCATACGACCAAACACGACTGTCATACAATGCCCATACGACTTAACACGAATCAACACGACCACCATACTATTAAACACGAATCATTACGATGTCCATACGACTACAAACATAAACACGATCTCCATACGACTGAGCAAGACCTTCATACGACATATTTTTGTTTATTTTGGTCACGTGGGTCATGTAGTATATAAGCTGCATTGCAACAGCATTTATGTGTCAGTCTTCACCATGTTCAGCAACAAACAAGACCCGCAAGAAGCAGCTTTGGAGGAGGTAGAAGTACTTCTGGTAGCTATGGCTTTGATGGTGAGGGGTAGGAGGCAGCGTAGGCGTCGCAGAGTGAGGAACAGGAGATTCTGGGTTCGACCATGGTTGTTGCGGAGACCTCTGTATGGGCAGTATGAACACCTAATGCAAAAACTGTATCCTGAAGATGTAAATACATTTACCAATTTCGTGCGTGTCACTCCTGTGATGTTCATGGAACTAGTAGAACGCGTTGGTCCTCGTATTAAAAAAAAAGGACACCTTCTGGAGAAAAGCCCTAGAGCCTGGGCTTCGCCTACCTATAACACTGCGTTAAATGGCCACTGGAGACTCCTACCGATCACTTCAATATGGTTTTAGAGTGGCTCTAATACCATCTCTACGATTGTCTACGAAACATGTGAGGCTATTGCACAAGAGTACACAGAAGAGGTCATGCCGACACCAACAACCCCAGAGGCTTGGAAGGAGTTGGCTGATGAGTTTTCAACGAGATGGAACTTTCATAACTCTCTTGGTGCAATAGATGGAAAACATGTAGCTATAAAATGTCCACGAAATTCAGGCTCTTTCTATTATAACTATAAGGGTTTCTACTCTATCATACTCCTCGTAATAGTTGACGCTGCATACAAATTTCTGTATGTTGACATTGGGGCAAATAGTAGTTGCTCAGATGGTGGTGTATTCACGGACTGCGACATCTATCAGGCACTGGACCAAGGCACTGCAGGTCTTCTAGAACCACAACCTCTTCCAAACGATGATCAACCCCTGCCATTAGCAATTATAGGAGATGATGCCTTCGTTCTACGTCAATGGCTCGTGAAACCCTTCCCGTTCAGGTTCATGACGAACGCAGATCGAATCTTCAACTACAGGTTGTCGAGGGCAAGGCGAGTGGTGGAGAATGTTTTTGGCTGCTGAGATGGCTGGATGTCAGTTTCAGTTGTTGTTTTTTGTTGTTGTTGTTGGCGATTTTGGTGGTGGTTCAGAGGTTTCAGCTGGCTCATCTTGTCCTTGGGTACCGGGTGGATGTTCATCCATGATTGGTGGTTAAGGATGTTTCCGTTTCGGAGGTTTTGCTTAGAGGAGCTTCCGTTTCGGCCGCCTGAGCTTTGGCATGGCTGTAGAATGAGCTTTCACTTTCAGGGGGTTTCCCACGTTCTCACTCAGTCACGTGATGGGCTCTTCCGGTCGTATGACAAACGTATGGATTTCGTGTTCAGGCATATGGGAGTCGTATGAAAGGCATATGAAAGTCGTGTTGAATCGTGTTAAAACGTATGAAGATCGTATGAGTTTCTTCCCACGCTCCCCAACACGACTGAACGCGACTGAACACGATCTTCATTCGACTGAACTCGATCTTCATGCGATTGAACACCACTGTCGTACGACCTTCATACGACTTTCATACAACTTAACACGACTTTTCAGCTCGGCTTAAATCGTGCTATAAATTTTTGCATTGCACAAATTTATAACACGATTTAAGCCGAGCTGCAACGTCCATACGACCGCGCGCGACAGACCACGACTTAACACGAATGAACACGAATGAGTGCGCGACCTTCATACGTTCTAACACGATTTAAGAAACCACGTTAAATCGTGTTCATTCGTGTTCAGATTCGTGAATGTGAGATAGGGGCTTAACATAGTCAAATATAATTAGAACAAGCTCACTCCGTGTAAGAAAAATAGCTTTCAGATAATTTCTGAGTCAATTTAAAGTTGCACTCTTATAGAAATTCATAAACAAAATAAGTAAAATAACAATTGTTTTCCCATATAAACCTTTATGAGGACATGTTTGATTCTAATTAGACTGTAGTATGAGAAAGCTTTCATATTTTAATTATTTAAATAAAGTTGTTTTTTCCTGCTCGGTAGGTAATTAAGGAATTGCAAGAAATAACGGAAACTAAATTATACCTCTTTAAAGGTTGGTGTCTAATACAAAGTGTACACAAGTCAACTGTTATACAAATAACTCAGTACATTGAAGCACAGATACACAATAAGTGTGTTTATCTAGTGTTAAAGCATTATACAATTATGCTGTGTATGGGATATAGATGATTTCAGGTGTGTCACAGAAAACTAACATTCTCTTATTTCCTAAAAGTGAAGACCCTGATCATATTGCATAAGTACATACCGATCTTCACTATTATGAAATAAGAGAATCGTATTTTCTTGTGACATACCGTAAATCATCTAATAAACAGCATAATTAGTTTAGCACTAGATAAACATTTACTTGACCGCCTCGATGATGTTGTGGTAGAGCGTCCACCTCGGATGCGGGCGGTCACAGGTTTGATCCCTTGCCGGGTCATACCACATTAAAATTGATAGTAAAGCTGCCTTCCGTGGCGCTGAGGGTTGTAGGGTTAGCATTACGACTGACTGGCTGATGGCAGGATAATTAGACCAGTAGCACTGGTAACTTACCCAGGAAACTACGTGATATAACATAAAACATGTTGAAAGCGGAGTTTAACACCAAACAATAAACATTTACTTATTGCGTAAGTAATTTCAGGTATGTCACAGAAAACTATGGAAACAAGATAATGTTAGTTGTCTGTGACTTTCCATAAACAGCATTTATATTACTTTAAAAGCACTAGATACACATACTTATTGTGTATACAATGTATATGCCTCATTGAACTGAGTGTGTTGTTATAACAGTTATGTACATTTTATCTCAACACGGTTTGTATATGACATCCAACCTTTAAATACATTCCGGAATGAAAATGTACATGAACGGCTCCGTTTTTAAAATCCTGAAATCTTGGAGAAAAGTATAATTTGTGAGTGTGGGCTCTTGGGTAACATGTTTGTGGTTAATCCCAAATCCATTCAGCTTCTTACTTTTAAAAAAATCGATTTGAACTTTTGAATGAGTTTTCTTCCCTCTGGATAGAAATGCTACTTTAACCCGTTCACATTTATGCATTCCTTTTACTTTTATGTATTCTATATAATGCAAGGGAAATAATCCTTGCAGTCTTAGTTTTCTAAACACTTCATTTCTCTCCTAATCTCCAAATGTGAATTACTTGGACTGTTTATTTATGAAATATGATGCTCCAGCTGATAAAACTACATATGTATAGCCCCTAAATGCTAACCTTATCATGTTGTATATCAAGAAGAGACAGAGACCAGACAAAATGTTCACTTTTTAGTAGTACATTAGCTAAGGATAGAGGTTTAAAAGGAGTAATAAGTGATTCAAAAGAGAAATCATGTCTGGAATATACAGAAAAAGTTTGGTTAGCTGTAATAATTCCAACAAGAAAAAGGCCACCCAATTCAAAAAGGTGGAAAAGCGTGGAACACAACATCACAAAGGGCACCATCGACGCCTGTTTTGACATAATCTCATTATACACCGTTGTCCTCATCATCCTATTCTTCTTCATCCTCCCCTCTTCCATACATCCTTCGACCAAAGCCCGTAACAGAGAAATGCAACGAAATTCAATATGCAAATGAGAACATTATAGTAAATATGGGAAAAATGACCGAGCTCATCAACCATGTCCATGGATTTACATGTGAAAATGCCAGGGCCAAAGTGGAAATTGTAAATAGGATTGGGCTGTGTGTTTCAGTGCGTGTAAAGTGTAGCACTTGTCGCCTGGATGTAAAACCTCATCAGATATCACATACAGTGAAAAAGGATTCAGGACATCATGCAGGTGCACTTAATGAAATAGCAGTGATTCCGACTGTTAAAACTAAGATGGGGATAACAGACGTACACACAGCATTGGCATGTTTAGACATTAAAGCGCAAAGTCTCACAGTTCTTCACACGAAGTTTAACTCACTCTGTGATAAAATATATGACCTAAATGAGAGGCAAATTATAGCAAATCAACAATACTTACAAAAAATAACATCTCTATTACCAGATGAAACTGCAGCCATTCATACTCAGTTTAATATTTCGTACTCCAGGCGGCCTCAAGGTTGACGTGAGTGAGTGAGCGAGCAGAACAGAGTTTTGGCGTAATAATAGATAATTCCACTAGTCAAAAGCTGCCAGATGCAGCCGCAGTAACCAATTAGTACCGTAAATTGAGAGACTGTAATCACACGGGCGCAAAGTGCATACAAACATACTGCTCGGACAAATCAATCTATTGCTTCAAGTGAACGTTCACTCTTACACGACACGCTTGATAGTGTGAAAGATGCCGGTCATATAACCATCAATTTTGTCACAACGTATGCTAGCACACAACTATCAAAGGCACTTAGAGATTTCAACAAATAAAAAAACACACAAAAAATCTCATTATAAGTGCTTCATTCACAGAGTGAGAACATTAGAGAAACATGTCCAAAATCTTCAACTGAAAAGCATACCTAGCACATACGACAAACGTGCGTATTGACAGAAATTGGAACACTGCGTACGAGCCCGAATTAGGATGGAGCTTAGGAATTATCGAGCATTGAAGAAAAGTGACTGCAATTTGCTTAGCGGGTGATCCCCACAGTTGTCGCGAAATATCCGTTGTCTGCAAAGCCCATCTTAGAACATATACAACTATCTCACTGACATATGGAGTGCACTTAACTCAGGAATGACCTGGACATTGTTTAAAATGAAATTAACAAAATGTTTGATGATGAAGGCCTGAATAGTATGTGAAAAATGTTCAATACGAACATGTGAGAGAGCCTGCATTCTCAAGTTTATAGACTCGCGCCAAAGTCAATCAGTTGGAGTCGCAACCTCCCTGGACTTTGGCATGTTCAGTGCATTCCGCAACACGACAATAGTAAAGCTACCATAACATTGGCAGAAGCTGCCGGTATCAAAGTTAGCCAAAACTCAATGTTGTATGTGTAATTAGTACTAATTACAGTTTAAAGACCGACTATGTAAATATTATTCCAAAAGAAAGACAGCAGCCGAATTTAACACAGAATATATTATTTGCGGAAACGAAAGTCCTACCGGTCCCTATTTACACATTATCTATACAGTGCGGAAAAGGCAGGCTCATCCACAGCTCAAGACCACAACTATGTCCTGTCATCATAACAAAAATTGGAAAATGAAATTTTAACAGCAGTGTTTCATCAGCAGAAACCAGCATTAACAAACACCACCAACAACAACATAATATTTATTTACCGTTTCAACGCAGAAAAGACACCTTCTGAATCCTCTATGGACAGTGCATTCCCGATTAGCCAGACATATTTTTCTTGCATTGTTGACGGAGTTGTTTTCATTAGATAGATGGTTCACATTAATGAACAGTTTATTGTGGCACAAATGAGAGACATGAATGCATGGGCTAAGTTCAATTGGACTCTTCTCTTTGAACTGAGTCGATGAATAAGTCGATGAATAAGTCGTCTCAACCGTTTATCACCAAAAATGACCCGGTGAATACCATAGCCATATGTGTCAGTGGGACCAGTCCAAACTACACATTCACCGCAGGGCGCGGACTTGTCAGACAAAGCTTCTCGTAAAATGTCGACTCTTCCATGAGAAATTGTAGACCGAAAGAAGACACTGGCCATAAGGTATGTGGTGAAAGGCTGAAACATCCCAAAGTATACAAAAGATAATTAAATTGATACAAAAAACATGTAATTCCACCCAAAAAATCATAACAAAAGCCTGGTTTAAATGCAAAACTCTACATGAGTTTCCTTAAAAATCTTCACGTTGTGTGGTGTTTAGATTACTCCCTTGTTCATATGCATTTTTTCCTAACAAATAAGATTCTTAGAGCAACACAAACCACATTTTGTGATCAGAAAAGGCTGTAATTTCTTAAATTAGGGTGTTCACATTCCAGAAAATGTCAAACCTCAAATTTACCTGTAAGCAATACACAGTTGAAAGGCCCGGCTATTTATTTTCCGAAACTGCATTCGTATTCCACTTATAGTAGTTAAGGGCCATTTCTGGCAGAATCGTGCACTTTGGGTTAAAAGCATGTCACTTGGCACACATATAAAACATCCCCTACTGATTGTTTTTAGATAAGGACCCAAGTCAGCAGCGCCCCTTGGTGACCGTGGCGGCCATTTTTCAAAATGGCCGCCAAAATGGCCGACCATGTCTTCAAATGCTTTTATCTTTGTAACTATATGTAGTAGACTCATATTCTTGGTGTCTAAATATACAGATTTTAGGCCAAGGAAGCCATTGAGCACACACAAAATTTGATATATAAAGTATTTTATTTTAAAAATCACTTTTATATAATTTAAAATGACCATTTATATACAACCAGTGAATATAGGCTAAACATAGATTAATCATGTAGAAGGTTTACCAGATGCTTGGGGAACACATGAATATGTGAACTTGCCGCTGAGATATAGCTTAGAACTGTTGAACGTGGCGTTAAAATCCGATAAATCAAACCTAAATATATCTACAACAACATCATCGGACACCCACAGTTGTTGCCTCCGCTATGCTCCAATATCACCGTCGTTTCGCCGTGTTGACAAAAGAATGGAGGATGCACATACACCAATTGAAAAGACGCTTACATTTCCGATACTCTCCTACGTGTAGACGCATAGATAAATGGCTGCGCCCACAGATGTGCGTTCTGTTTATCATCTTCAAAAAACCTAAACATTACAGAAGTTTGGAATCAAAATGCAGTCCGAAGCCGAACGATTTCGTATTTACTCTCGTCGGAGTAATGGTAGAGCGTTCGCTTCGGGTGCGGGAGGTCGTTGGATTGATCCCCGGCCGGGTCATACCAAAGACTTTAAAAATAGTAGTAAAAACTGCCCTCCTTTGCGCTCAGGGTTGCGAGGTTAGCATTACGACTGACTGGCTGGTGTCAGGATAAATTGACCAGTAGTACTGGTAGGTTACCAAGGAAACGCCGTGATATAACTGAAACATTGTTGAAAGAGGAGTAAAACACCAATCACTAAATCAATCCAGATAGATACATGTATTTTGTCAGACATTGTGCTAGGTTTCCCTCTCGTAAATTGCGGAAGATAACTCAAAACTGACTGTGTATTGTGGTTATCTTTCATGAATTGTGGGAATACGCTCTTTTTCCAGTATTGATTAAAATGAAGTTCATATTCAATAACAAACTTGAACGGAAATTGTCTGCGATATAACAATGCGGAAATGCAGCCATTGCTCGTATCAAAAGCATTGTATATACAGATTCATGTAGTGTATTGGTACTGGATGAATACACAATGACGTCTGTCAATCATCCATAGGAAAGCGGGGTTCGAACTCACAATCCCTGGATTAACAGCCTTTATCGTTACCCATTAAGCAATCGCGGTTTAACTTTATTCAAGGAACCAATTCTTTCCAAATGCATCCGCGACTACCTTTATCAATTTACAATTTAGTCCGTAAGTTGATAACTTCATATCCTTGCGCTCCCGTGAGACCATCGGAAACTCTCGGAGACTACCGGAGACGATCGGGGACTCCCGAGTCATTGTTCTCAAAAACATGGTCGTGATATGCAAAACCATATTCTGACTATAAAAAGGGAAACGCTTCCGAACCCTCCGAAACTGCTAAACTATTGTTTCCTTTAAGGATCTATTTTTATTTCATAAAACGAGAACATTGACTCGGCTATCTCACGGAAGTAACCGAATAACGTTCGACAGGTGGAATAATACCCCTCCACTGCTGTATGGATTTAAATTGTGGTAACAGGCTATGTATATGTGATGCTCTTAAAGTGTTTGAAATAGGGATTTGTGTAGACTATGAACAGGGTGCAGCAGACTGACCCATGTTCTGACTGGTTGATTAAAGGCAGCATCTAAGTTTTAGTGAAACGTTTCTCATTATGTTTGATGCATGGCCGGCATCTTCTTTCCATTGGTTTGTGTTATGCTGACAGATAAATGTTTTCTGAGATAAGTGTTTGACACCAGACATAATAGATACAAGTGTTATAAGGTATATTTACGTTAAAATAGTAAAATAATTTATTTGATAGAGCCTGACTTTCCAGTGAGCTTCAAACACTTTTGTATATTATGACACATTTAAATTTTAAGTATTTTTGTATGTTTGAATTGTATTTTAGTGGCGCTTTCAACAATAGTGCAGTTATATCACGGCGCTTCCTGTGTAATTTAACATAACTACTATTTTTATTTACCCTGGCATCAATTCATCTAAAATAATGCTATCCATGGAACCTGGAACGCCAACGGGTGAAGCCATTTTTACTTCCATTTTCCGAGTTTTCGGTTTGACCAGACTGCGAATCGAATCATGGTTTCTCGTTCCCTATGCGGATACTGTAACCACTACACAAGGGGGACAGTTTCATTCTTAGTAACAATATAAACATATGGCACGTGTAATGAAGAGATCTACACAAAGATATATAGGATCCATCATGAGTTTTCTTTGGAGATCAAGATTTCTTAAATGAGTCTAGAAAAAGACGGTTATTAACCGAGCCTCTTGGCGAGGTTAATAACTCTCTTTTTCGAGACGAATTTAAGAATCTTCTCCAAAGAAAAACGAGTGATGGATTCTTTTTATCCCCTAAACAGTGTGTTTTAATGAAAAATATTGACAACATCAAAACAAAGACCGAATAACCTATTCTTCATGAGAACTTGTGATTCACCGCATAAAAAAGTAGTCCTCATCATTTTTGAATAAGAAGAAAAAAAAAAAACAATGTTTTAAACAATTAAGACTCGTTATTTATTCAAAATAACGTATTATTGCATTTTTCAATGTGTAAAATTTAACAACTTAACAATAAACATAATAAAGATAAAGGTCAAAATGACGTCATCAGTAGTCGCGTGTATGACGTGTTTTTGTTATCACACATGTTGGATATCGTTGTTCCGTGATTTGTTCTCAACTTGAAAATAAGGGTATTTATGTGATAAATATATATATTCTATAGTGGGCAATGCTTCTGGAGCACAATTATGTTAATATGCTGCGAGAGAAAGGAGTTTAAAAGTACCAATTATTGAAAAGTCTTAAAAATGTATATACATGTACATTCATTTAATTAAACCAACAATTATAAAAATATAAAGATATAACTAACAAATCAAATATAACTAATAATAAGCGAACACAAAGATCGATTGATTTAACCCTTTCCCTCATATAGACGCTTTCTGACGCCTCTGCAGCAGACGGCCTTTTGAAAACATAGCGACAAAAGAAGAAATTGCTCAAAACAAGCAATTTCTCCTTTTGCCACAATGTTTTCCACTTTTAGTGATAGGTTATCCATTCAATTATAGAGATTTTCTATTTTGTGACAAAATATGTTCAAAGTCGTCTGCTGCAGAATTGTCGTATGAGGGAAAGGGTTAAATCAGTCGAATCATGGCGGCAAGTTCACCTACCCGTATGTGATTCCTGGCTTTCTCACGCATGGCCAGGAAACCATAAAACTCTTAATACGTTATATGTGCACAGAAATGAAATTCATGCTCCAACTATGACTGAAGAAAATGAATTTGTTTCTGACCAATCAGATACTTGAGCTCAAATCATAAGTACATGGTAGACTTTTATAGTTTTTGAGCCAGTACTCCACACAACAGTCTTTCTTTCTAAGCAACTGCCTGCTTTTCCATATCGACTGTTAGCACATTGGTCGTTTTGGCACTTGTAGTAAGTCGTATAGAATGTTGGCCGAGCATACAAAGGAAAACGTGGGAAAGAATATTGACCGATCACACAAAGAAAAACGTGGGAAAGAATGTTGACCGATCACACAAAGAAAAAAGGTGGGAAAGAATTTTGGCCGAGCACACAAAGAAAAACGTTGGAAAGAATGTTGGCCGAGCACACAAAGAAAAACGTTGGAAAGAATGTTGGCCGAGCACACAAAGAAAAACGTTGGAAAGAATGTTGGCCGAGCACACAAAGAAAAACGTTGGAAAGAATGTTGGCCGAGCACACAAAGAAAAACGTTGGAAAGAATGTTGGCCGAGCACACTAATTACCGGAATCTGGCCACTGTATCGCTTACGGATGAAAGCTTTTACTTAATTAAATAAATAAACAAACATATAAATAAAGCACATTCTTTGACAATTATGATAGTTTATGATGCTATTGTTGCATATGAAAAACGTGGGAAAGAATGTTGGCCGAGAACACAAAGAAAATCGTCGGAAAAAATGACTGGAATCCGGTTGCTATTTCGGTTACGGATTAAAGCAATAACTTAATTAAATAAATAAACAAACATATAAATTAAATACATTCTCTGAGAATTCTGATAGTTTATGATGCTACTGTTGCACATGAAAAACGTGGGAAAGAATGTTGGCCGAGAACACAAAGAAAATCGTCCGAAAAAATGACTGGAATCCGACTGCTATTTCGGTTACGGATTAAAGCAATAACTTAATTAAATAAATAAACAAACATATAAATTAAACACATTCTCTGATAATTCTGATAGTTTATGATGCTACTGTTGCACATGAATTCTGAAAGCACTGTGGGAAATGAAAAATGGCATTTAGGAACGAAGTTATAAATATAACATAGAACACAATAATTGTAGTTTACTCGTAAACACAGTTAAGACATTCAAAAACCACCAGAAATGGGACCAGGTAGTGTGACTCGATCTCCGGTCGTGTGGTGGGGTTTTAATAAGCAATGGTTCATGCATCATATTATACGAAGCAACGTGCATGAATTATAACCAATCTCAGTTCACTCGGATCTAAAGTCTACTATTTGCGAAAGTAGTCGAACAATCCGCGCTTCAATCGCCAATGTCATTTCCGGAAATGGCCGAGTGGGCCGGTTGAATATTGTTCTCAGGGTTAATTTCCGTCAAAAGCGGGTCGGTTCAATATTATTGCCGATGTCCCGTAAAAAGTCGATTGGAGTCGATTGAAGCCGATTGAATATTATTCCCGCGGTTTAATTTCGTAAATAACCGAGTGGGCCGGTTGAATATTATTGCCGAGATCTATTTCCGGAAATAGCCGAGTGATGCCCGATTGATTGTTTTGCTTATGCCCATTTCTTAATTGAATTTACGACTAAATCTGAATGGATCCGATTGCTAGAACGTCTCTCTGGAGAATTCAAAACTGTGTTTTAGCGCGGTCTGTTTGATTTGCGATCCTAATGCAAGTGGTCCACAGAAGTACACTTTAACTTTTCCTCTTTTTTCTGCTTTGATCTGTCTGAAAATCTGGAAGTAGACACACACAATTTGAAAAGCTCCACGAGAAAACAAACATTGTGGACTCTGCGTAAAGTATCGACCGGATCAGCCTAAGCATGCCGCGCAGGCTAACCCGGACAAACACTTTTCGCCTCCTGTGGATTTTCTGTTTCAGGAATCATTACTCTCTACCTCTAGCTCCCTGAGACGGAATATGTCGGCCCGGATTGGCCTGCGCGGACTGTGCAGGCTGATCTGGATCGATACATTACGCAGACTTCATAATGTTGGTTTTCTTGTCGAACGGCTCATTTGTTATAGATATTGGTTGACGAAGATTTCAGGCAGTTTGAACAATTCATAGTGACCTGTCTTTGCTACTAGACACTTGTCCATGCAGTTTGAATAATTCATAGCGATCTGTCTTTGCTACTAGACACTTGTCCATGCAGTTTGAATAATTCATAGTGACCTGTCTTTGCTACTAGACACTTGTCCATGCAGTTTGAATAATTCATAGCGACCTGTTTTTGCTACTAGACACTTGTCCATGCAGTTTGAACAATTCATAGTGACCTGTCTTTGCTACTAGACACTTGTCCATGCAGTTTGAATAATTCATAGTGACCTGTTTTTGCTACTAGCCACTTGTCCATGCCAATAGAAACTGTTTGAAATAAATCAAAATATTTTCATCTTAAAAATTCGTCTTCTAGTAGTGGACTAAGACTAGTCTACATGTATAGGGGGAAAAGCCAGTTTACACGCAATACTGTTTTCTTGAGAACTCGTTTGAGAGAGCCAAGAACACGTGGTTAGATGGTTATATGGTTAGATGGTTTAATGGTGAAATGGTTAGATGGTTAGATGGTTAGACGGTTAGATGGTTAGATGATTAGATGGTTAGATGGTTAGATGATCTGGCCGCCGTGATATAACTGAACAACTTTTAAAGGCGTTAGCTACAGTTTTTTCACAATAAAATCCCAATCATAGACTATCGTTATTCCTTGTATTTGTTAGTACATACACTAACTAGTTGAGATAAGGAATAACAATTATAGATCATCAATCAAAAAAAAATTATTGGCCTGTCAATGACATGCCCAATTTCATCAAAGGCCCAACTATAGGCATTTTGGCCGAAAACCTAAAAAACAAATAAAATCTACATATTGATGCAAATCAATATGAAAAGAGAATTTGTGAGAAAAAAATGAAAACAAATATATTAAGCTGTTTTTCAAGGTAGAAATATATAGTAAAATGCTATTTTTAGATTTTTAAACGAGACTGGCACCTGTGCATTTAACGCCAGAAAAAATTAATATCATACAATTTTTCAAGAAATTTTCCATTCTACATAATATAATTGTCTGTAATTATCTATAAACAACACTAAACATCAATCACTTATATAAAAGCTGCAACACAAAAGATAGGTCACCATACTCCTTTTTAATAGGGTAAATGGACTTTTTCCTTGCGTTTTCTTAGAAATACTATAATTTTGTTTAAAAAACAGGCCGTGCTTCAAGGAAAAAAAACATTTTTTTTTCCGCATTTTCCATTAAAGTGAATGATGAAAAAACTGTAGCTAACACCTTTAAAACGGCGTCAATACCAATACCAATATCAATTAATTAATCAACTATTACCTCGTCCCAGTCAGGTCTGCCCGGGTTGGTTCTCGCTCGTAGACCCGTGATTAAATCTCTCTTGTTCTTTTCATGGACAAGGTCTAAAGCCATCTGTAGGTAAACAATAAATATCTTTAAAAAAGATAAACGGCGATCAATATGAGAAAACACTAAGAAATGCATGGGCATTCAGGGCCGAGAGTACGTCACATGAATGGAGATTACGCGAGGCTCCCATGAGGTGAATAAGTTTCAATTGACGATAAATAACTGAAAACTTATCATGTTTCAAAAATAATTAATAGTTTGCTCTTTAAATATTATATTTCATACGTTTTCACTGATTTGATCACTGAACTTTATTTCTTAAGAAAAACAATTAAAGGTTAGTATGCAGAACATTTCATTTTAAAACTTCACCTTATTAGTGCCTCTCGTAGGATCGCCAACTTAACTATGAACCAATCAAAACGTTTCATTTCCATTATTTCTTCGACATTATTCATTAAATGCAACATTTGATTGGTCTACAATCTAGATCATTTGTTAAACATCGAGGTCAAAACTGAGGTTAAACAGCTATCGCCGAAAAAATATAAATTAGAGCAGAAAATGTTTGTCTTAACATGGTATACACACAAATGGTTATCGTGTATTGTAGTTGCACGGGGTGCGCGCTCGGGTATGCGTATACATTTACGAGTGTTAGGGAGTGTCGTGAGCTCCACATCATACTTCGTTCGTTAGAGAGTTATCACAGAATGTTATTCGATTATTGGATGATTATATATAGTTTCATACTTTCAAGTAGGTTAAGAACCTTCTGAGAAGCACTGGTTGTTTCGTGCATGCCACGGATACAAAGCGTGGTATTACGTGGGCGGCCAGTATTTAATAGAGTTGAAAGCAGTTTTGAAACATGAGAAATTGCCACAATGTTTTCAAAAGCCGCCTGCTTTGAATGCATCGACATGGGCTGGACGAGTGAAATGGTTTAGAACACAAAACCTGTTTAGCTCCTTTTAAACTATCGAAGTCAATATACATTGGAATTTAGATAAAGTAACATAACAGTTTACATTTAATTTTTCAGCGCAATTGGAAACATTTAAGTTTTTGCAAACAATACTTATTCTGGTCACAGGTGCCAGTCTCGTTTTAAAATCTAAACATAGCATTATACTATATATTGGCGTAGTTCACGACGAACCCGAGTTCCGACTAGAGTTACACGGGTTCCTCATGAACGGCAAGAGTTTTTAACCCTAGTGACGTCATATGAACTTCTGACCCCGACTATTTGCAACCCTGCTTCAAGCGAGAGTAGAAGAGTTCAAAAATGGCGGAGGGTGGCAATTCTTGATGCTGGTGTGTAAATAATCCTAAAATACGAACCTCTGAGTTCAGTAATAAGTGATGGTTTTTATTTGTATGGCAGATGAGTAAGGATTTGTTTAATTGGGCCTTGCAAATAATTGCGATCCGTAATTTAGACAACAAGAAAACTAGCTTTCTCGTGTCGATAATGAAATAAGTGGATACAACACGGAGGCTTCCATTTTGAATTTTGACTCCAGAGTGGAGATGTGCGTTCACGAGAACCAAGTGTCTGCGCATGCACCATCGATACACGTGCCCCTAACCCTACCCTTCTTGAGTTCGTCGTGAACTACGCCATTATCAATATATAGAGAACTGCTATTTTTAGATTTTAAACGAGACTGGAACCTGTGATTCAGGTGAAACGAGCTGACGCACCTAATATCAGCATTGTTTGGCTTTTAGTTATCAAAATACTCCATAATATCTCGTTACATGTAAAATGGAGACGCCCGATTTTTAACATGAAAGAGTCTACTGTAGGGAATTAGGCGCTCAAAGAGTTAGCAATATATGTAACTAAATAAACAATGAAGTTTAAATTAAGTCAGAGTTCTAGATAATAGGCATTTTTCATGTTCTCAAACCCTTATTTGACACCTTCATTTATAGCAATACCTGTAACCCAATTCCTTTCAAATCGGTTCTTTTCTTTGCGGATGTCATGTAAAGATGGGTCTGTATAACGTGTTTCACTTTGCTGTAGTATGCCTGTTGTATTTCTAGTTCACTAAGTAATGTCAGAAACCATTCGAAATTCTTCTGATCTCGGTTCACCCATATAAAATCAACCTGTTAGAAAGAACGAGAACGGTTATTGACTATAGTTAACTCGTAAGCTTTCTGAACGCCTGTGCAACACACGACTTTTGAAAACATTATGGCAAAAGGTGAAATTGCTCAGGATGGACAATTTCTAATTAAGTAACAATGTTCACAATTCTATTTTATAGTTATACTTTCACTTATAGAAGTTTTTTCCTCTCTTTTTGCCTAGATGTTTTCAAAGTATTCGGCTGCAGAATTATTGACGACGCGTGGAAGCGCGGCGTCAGTATGGGATAGGTTTTAATTTTGTACCATGGAGTGACGTAATCGAAAAGGGAGCAACCAACATTATTATTGTTAAGAAAAACTCTGTTATATGTTTGAAAAAAGCAACCTTTATGAATAAATAAATTGTATAAAATGAATTAAGGAACAGCAAGATACAAAATACGTATGTCTTTTACCGTTGTTACAAAACTTTAGACACATTTAATGGGTATTTACTCACAAACTTTTAATTGAGGAAGGACGATTTAGAAATATTGAAAGAGAAAATAGAAAATGTAACATGTGCAATTTAAATATGAAAGAAGATGAATATCATTTCTTGTTGGTATGCCCTATGTACAGGGATCTAAGAATAGAGTGTCTTCCTAGGTATTATTACAACTGGCCAAATATATATAAATTTCAAAAGTTAATGAAATCAGAGCAAAGATCTATGTTATGCAAATTGTCCAAATATATTTATTTGGCAAATATTAAAAGAGATGGTGAAACTTAATTTTCTCTTATGTAAAATTGTAATAAATATGTATTGTAATATAAACCGCCAAAGGTATTGTAAATTTTGGCGACAACATGTATTTGTTATATGCCAATAAAATATATTGAATTGAAAAAAAAAAAATTGAAATAACTTTCCTCTAACTTCCTAGGCTACGCTTTTTTTATAGTTTGGTTTACGACCCGATTCATCAAAGCTCATAAAAAAGTTTCTGGCAAAACGATTAAACTGACATTACAAACAAACAAAACAGACTTAATAATGATTGCTATATGATGACTATACATGTGAACTTTCATAATGCTCAATCTTGATCATAACTATCCTTAATTTACTTCGTATTTTTTGTTTATATACTCCCGTTTTTGCTATCATACTTCTGCATAAACTGGAAGGAGAATAGACTTCCCTCTCTCCTTCCAAAGCTTGTGTCACACTTAACTTACAACTAGAGGCAATAAACCTTAATATATGTTAATGTGTTCAAGAAATGTGTTATGCAGCGAGCCTTTGGCGAGCTTTATAACACATTTCTTGGACGAATTTAATAAAAAATTATGAAATGACAAGGAATGTCAGTTTTTCACTGTCAGAAATAGTCCTAACATGTAATACTTAATAGACTGTTAACTAATCACAACAAATATATTTTTATGACCGACAATGTTCTCTTTTCCTCGTCCATCTATCGTGACGTTTATGTTTACCGGATACACGTTCTCAGACAGTTTGTAAACATTCGCGGATGAATACAAAAATAGTGATTCGTTCATGTGATATAACACATGTGGCATAATAAGAAATACGTAATGGGTATATTAGATCGGATACAAGCATTGTTATTTGATAAAAGTAAATACAATACGTTTAACAATTTTACAAATAGAGAGGCAACGAATAACAAATCAAGGGCTTGGCGTGAAACGGTTGCAACTAAAAAACCTATTTTGAAAACCCTGGTTTAGGGGCAATTTTGACCCCTTTGTAAACACTGCACATTTAGGTGCCATTGCTCAGAAAGAGCAATGGCACCTAAATTTCCATTGTTTACCAAGAAAATTGATTCAATGCTTTTAAAGACTTTATGGCGAGGTGATTAACCATGGTAAAAAAAATACAAATTTTAGTTACAACCGTTTCACACCAAGCCCTCGAAATACATATAATACACATTACGGTTAAGCTCATCATTACCTTGTTCAGTTTGTTGTTGTTGTTATTGTTATCATGATACACGTAAGTTTCGCAGTTCTGACACTGTGTTGTGGATTGGTTAAACTTGTACCAGACACTCTGCAATATGGACGCCATAGGTGTGACCCCAATTCCCGTGCTGATGAGAACTGCGTGTTCCGATTTAAGTAGCTCTCGTGCGCATGTGCCGTATGGACCGTCTATAAAACACTGTAAAGCAATCAAAATTCGATTAATCTGAGTTTCCGTTTTAAGCAGTATTTCGATTATAGCACGACAGCGGTGACCAACCAGTGCTAGGCTAGGAAAATATACCTTGCAAAGAGGCATCGTATTATGACCGCCCCGATCACGGGTCCGACCCCGGATGTCCGGTGTCTTTATTATCAAGCAAGCACAGCACCGGACGTCTTTTGTCTTTCTTATCAAGTAAGAAGAGCCCCGGATGTCTGGTGTCTTTCTTACCAAGCAAGAAGAGCCCCGCCGTCTGGCCGGACCTCCGGTGTCTTTATTATCAAGCAAGAACAGCACCGGACGTCCGGTGTCTCTCTTGTCAAGCAAGACTATCCCTGTGTTCATTAAACATTATAAGAGATAAAACGAAACCCCAGTATTTTTCAGCGTTTCACCTTTGGAACCAACTTTGTTTCATCAGAACGAAATGAATTTGACCTTTTATCAAGCTCCGAAATTCTGACCAAAATACTTCGCTCTACGTATATTTGATTTGACGACACCGCATAAAAGGTAGTCTTGAATTGACGCTATATACTTAACATTTTATCAAAAGGTTCTCATTTATTTGTCCAATGAAATCGCAAGATAGAACCAGTGCTCCGTTCTTTATAATCGGAACATTTATGTCGATTATTTGAATTGGTTATCTCTTCTGTGTTTATACATAACGAAACGAGAAGAACTCAGCCTTAACCCCCCTTTCCCACTTACAACAAATTTGCAGCAGACGACTTTGAAAACATCTTGTTATAATGTTGAAAATCGATCTGAATGAAAAGAGTTGAATGCATTGTGGGAAAAAGAGAAATTACACATTTATGATCAACTTATCCTTTTGTCAACATGTGTTCCAAAATGGTCTGCTGTAGATGTGTCGAGATGCGTCTGTATGAGGGAAAGAGTTACGATATAATAGTAAGATCAATAGATATACATATAACTTACTTGTACATTAACAAGTTTGTGTTTCACCCTCTGTTTTGATCCCGATATTGAATGTCTTTTAACAGATCGCTTTGACCTTCGACTGAATGTCTGAAAAATAGTTAAACAAATCTTTGTTTCTGCATTACGTGTTGGCACTACATACTATCAAAGTTACGAATTGTTCCTAATGTATATGAACTTTTCGAAGAGTGTCAGCGTTTTGTCGACTAGTTCCGTTTGTTATGATGACTTACAAAACTCGTTGTGGTGTGGTCATGTGTTAATGATAGCCAGACGGCGTGTTTTAGACTAGTTCCGGTTGCTTCGATGACTTACACAGTTCGGTGTGTTGTGTTCATGTGTTACGGATAGCAAGATCATGATACATGGCGATTTAAGTTCACCACTGGTAGAGCGTCCCCCTCGGGTGCGGGAAGTCGCGGGTTCGAACAACGGCGAGGGTATTCAAAACGCAAGGGAAACTGACACTAACATACTCGTACAAGCAGACATTCGTACGTAGATGGATCGAACTAAATGATTCATTATTGATTACCTTTGATAATGAGGAAGTACTCGCTTCATCTCCATCTGTAAAGACAAAGAAATTGAAATTGATTGATTATGACTTTACGCCGTTTTCAACAATTGTTTAGTCATATCACGGTGGCCACTACACCTGTCCATTCGGTTCATGGCTTTCCAGTACCCAACCCAATAGTCTGTCCAAGCAACTGGCTACATTTCCACATATATTGTTATTCCGCTGGCGGAAGATGAACAATGCTTGTATCATCGACCTTTGTCAAACATTGGAAAGAGTGTTTGCCGAACTCACAACTCTTGGATTAAAAGCCCGCGTTGATATTTGCTGGGCCTGTATTCGCCAACCATTCTAATTTAATTGTATTGTAATTCTAAAATTTGAAGAAGTAATTCTTTCTGAAAGTTGTGGTCAACATAAACGAAAAGCATGAAATTGAACAGATCCATTTTCTGACTTTCTGACAACTTACTCTGCAACAAGCAAACAATTTACGCCATTTTGTTTTTTCGAAATACTATCTAGATAGCTTTACCAATAGAAGAAACGCAGCAGAACATTCAAACATATGTATTCTGTTTATTCTTCTGAGTTGTATAGAGTGACCTTAAACTAACTCACCAACACAGAACACACCGTCACGGTGAGCGGTTCCCCCCATATTATCGAAGTATTCATACAGTTTATTCGTCCAGTTCCCGGCCGATCGAATGTGAAGCCACAGCTGACCTATAAATAATTAACATAAGACGAGTCTGTTAAACAAAAAGTAATATTCGGGATGGGCGATCAATTTTGATTTAGTCCACCCTGTGTCTCCTCACCGTCTGGTTATGATATAGAAGAAGTTTATTAATGAACAGCCAGAAGGTCAAAGACCCATGTAGCAAATTACAAAAAATATAAATATGACAAGCGTAAAACTTTAAAGCAATAATCATAACAAACATGGGAGCAAGATATGTGCTGTTACCTGCCCCTACCCATTACACTATAGGGTCAGGCATACACCAATAAGGATAATATGGAGTTACCTGCCCCTACCATTACATTATAAGGTCAGGCATACACTAATAAAACTCACCCTGCCTGCCCCTACCATTACATATAGCGTATCTCCATTTAAAGCGCTCCTGATAAACGAAGTCTTAGCAGGTTTAATCAAGTTATTTATTCTAAACATGTTAACTTGCCTTAAACTAGCTTTGCAAATCATAACTCTGTCATCGATAGTTTGACATCGTTTACAGTTTGAAATAACACCAAACGTTATTTATAACGTTCAATTTGATTAGCTGCAGTACGTCCGATCAACACCAGGGAGATATTAGCCTTTACACGTTGTCATATATGAGGAACCAGTTTATAATAATCCATGTTCACAATTCAGAGCTTCATTAATTAAAAGCGTCTCAGAATAACGGGTATTGACAAATACTGATTTTACAAGTATGTAAATACGTATAGTTACAAATATTTCGAATAAGAACCCGTTTTAAAACCATATAAAATCAAAGTACTGAATCTACTGACCACTCATTTCCGGAGCCGAGCTGATTGTAAAGGGATGCCACTCGTACTTCGCGATGACGGGTATCTGGAGATAGATGAAGTCCCCTGGTTGATAGTTGAACTTCTCTGGACGGTTTATGACTAGATGGGTTACCTACGTTGTTTAATAGAGAAACATATGTTGGTGGTTTTCAAACAAATATGACGAAAGTCTTTACCTCTTGCAAAAGCGATGAGTTTAACCTCGATTCGCAAGCTATTGTATTAACTAAGCATTAAATAGGTACATCATAATGAGGAGATATTGTTCTACAGTATATTTCATTTGAGCATCGTTCTTAGACAGTCGACAATCAGAAGATTAAAATAAAATTTGTTAACTCGATTTTTTTCTAAATCGCACTCAAAGGGACTCAACTATGCAAACAGTTAAAACGAATATTCTTCTTCGCTGGTTGGACAAATGGGAGGTTTTAGATGGGTTTTTGGTTAAGTTAAAACTTATTTATTTTACATCGATTGTGAGAGAAACAAGATATAGCCCATATTAATCACGGTCAATGGCTGCTTCCTAAAGGCTGACGGGTTCGAACACGGGACTATTAATACGAAAGGCTGAGACTCTATCACTCTACCCCTACCTTGGATTTAAGTTTAGTTGTGCATGGTTTATTAGTTGTACGAACCTTGGAGTGTAGGAGATTGACTTCCTCTATCCACGTATCTCCGTACTGGGCTTTCTTTAACAGTTTTGAGCTAAACACCTTCTCTACAATCAGTATTAAGCCAGGGAGTAGAAACCACTTCCAAAACTGATATCCGTGCATCAGTAGCAAGATCCAGAATGGGATGTAAAGTAAATGGACTAGATAGAAAATCTGAAAAGATAAAATTTGAATATGTATTTATAACAAGACAATGCTTGTATCTGATGTAATATACCCATTACGTATTTCTTTATATATGATACGTGTAATATAACTTGACCGAATCACTATTTGTGTATTAATCCGCGAATGTTTACAAAATGGCTGAGAAAGCGTATCCGGTAAACACAAACGTCACGATAGATGGACGAGGTAAAAAGGACTTAATATTATCGGTCATAAAAACATATTTTTGTGTGATTAGTTAATAGTCTATTAAGTATTATATGTTGGGACTATTTTCTGACAGCGAAAAACCGATTTTCTTTTTGTGTTTCGTCATGTGATAAAAATAATCTGCCATTCGTTGTCATTTCATAAAGTGTTATTAAGCTCGTCCAAGAAATGTGGTACTTAGCTCGCCATAGGCTCCGCCTTATAACAAATATCTTGAACTCGTTTAATAAAACTTTATATAAAATGACAACTCATGTCAGATCCTATATATATGAGCCCATCGATGGAAAACGGTACACGTCGAAATATCTAGACAGTGAAGATTCAGATCAGATTGTACCTAGTTATGCACCTTCTTTTGAAAATATGCACACATTGACAGAAACTTCTTAACTTTTTCACTGACAAATTATACAAAGTCCATTTGAATATTGGACCACTTATCTTATCTGAATCTGCATTGTTTACAAAAGACTTAAGTTGCCTTTGGCAGCGAAAAGGTTAAGCAATATTGGACCAGTGTACACCTAGATCAGTTCTGAGGATCAACTGACTGATCCATTATTCACAAAAACAAACTTGTACATTTTGCCATGGACGGGCTCTTGTATTTGAAGGAACATACTTATTGAATTTACATCACTACCATTTTTAGTTTTAGTCGGATTTCCGTGCACAATTCAAGAACATTACTTATCTAATCAATGTTTACAATTATGTGGTGGATTTGGTTTGGAGTTTTGTAAACCTATGGATATCTGATGTGTTACACCTAAAACGCAATTTAGACCTTTACACATACAGTCTAATCAAGATCTACATTGTTCACAATTGAGCCGTCCCGCGAGAAAACCAACAGCATGACCTCTGCGTAATGTATCGACCCAGGTCAGTCTGCGCAGTCCGTGCAGACTGATCCGGGCCGACACATTACGTCTTAGGGGTATAGAGTAATGATTGCTGAAACAGAAAAAACACAGTTAGCGAAATGTGTCTGTCCGGGTTAACCTGCGCGGCATGCTTATGCTGATCCGGGTCGATACTTTACGCAGAGTCCGCAATGTTGGTTTTCTTGCGGAACGGCTCTATTACGTGTACGAAGCTTCTGTCAACTTGTGTAGATTCTGGTGAGACTTGGATAAGGTAAATGTACACTTTTTAGAACAATGCAGCTCCAGACCAGACTGTTCATAAATCACCCACATAACGTTATATATTTCAGTGTTCAGACCTTTACATTTTATTAAATGCGGAAACGTTTTCAACACCTCCAATTATTCTGACGTTTAAAATGACAATCAGTGAATGGCAACCAAAGTAATGCGCTAGATTTCATTTTAAATTACTCAAACAGATTAAACCCTTTTCCTCATTTAACAAATCGGCAGCAGACGACTTTGATAACATTATGGCAATACAATGAAATATCTCAATAAATGAAAATATAATAATGGTTATAATTGAAAATATTGAGCAAATTCATCTTTTGCATCAAGGTACTCCAATGTCGTCTGCTGCAGATGCGTCAGAAGCGTCTACGAGTGGAATAGGGTTAAAGATAAGTATGTGTTATTGGTCCAATTACGCTAAATACATCCGCGGGCCAGGCTGATCTACAGTACAGTAGTCCTTAAAAAATCACTTTGTTTGCCTAGAAATGGTTGTACATCTGCCCCCAGACTGCATTGAATATGTGACAATATAGGGATAATACACATTTTCGAGGGCGTGAACATCTGCGGACGCCCGCAAAATGTGTTTATGCCCGAGTGCGAAGCACGAGGGCATAAACACATTTAAGGGCGTCCGCAGATGTTCACGCCCGAGAAAATGTGTATTTTCGCTATTATTGCATAAAATAAGAGCAAACATCCAACATACAGTCCGCTGTAACGTTCAGTTGTACGATAACCGCCGATGAACATGATCCGATAACGCATGTGACGTCATAAACACATGTGACGTCATAAAGTAAACAAGTAATGTTTTACATATCCACGAACCGGGCGTACACCAAGGTTGCCATCGCTGACTCGACACGGGTCGAATTAAATAAATGGTTTTGGATTATTTTATGCTCTTTAACTGTGAATCTAGTGCATGTTACCGATTATCGAGTTAAAGAAGCTGATGTTATTGTTAACCCAACAAATTGCTCCTATTCTAGGGGAGATGCAGCGTCCATGTTTTGTTTACTAACGGTGCCCGGGTAATGCATATGTAAAACATCTAACCGGTCTGAAACGGCACGTACGCGCGAGAATCGCTTTGTTTATACACGTTTTCTCGCCGTTTACGCCCGGCTTTTGCAATGTTTCTGTATCCCTTAAGCGGGCGTAAAACATAGATTTTATGCAATAATGGGTGTAAATTCTTTGTAAATATGTAGAGGATAAACTGGAAGTGTTTGATTTGATCATTTTAGGTATTTTGACCTTGTGTGAAAGTGAAAGTAGAGGATGTGGAAACCCAGTTTCAGCCTAGCCGAATTGCGGAAAAAATTGCTGTCACCATCTTCACAGAGCGAGTTCTTTCTTGCATAATGCATGACCCCCCTCTTCCCCCCCCCCCCCCCCCCCATTTTCTATGGATTATTTTAAAAGTAAGAGGTATCTCTTTACAATGCTATATGTTGTTCTACCTGGGAAACGCTTAGAAAGTGAGAAAAAAGAGGGTTGAAGCTGGTTGATTTACATAGAAACAAAGATGGAATATATTTGATATATTGTGACCTATTGGGTGCCGTTTATAGTAAAGACTACTTACGATACATATAACAGTTATTACCACGGCAGCTAATTATACATCTATGACGTCAATGATGACGAAAACATTATAAAATATATCTAACCTCAAAGTAACCGCTTCGTCTGATGTATGAAATCGAACAGAGAACCATGGGAATGAGTATTATAGTCAGTAACCAGCCGGTCAAGTACGCACTTCCGGTGAATATGCCGTGTCCCAGCTTGGCCTTAGTTGTGAATAAAATTTCCCAGGTTTTCATAGTCGAGTTACTGCTATTGTTGGCAACATACTCTGAAGAAAGGTGATATAAAACAGTATTAGCCCTTTCCCACATACAATAAATATGCAGCAGAAAACTTTGAAAAATATTGCCAAAAATATGGAAAACTTTTTAAAAATGAAAGTTTTATTACTGAAAAGAGTTAAAAACACTATGGCAAAATGAGAAATTGCTCATTATGATTAATTTGCTCTGTTGTCACAATGTTTTTTAAAAAACGTATGGTGAAGAAATGTCAGAAAGCGTCTACAAGTGGGAAATAGTTACTCACTATATTTAAACAGTGAGGATAGGATTACATGTATGACGTTTTCAAGAGTATTTAAGTTATATCACAGTTATAGTACATTTACGCTGGTGTAACTACAGTTATATCACAGTTATAGTACAGTAACTCCGGTGTGACAAGTTACTACATATATAAGGCTATACAATGTTGATTGATTGATTGATTGATTGATTGATTGATTGATTGACTGGAGTTAAAAAGCCGTTTACAGCAATGTTTCAGTCATACCACGGCAACAAGTACACCTACCCATGTGTTTCAAGTCCTCCACACAAACATTTCCAAGTAAATGATAGTTTTTTCACAGACTCTGATTATACCATTGGTGGACGACGAATGGCGCTTGTCGCATTGACTTTTGTCAAACGTCGTAAGAATGGTGGCCGAGCTTGGATTCAAACTCACAATCACTGGATTAACAGCCCGCATTGGTACCGTCTGAGCTTTCGGTGCTTAACTTGGAAATGTGCAATATCGACTGGTTTGATAGGGCCTGGCGATAATGGGATTTGCTGTCAATCTGAGAACGATTATTACCCATGTTATGTTCGTGTGCATAGGTTGATCTGACGCGACACTGTACGTCAATGCAACAAGACGCTAAATGTACAATACTGTCCATACGAGCATGTCTATACGGGCATGTTTGTGCATGCCATGAATCATATAGCAACTATACCAGCAATTACGTCACAATGTACCCAAGAAACACTCAGTGTATTCAAGCCCATAACGTTTTGATAATGTATAACTAAATATAAACTATTCTGCAGTAGTAAATGGTTTTATTTAATGCTAAACGATGAGATACTGAGTTTAATACATATCACCCACACTGTGAGTGATATAGGTATGACGTCATTTTCCTAGTTTCCGGTCATGTTATACTACACACCTTATATATATATATAAAGAAATACGTAATCAGTATATTATTAGATCGGATACAAGCATTGTCATGTGATAAAAACCTTATCTTATCTATACCCATGTATAATTCCGTATTCCGTAAATTTAACAAATCAGACTTATTGTCATTGTCTGACATTGTGTAGTAAACAAATACATTCACATAGATTCGTCCGCGTGTGAACAGGTACGAAGACACCAAGTAGTTCCATTATTTCATCATCAATTATAATAAAATAAAAATATTTTGTTTTTGTTTTGACTGGATATGGAATATATTTCAACTCGAAGTGATACAATTTTAACATTTTCAATTGTATCACTTCTCGATGAGATATATTCAATATCCACTCAAAACAAACAAATATCCTCTATATATTATCTCAATGCTGACTGCTATAGGTTGTCTCGGATTGACATTTTCGTTATAGAGATAAGACATTTTTATAAACGAGATGAAGCAGTGAAAACCGAGTGTTCCGATTCTATAAACTATTTAAATCTATAATCTATAGGGTCAATTCGAGACGACCTTGTATGCGTAGTCAACAACTTACCTGCATTCGCGATATGTGCCAATGTATGTACAACGCTAAGAAACGCAATGGTGTACCCTGTTATCTTGTGAAAACTAACGTGCTGGTCTAGCGGAAGTAGGTGGCGCAGTTTTGTAGACCGGATATACGTCATAGACTTACGTAACATGAGGACCAAAACCCACATACAGTTGAAATTGAGACATTTGCCGCAGCCTCGTGCAATCTGGTTGGAGAGAAAAAACAAACATTGAACAGTTAGAAACGTATATGGCGCTTTGGTGTTTAAATCCGTCTGCGTATAATGGAAATTACGGCTGGTCTGCTGCATCCAAACAGTCTTTCCGGGTTCTACACTGTCCGTCTACAAGTAATCTAGTCCTATAATGCATCTTTAGACACAAATCTATAAAAGTAGCTCCATAGATATATACATGTCGGGTGTTTGGTCATAAATATAAACATGTACGGGTCTTTTTGTCGAAACAATTTCTCCAGATGCTTTAAAGATGCCCCTTCGTCATCATAAAAACTATATAGGATCTCGATCAGACTGTACGGATCTTTCCAAACACTAATTCCAGATATTCGAATGATGTGCCCTATGTTCTGATAATGTATACGAATGCTATTCTCTTTGTATCAAACGTTCTAGCATGGGTGGTCTCAGTTTCGAACCCGTCTGGAGTTCATTCTGTTTTGGCTGGTTGGTGAGCCGCCATAAAGTGAATTAATCGTTCCTCCTAAAAGAGAGAGTATGGACCAAATTCGCAATATCTCGAACCTACCTGTATCCAAATGTTGTGTTTCCGGTACAACCATAACGTGGTTATAAATAGAACTAGGTTGACCAATGCATATAGACAGAGATAGACAATCTTCTTTGCGTGGTTCCGAATATAAAGACTTGTACAATAACGGGGACAGCGTAGTCTCCTTTTCGGAGGCTCCTTGTGTTTCAACCATTGCGACACACTGAAAGTATAAATGAGCCATATTATAAACGTTTCTAAATGAGAACTTCAGTCTCGATTCAAATTAAATATGCAGTTGACCCTGTTTAACCGTTACGTCACCAGAGGTACCCGAGCAAAAAAATTGTGAAAAAGTCAACCACTCTACATACGTCGATACAAAGCTGGTTTCCAAAGTCTGGAGAAGTGTTATTTGTACCTATTCCTAATTCCCTTTACACATGTTCCTATTTACTAAAAACATGTAGAGATGAATTGAATCCGCCGTGGTGGAGTATTCAGCGCCGGTCGGGGCTTTTAAACCGGACTTCCTGGGTCCGATCCACAGTTGCGACACGGCCGTCGTAGCTGAATACCCTAAAGCAATTCCCATTTTCTAGCCAAGTACTCTCTTGTTTACCCAGCGATAATAATAAGTGAACTGTCGCCTTAATATAACTGAACAGATGATGAAAACGGCGTAAAACCCCAATAAAACTAAATGTAGAGATGATTCTAAGAGAGAGTAATCTGTGCCAATTGTTGTTTGATTTACTGACCGTTTAATACACAGGTTTTTTCTTTTCTATTTTGGAATTGATTCGCCCAATCTCAAATACACCAAAACTGCAGCAGACGACTTTGAAAACATCAAGTCACAAAACTAAACAGTTCTATGAATAGAAAATAAGTTACTAAATATAGTTGTAGCATTTTGGCAAAATGGAAAATGTTTCGAAAGACGTCTTCTGCAAATACGTCGTCTAAATGTCGTCTGCTACAAATACATCGTCTTAATATAACCCTTTCCCTCATATGACAATTCTGCAGCAGATGATTTTAAACATATTTTGTCAAAAAATAGAAAATCTCTATAATTGAATGGATAACCTATGACTAAAAGTGAAAAACATTGTGGCAAAAGGAGAAATTGCTCGTTTTGAGCAATTTCTTCTTTTGTAACTATGTTTTTAAAAAGCCATCTGCAGCAGAGGCACCATAAACCGTCTATATGAGGCAAAGGGTTAGTGTTGGCAAAATGGAAAATGCTTCAAAAGACGTCTTCTGCAAGGACATCGTCTAAATGTCGTCAGCAGCAAATGCATCATAAACGTGCGCATGCTAGTGAAAAAATATGGTTATGCAGGCAAACAAATCATATGGCAACAAGGAAGTCAAACACGTAACCAAGGTAATATACCTTATACAAAGGTTATCCATGACGTCGGGGTGCTGATCGAGTTGCTGTTTAAATCCATCAAAGGTGATTGAGCCGTCATTATTCTCATCTGCCTCGTCGAAAAGAACGTCCGTTAAATGTTCCAGCTGTTCATCAGCCAAGGATAGTGAACTATCGACTACACACACCTGTAGGACGTGCTGCAGACCGTCACGTGTCAACTTTCCGTCTCCTGGAAGAGTGCGATATACGTTACTTAACTTAGGTCAAAGCTAATAATACTTACGGCAGCTCTAAAGGGACACACACGAATTTGTGCTTATCTCGTTCGCACGACTTAGTATATTGTGCCCACGAGATAGTATCTCGTTCGCTCGACGTTTGTTTATCTTTTTATACTAAGTCGTGCGAACGAGATAACGTTCGTGTGCACGAGACACTAAGTCGTGTGAACGAGATACTAAAAAAATCGTATGTAATTTATAAAAATGTGTGTGTCCCTTTAGAGCTGCCGTAAATACTTGTATATTCCACGTTCAAAAATTATCTTTTACTAATATAATCTCCTTTACAACTCAAAAGATTATGACGGCTACATAAACCCTTTCCGAAATACAGACACTTTCGGACATCTCAGCAGCAGGCGCATTTTGAAACATTGTGGGAAAAGAATAAAAATTGCTCATACTGACCAAGCCAACTATACTTAATAAATATTCCTTTATTTATAGTGATTTTTCACGTTTTGCTAAAATGTTTTCAAAGTATGCTGCTGACTATCTGTTGTATATTGGGACGGATTAAAGGGCAATCACCATTTGATACCAAGCTGGTGTAGTAGTCACGAACTGGACGAATCCATGTTCGGTATTGAAATATAGCATATAGACTTCAATGAAATTCTAGTAGTTACAAGTTAGTCGAATCCATGTTCGGTATTGAAATATAGCATATAGACTTCAATGAAATTCAGACATAGTAGTCACAAGTTAGTCAAATCCATGTTCGGTATTGAAATATAGCATATAGACTTCAATGAAATTCAGACATAGTAGTCACAAATTGGTCGAACCCATGTTCGGTATTGAAATATAGCATATAGACTTCAATGAAATTCAGACATAGTAGTCACAAGTTAGTCGAATCCATGTTCGGTATTGAAATATAGCATATAGACTTCAATGAAATTCAGACATAGTAGTCACAAGTTAGTCAAATCCATGTTCGGTATTGAAATATAGCATATAGACTTCAATGAAATTCAGACATAGTAGTCACAAGTTAGTCAAATCCATGTTCGGTATTGAAATATAGCATATAGTCTTCAATGAAATTCAGACATAGTAGTCACAAATTGGTCGAACCCATGTTCGGTATTGAAATATAGCATATAGACTTCAATGAAATTCAGACATAGTAGTCACAAGTTAGTCGAACCCATGTTCGGTATTGAAATATAGCATATAGACTTCAATGAAATTCAGACATAGTAGTCACAAATTGGTCGAACCCATGTTCGGTATTGAAATATAGCATATAGACTTCAATGAAATTCAGACATAGTTTGTCACATCTTCAGCAGACGACTTCTATAAATAAGAGAAAATTCATTCTCAGGTTGTACGAACAGAATACGATTTCAAAAACTCCTAAGCAAAAATCTGAACAATCTATAAAAAATCAAATTACAATAATCGAATATTTAAAAGTCCTAAATCAAAAGGACAAATTAATCCGTGTCAGCAACGTCACCTGCTGCATACATGTATGCGTAATAAAGCGTCTGTATGAGCGAAATGGGAGTTTATGTGTATGTTTAACCGTTTCCCTCATACGACCATTCTGTAGCAGACGAATTTGAACATATACATGTATTGTCAAAAAATAGAAAATCACTATAATTGAATTGATAACCTATGACTAAAAGTGGAAAACATTGTGGCATAACGAGAAATTGCTCGTTTTGAGCAATTTCTTCTTTTGCCACTATGTTTTCAAAAAGCGGTCTGCTGCATAGGCGTCTGAAAGCGTCTGTATGAGTTAAATGAGAGTGTATGTGTGTGTTTAAATGTGCTAAAAATACGTAGAATATGTGTTATAACGAGGAATATAATCCGGTTTAAGATACCGGCCATACCGAAAGTAGTAACGACTGCCCTCTATGGCGCTCAGGGTTGCAGCCTATATTGTTACAAATTATGTATTTCCCACACAAAGATGCATTTATCTGCAGAAGACCTCCTTTTGAAACCACAGTTTGAAATGGAGAAATATACTTTTGTCTACTTTGATAATCTTAAGTTGCACATTCACTTTTTATTTTCTCCATAAATGTTTTATTCAAAGAATTTTGTCTATTGCGTGTTTCTTCGATATGGAGATAATAAAAAAGACAAAAAATGTCTCAAAGATGGCTCAAGTTTTTGTAAATTGGTTCAAGCAGTGGCTCAACATTTTTCTTCAGGCAGGGGCCGGCCCTGGTTGCAGGGTTACCATAACCACTGACTGGCTGGTGTCAGGATAAATGCCCCAGAAGTACTGGTTACTTACCCAGTGAAACGACGTTAAATAACTGAAACATTGTATAAAAAAACAGTGGCGTAAAAACACCAAGCAAACCAAAGCAATCCGTACCGTCGGAGTCGTAAATATTAAATATGAACTTCAGTGTCTGTTCAGGCGTGTTGTTGGTAAGGGTATGTAACTCCTTCATCAGATGGGTGATTGTTATCGAACCTTGGCCCTCACTGTCGAATAACTCAAATACACGCTCGCAGAAAAAATCCTGCAAATAAAATGGTATAAATGTATTTGTATACATAAACATTGCTTAATATGTGACTGACAATCAGATCAAAACTTCACTGCAGGATCAATCGTTTATATTATATGATGCACGTCTAATATATATCGTCTCAGATTGGCCTTAGCCCATATATATAAACGCGATAAAGTGCCACACAGTGAGCTGTCAGCTTTTCATCCTTTTCCCACATATAAACGCAATCTGACGCATCTGCTGCAGATGAAATTTGAAAAACAGTTTTGCAAAAGAAAAAAGTGATCATAACGACAAATTTTCTCCATTTGTAACACCGTTTTCAACACTGTTTAATAATTATTTTTATTTTTCCATTTATTGAGAAGTTCTCTATTTTCACATAGATATTGTCAAAGTCGTCCGTTGCCTATGTATTGTAAGTGGAAAAGGGTTAAATATATATGTTTGAAATTCTTCGTTTATAATTCGAAGTCGAGGGCTTGGCGTGAAACGGTTGTTGTACGGTTGTAACTAAAATTGGTATTTTTTTGCCAAGATTAATCACCTCGCCATAAAGTCTTTATAAGCGTTAAATCATTTTTTCTTGGTAAACAATGCAAATTTATGTGCAATTGCTCGTTCTGAGCAATGGCACCTAAATTTGCATTGGTTACAAAGTGGTCAAAATTGCCCCTAAACCAGGGTTTTTCAAAATAGGTTTTTAGTTACAGCCGTTTCACGCCAAGCCCCTCGACGTGCCCTTACCCTTTTTAAGCCCAGGGTCTGTGTAAACTCATCTATGGTGACTCTGCCGCTACTGTCGAGAGATTTTCGGAATTTCCCCTCCGTATGTTTCAACCATTTTCTGTCTGCAACGTTGGTCGATGTTCTGCAATGTAATTGTATCTAAACTTTAGCACAAGAAGAAGAATTTTGACGTATCTGAAGCGGGCAACCTTTGGAAATATTGTGGAAAACGGAGAAATTGTATACAAAGATCTGATTTTAAATGTGTATTGCACTATAATACCATCATTCACCTTCGGTACTTTACACTTGAAATGCGGTTAACCTTTTCCCAGATACAGACGCATTCTGTCGAATCTATATGTAGGATAGGTGGCTTAACACAACAAGTTACCACTGCAAAATAGCATGTGAACCGTCCCGCGAAAAAACCAACACTGTGGACTCTGCGTGAAGTATCGACCCGGATCAGCCTAAGCATGCCGCGCAGGCTAACCCGAACAGACACTTTTCGCCTCCTGTGGATTTTCTGTTTCAGGAATCATTACTCTATACCTCTATCCCCCTGAGACTGAATGTGTCGGCCCTGATAAGTCTCCGCGGACTGCGCAGGCTGATCTGGATCGATACATTACGCAAAAACCATACTGTTGGTTTTCTCGCGGAACGGCTCATGTGTTCAACCAAATTCAAGTTATAGACAGTGGTGCAGAGCTCTCGTATCAAAGGTCCCTGGTCCGAGTCCCGTGATGGGCGGGTCCTGACTTTGGGATTTTTAAATACAAACGGCGCGAGTACTGGTTAGGTCTCCAGGAAGCAGACATCGAGCGTGATTAATATAAGGTAAAAGCTTGCTTCGCAATCGATGTAAAATAAATCATGTTTAAATTAAATTCAAGTTCTACTGCAAAATACTGTTGATATGTATGCTGGTATTCATTCCTTTTCCATATACAACAATCCTGCAGCAGAATTGGTTGAAACCTATATAAAAGAAAACATATGGAAAATCTCTATTAAAGAAAGTGTTATTATTAAAAAAGGGTTGAAAACATTGTAGCAATAGGAGAAATTGCTCATTAGTCCCTACTGTATTACAAAGTGGTCTGCTGCCGACGTGTGTGTGTGTGTGTGTGTGTGTCTTTAAAAACAAGGACTTCACTGAAGTAGCATACGCTCGATTAGTTATGATGACTGCCTAGAACAGGTCGTCTCTAATTGACTGATGAATGATAACTGCCTAAAAAAGGTCGTCTGTAATTGACTGATGACTGCCTAGGACAGGTCGTTTCTAATTGACTGATTACTGATCACTGCATAGAACAGGTTGTCTCCAATTGATTGATGACTGATAACTGCCTAGAACAGGTCGTCTTTAATTGACTGATAACTATCTAGAACAGGTCGTCTCTAATTGACTGATGACTGATGACTGCCTGGAACAGTTTGTCACTAATTGACTGATGACTGCCTAGCACAGATCGTCTCTAATTGACTAATGATTGATAACTGCCTACAACAGGTCGTCTCTAATTGACTGATGATTGATGACTGTCTAGAACAGGTCGTCTCTAATTGACTGATGATTGATGACTGTCTAGAACAGGTCGTCTCTAATTGACTGATGATTGATGACTGTCTAGAACAGGTCGTCTCTAATTGACTGATGACTGATGACTGCCTGGAACAGTTTGTCTCTAATTGACTGATGACTGCCTAGCACAGATCGTCTCTAATTGACTAATGATTGATAACTGCCTACAACAGGTCGTCTCTAATTGACTGATGATTGATGACTGTCTAGAACAGGTCGTCTCTAATTGACTGATGACTGATGACTGCCTGGAACAGTTTGTCTCTAATTGACTTATGACTGCCTAGCACAGATCGTCTCTAATTGACTAATGATTGATAACTGCCTACAACAGGTCGTCTCTAATTGACTGATGATTGATGACTGCCTAGCACAGGTCGTCTCTAATTGACTGATAACTGATGACTGCCTGGAATAGGTCGTCTCTTATTGGCTGATGACTGATGACTGCCTAGAACAGGTCGTCTTTAATTGACTGATGACTAACTAGAACAGGTCGTCTTTAATTGACTGGTGGCTGATAACTGCCAGGAGCAGGTCGTCTCTAATTGACTAATGACTGTCTAGAACAGGTCGTCTCTAATTGACTGATGACTGATGACTGCCTAGAACAGGTCGTCTCTAATTGACTGATGACTGATGATTGCCTAGAACAGGTTGTCTCTAATTGACTGATGTCTGATGGCTGCCTAGAACAGGTCGTCTCTAATTGACTGATGACTGTCTAGAACAGGTCGTCTCTAATAGACTGATGACTGCCTAGAACAGGACGTCTCTAATTGATTGATGACTGGTGACTGCCTAGAACAGGTCTTCTCTAATTGACTGGAGAATGATGACTGCCTAGAATAGGTTGTCTCTAATTGATTGATGACTGATGACTGACTAGAACAGGTATTCTCTAATTGATTGACTGATGACTGCATAGAACAAGTCGTCTCTAACTGACTGATGACTGTTGACTAACTAGAACAGGTCGTCTCTAATTGATTGATAAATGCATAGAACATGTCGTCTCTAATTGACTGATGTTTGTTGACTGACTAGAACAGGCCGTCTCTAATTGATTGATAAATGCCAAGAACAGGTCGTATCTAATTGACTAAAAACTGCCTAGAACAGGTCGTTACTAATTGACTGATGACTGATGACTGTCTAGCAAAGGTCGTCTCTAATTATGACTGCCTAAAACAGATCGTCTCTAATTTCTTGATGATTGTTGACTGTGTAGAACAGGTCGTCCCAAATTGACTGATGACTGATGACTGCCTAGAACAGGTCGTCTCAATTGACTGGTGACTGCCTAGAACAGGTTGTCTCTAATTGACTGATGAGTGATGACTGCCTTGAACAGGACGTCTCTAATTGACTGGTGACTGCCTAGAACAGGTCGTCTCGAATTGACTGATGACTGCCTTAGAACAGGTTGTCTCTAACTGACTGATGACTGTAGACTGGCTAGAACAGGACGTCTCTAATGCAAGTTTTAAAAACGGCGCATAGGAACTCGTAAGATACCAAATAGGGGAGATAATTCATATGAATACACGAGATGGATAAGCAGCCATGGACGAGCGTTCCGAATGTTTGTTATATCCTGCAGTTTCATTGGACCGGGAAAACCCGCCCTTGAATATTCAAATGTATAGGGTCAATTCGAAATGACCTATGGATATAACCAAACCGAAGTATTTTAATCCGATTGTTGGTTTACGTACCTCTCAGAGTCACCGTTAGTTCTTCCAGTCTTCGTGGAATCAGAATAAGGCTGAAACGTTAGGAAAATTAACACCATATTAGAGCATGTATAATCCAGAAAAAATCACGACATATAAGAACATGTATAAATATGCCCTGCATTTAACCCATTCCTTCGTATAGTCGTTGTTGGCGCATCTGTAACAAACGACAGTTGGAAACACTGTGGAAAAAAAAGGAGATATTGCTATTCGTTAACCTAAACATTGTTTGTCAAAATTATTAATTTTAGATTCTATGCAATGATATCGTTACAATTGTATTTATATTCGTTTTAATTATATCTTTATTCTTTTTACTAAAATTCATATGATTTTCAATTGTAAAAATATATTTATCATATATCAAATTATATTTACGTACCTTTTTAATTTTCATTTCAAAAAGCTTAAACTATATTCCTATTACATTTAATTGTTTGATTTGCTATTAATAATTTCAAAAATAGTAATAATGGCTGCCATCCTTGGCGCTCAGGGTTGCAGGGTTAACATAACGACTAACTGGCTAGTGTCAAGATAAATGTACCAGTAGTACTGGTAACTTACCCATGAAACGCCGGGATATAACTGAAACATTGTTGAGAGCGGCGTAAAACAGCATACAAACAAATCTTTTCAAACATATTACTTACCATTTCAGTTCGTAATTCATTCCTTTCGCTTTCTGTCTCTTCAATTATAGTCGCAGTACAATCAGGTTCATCCGCAGGAATATCTATTTTCTATACAAATATATAAAGAAACGTTTAAATAGAACACTATAATTGTTATCAAATCATAAGTATCTTGCTTTGAACGTGTATTGGTATAGTTCCTGGTTCTCCGTTTAGAGCCCTGAGGTTGGTTGATCTGTTTTACACATAACAACTAACAACTTTCTACAAAACTTAGAAAGCGCAAATTCAAAATTCCCCAAATGGTGGCCCCATAGTCCAAAGTGGGAGAAACAAGTAACTTAAGTAGTTCAGTGATAGGCAGTTCAATTTTTATAAAAGATCGTTAATAAGTTATATAACGCAATGTCGCTAGTCGGGCTGTGCGTTTATGAGTCTGTGTCCGATTACCATGTTTAAATACGTGTACTCCTAAGTATTTCAAAGATTTAACAAGTTCAATCTTTGTATTATATAAATAAAAATCATAATTCGTACGGCGTCCATTTACGCACATCATAATCTTAGTATTATTGACGTCGATCTTAAGTTTGTACCTATTGCAATACCTTTAAATGTCATTGAAAATGGACCGTAATGATATTGAATCTTGTTAAAATACCACTGAATCGTCAAATGATAACACAATTAATTTCATGTCATCAACTGTTAAAATACCACCAATATCACTTTCGATGCGTTGCATAATATCATGCAGAAGGTAAACATAATAAACTGATACACGGATCGACTTGTTTTACACCGATATATGAGATAAAGGTTCCGATTTTATATTTTGGTATCGAACAGTTGATTTTACATTTAAATACATCGATTTATTTAAATGCTAAGACAAATCTTTAGCTTACATTGCTATTTATTAAACTTCTGCCATAAAAGTAAACGGTCATAAATGTCAAACATCTTTGCGCAATCAAGGAAGACGACGAATCATTTCTTTTTTATTATACAACGTTTTTGAGATAAGAGCATGTAATGCTATACAGTCTGAATTCGCTTTATTATTTTGTAAGCCATACTGATTGTCTACTGTCATTTTATGTTTGTTTTCCCATTATGATATATTACGACAGCTTTCATTTATGAATGAGAAGTACCGATGACAAATTGCATTCTTTATTTCAGTACTCATGAACATAAAATAGTGTATAATTATCAAACAGCAGTAATGTATTTAGTTATATGTTTAACATGCAACGGCTGATATAAATTACTATTTAGCTTTGTATTATATACAATACAATACAATACAATACAATACAATACAATACAATACAATGCATGTTATTACATTCAGGCACATTTGCCTATAGTAAATAACAAACAAGTATTTACAATTTACAAAACGTAATCCCTTTACGAGAAGCAAAGATAAAATAAATTATGATATTAAAAAAGAAATCCGACAATAAACATAAGACTACAACAATAGAAACAAATACAATAAGTGCATACCAATATCAAACTATATAACTGTATACAGTCTGATATCGGTCTACACCACACATCCATATACCACAATTTACATTGATAGCGTACTCGTGCACATATATATAATTATTTATTCAACCAAAACAAGATGATGGTGATGAGAACCATAATTGTGTAGATCTAGGTCAGACCACATAACTATGCAGTCCGATCTCGGTCCACTTTCATATTTATTTATTTGTGTAACAATATATACGACCAACTATGTATAAGTAATTATGGGTATACGTATTTATTTTATCATGGGTAAATGGCTTGTATTGTTCGGTTGTGGTTGTTACTCACAATTTCTTCCTGGCGTATGTGTTTGTTGTTCTGTCCGTCTGTGCGTACGCGTGTTTCATCACAGGCACTTCTCTCGTCCTGAAGCGTTTCGTCAAATATCGGATTACGAACGCCATTCTTTGGAAGGTTTGGTGAGAGATGCTTCACACCGCGAAGCGTCATTGAACTGAATCCGTCGGATAGCCAGCCATGGTTGTTTCTCTTTAAATAGGTAATCGATCTAGATGGTAGACTGAAAAGAACCGAAAATAATATATATGAAATTGTTCATGGGAAAAAGTACAAGTTATTTATATAACATCGATGCGAAACATGATTTAAGCTTAAATTAATCACACTCGATATCTGCTTCCTGGAGACTTAACCAGTAGTCGTTCCGTTTGTGTTAAACAAGATCACCAATATAGAACAGGCTTATAACAAGATTCGTACCCGGGACCTGTGGAACGAAAGGCCCGATACTCTACCACTGCACCACTGTCGTCCACAAGTTCAAGTTGGCATTTATCCGTATCACCAGAATCTTTAAATTTACGAGCCCGATAGCTCAGTCGGTAGCGAAGTCGGTAGCGAAGTCGGTAGCGAAGTCGGTAGCGAAGTCGGTATAGCGAAGTCGGTAGCGAAGCGAAGTCGGTAGCGAAGTCGGTAGCGAAGTCGGTAGCGAAGTCGGTAGCGAAGTCGGTAGCGAAGTCGGTAGCGAAGTCGGTAGCGACGCGGGCTGTCAATCCATGGGGTTGTGAGTTCGAACCCCAGCTCGGCCAACTTTCTTTCGACGTTTGACAAAAAGTCACTGTAACAAAAGTCATTTGTCTTTCACCAATGGGCTAACAGTCTATGTGGAAAAGCAGCCAGTTGCTTGGAAAGAATGCTATGTGAGAAATGTGAGAAAACCAGGAAACATATAAGTAGGTGGAACTGGCCGCCGTGATATAACTGAAAAGTTGTCGAAAACAGCGTTAAACCCAAACAATTATTCAAACATAATTTGACAGAATGTAGGAAATAGGTGAACAGTGTAGATCCTGATCAGAATGTACGTATGAACAGGCTGGTCTTGATCCACACTGATCGTTCAATTCAGCTGGTACCCTTGTGTACGGATAGACTTAACTTAAAGAGTTCTGTAGCTGTATCTGTAGCCAAACGGAGAAAACCTTCTTTGAAGCGAAACCCTTTTTCATCAATAAATTGAAACTCTGGACTAAATAAATGAGTGAGATGTTCGAGTGGAAAGCATGGCCGGTAAATCAAAATTGCTAGTCAGGAACAATGACTTTATTTCCTAGAATATTTTTTCAATGTGTCTACATTCAGAGGTGTCAAGATATGTTCTATCAGGAAAATGTCTAACTTCTAAGATGTGTTTAGTTTGTGATTTACGCCGCTTTTAACAATTTCCTTATATATAACAGCGTAGCCTTGGAAAGTTACCAGTACTGCTGGTCTATCTATTATGACACCAGCGACTAAGTCACAATGCTTACCCTAATATCCTCAGCGCAAAGGAGAGAAAGCCGTTCCTAAAATTATCTACATGTGTTATAGATCGACATTTGTTCCGGTATGAACGTCCGGGGATTGAACCCGTGACCTCCGCATCCGAGGCGGACGCTGTACCACTCGCCATCGGGGCAGAGCGATCGGTCTCTAGAACATATCGTTGGCTAGCGCCAAACAGTTGTAACTGCGTCTTAAAGTGCAAGAGTTACAACCGTTTCGCGCTAAGTCATCGAAATTTAGATTTATTCATCTATGCATCTGCGAGATGTTGATCTGAGAGGTTTGCACTGTAATCCTCTGTTGATATTGTTGGAAAAGGAGGTCGATCTCGAACTCTGACATATATTTTACGCAAGAACGGCTTATGGGTTCATTAACACTTTCCCGCATACAGCAAATTTACTGTAGACTACATGTATTGAGAAAACATTCAGACAAAACTACGGAAGATATCTATAAAAGTAAAGAATAATTATTAAATAACCAAAAACACTGTTGCGAATGGAGAAATTGCTCATGATAAGCAATTTCTCCATTTGACAGTTTCTTTTAAAGTTCGTCTGCTTGCGAGTCATCAGAAAGCGTGTGTATGAATGAAAGAGCTAAACAAGTTTACAGACGACTCTTCAAATAATCTATCATATTAGCTTAACGGCCAATAGCCTCCCACTAAACCAATTCAGACGCATTTGGGCACATTCTCAGTCCACGAATATTGAACCTATTCTGGTCATATCAGACATTGTTCATATACATAAGTTCTCTTTTTGTAACAAAGTTTCAGCTTTTCTTTCTTTAAAGATTTAAGATTTTCCACCTGATGTATGTATTGTTCTCTTTTGTTTATAAGTTACTCATATGTATTTGTTTGTATTCACTGTTCTATCTTTGCCATATTTCAATTGCAATTGGCTAAAGGCAATGAACATTACATATGTTAATAAAAATGTATGTATATATGATGTTTCAAAAGTCGCTTGTTAAAAGGCAGAGATATAAATGAAATAAATATATGATAACGTAATGAAGTAAGTCGAAATATGTCCGTTTCTATGTACACAGAATTATTGATATAACGTAGTTACTACTCTCTCTCTCTGTCCCTATCATCTCTCTCCCCTCCCAACCTCTATCTCTGTCACCCTCCCGCTCTCTCTTCTCCCTCTCCCTCTTTCTTTCTCTCTCTCTCTCTCTCTCTCTCTCTCTCTCTCTCTCTCTCTCTCTCTCTCTCTCTCTCTCTCTCTCTCTTCTCTCTCTCTCTCTCTCTCTCTCTCTCTCTTCTCCCCCTTCCTCTCTCTCTTCTCCCTCTCCCTCTTTCTTTCTCTCTCTCTCTCTCTCTCTCTCTCTCTCTCTCTCTCTCTCTCTCTCTCTCTCTCTCTCTCTCTTCTCCCCCTTCCTCTCTCTCACTCTGTCTCTCTCTGTCTCTCCCTGTCTGTCTGTCTGTCTGTCTGTCTGTCCGTCTGTCTGTCTGTCCGTCCGTCCGTCCGTCCGTCCGTCCGTCCGTCTGTCTGTCTGTCTGTCTGTCTGTCTGTCTGTCTGTCTGTCTGTCTGTCTGTCTGTCTGTCTGTCTGTCTGTCTGTCTGTCTGTCTGTCTGTCTGTCTGTCTCTCTCTCTCTCTCTCTGTCTCTCTATGTGTGTCTCTCTCTCTCGCTCTATCAATCTAATTGTTTAAAATTAATTGAAATAAAAAATTAATCTTACTTCAACTTTAAACTTTTTAAGTTTTAAGAATCGTCCGTATAGGTCCACTTATATCATTGTATCAGACTTAAACTCTTTAAAATATCTGGTCATACAAACCCAGAAAATGAAAGCATTTAATTATGTTCTTGTTTATATAGCATGTTTCTTAAGTTATTCCTGCTTCGTATTCGATCATAAAATTCCCCATTTCCTTGTCCCTAACCCTTGTACCTCATACCAACCAAATGTGCAGCAGACGAATTTGAATACAGATCGGCAAAAACTATGAAGCATCACTTTCTTTGAAATATGATAATAGAATAGATTATTAAACACGTTGTCTTAATTGAAAAATTGCTCATTAAGATCAAGTACTCCTTTTTTCAGAGTGTTTTTTTTCAAAATGTGTTACTGCATAGGCGTAAATAAGCGTCTGTATATATGGAAAAAAGGGTTTAACTTATACCATGATCGTCTGCTTCGATTTCGTTTGAATGTCCGAGGAAAACGTGTTCCGTCTGCAAAGTTGGAGGGTTACTCTATTGGACATCATTGCAAGAAAAGGGGGGGAACATGATCGAAACGAACAATTACTACTTTTTGTAAAAATGTATTTGAAAAATCGTCTGCTGCATCAGTATCGTTCAGATTTCGGCGGTATCAGGTAAAGGGGTAAAAGTGAACACTTGAGACAAACACCCGGGATGATTTCATTCGGCTCTTCTGGAAAAGAGCGCCTAAAAATAGCAGCCTATCATCGGAGTTACGCGGAAGAATGCGATAATTTTAAGGGAACGGATTGATACAGGTGGTAAAACCTGATTAGGAGGATTTCAGTTTACATTCGGCTATCTTTAACCGTATAACATACATCCGTTTTCTGACGCCTCTGCAGCAGACAGCTTTTTGAAAACATAGTGACAAAAGAAGAAATTGCTCAAAACGAGCAATTTCTCCTTTTGCCACAATGTTTTCCATTTTTAGTCATAGGTTATCCATTAAATTATAGAGATTTTCCATTTTTTGACAAAATATGTTCAAAGTCGTCTGCTGCAGAATTGTCATATCATGTCCAAAACCCTTTCTGACGCCTCTGCAGCAGACGGATTTTTGAAAACATAGTGACAAAAGAAGAAATTGCTCAAAACGAGCAATTTCTCCTTTTGCCACAATGTTTTCCACTTTTAGTCATAGGTTATCCATTCAATTATAGATATTTTCTTATTTTTGACAAAATATGTTCAAAGTCGTCTGCTGCATAATTGTCGTATGAGGGAGAGGGTTAAACCGTATAACATACAGGCACCTTCAAACGCCTCTGCAGCAGAATACTTTTTTTGCAAACAAATCGACACAAATATGGAAAACTCTCTATAAATGAATGAAGCTATAAATTGAAAACATTGCGACAAAAGAAGAAATTGTTCATTATAAGCAATTTCTCCTTTTGCCACATTTTGTTCAAGTTCGTTTGCTTCAGAGGGGTCCGAAATCGACTGTATGTGGGAAAGGGTTACATGACGTATTATTACATAACGCGTAAGCAGGAGAAAGCGGTTGAAAACATTGTGACCGTCACGCGAGAAAACCAACCAACATTGTGGACTCTGCCGCGTAAAGTATCGATCTAGATCAGCATAAAGATGCCACGCAGGCTTACCCGGATAGAGACACTTTTCGCCTCCTATGGATTTTATGTTTCAGGAATCTTAACTCTATACCTCTATCCCCCTGAGACGGAATGTGTCGGCCCGGATCAGTCTGCGCGGACTGCGCATGCTGATCTGGATCGATACATTACGCAGAGGCCATATTGCTAGTTTTTCTCTCGGAACGGCTCTCATAGATGTTTACAAAGGCATCTGCTGCATATGTGTGTACATAGTAGGTAAAGGTTAATTAGGGATTGATTATTATATTAACATTCTCCCCTTTTCATTACTTAATTTTTTTTAACCTAAAAGTGTTCGCGAACAAGTCTTTAAAGGCGTATGCTACAGTTTTTTCACACAAAAAATCCCAATCATTGAATTTCTTTATTCTTTATATTTGATTAGCACATACAATAACTGGTTGAAATAAGAAACAAAAAATTGTAATGGATCTAAAAAAATAGTATTGGCCTTTCAATGACATGACCAATTTCATCAAAGGCACGAATATAGGCATTTTGGCCGAAAACTTAAAACACACAAAATAATTAAAACGAAAACTACAAATCATATTAAAGTTCAAATATAACTTTATATATGTAATGTAAATCAATATGAAAAAGGATTTTTTGAGAAAAAAAGGAAAAAGAATATATTAAGCAGTTTTTCAAGGAAGAAGTGGTGTCAGATTTTACCCCCGAAAAAGTTAAAATCATAGAAAATTGTTTTAAATCGATAACATATTTTTTTATTTTTTATTTCAACTAGTTATTGCATGTTCTAACAAAATACAAAGAATAAAGAAATTCTCTAATTGTTATTTTTGTTGTGAAATAACTGTAGCATACGCCCTTAATAACAAAACAGAAATGTAACCGACAACATACGTTTGTTTAAATGAATAGCTGATATTTGTAACGTCGTATATCATTGGTTAAATGACGTCGCGCTAATCCAATCGGAGTGCAATATTGAAATAAACAATGACGTCATAATCCCTACAGAGCTCATGAAAGGTAAAAAATGAACCCAAATTTTATTGTACAGAAAATCAAGTGCGAATGTAAATATTATATTATATACTTTCATATTAACAAGTTTGTCATGATTCTTCGATCATGATCGCAGATAGGGGCGTGCAGTGTGTGCGCTTGATAAACAGTTAAACATGCGTGCAGTGTGTGCGCATGATAAACAGTTAAACACGCTCAGGAAGGAATACTTCAACCATTCATATTGATAACTTCTTTTTCCTCTTATATGTATATGGTCTTTTAACCCTTCTATATGTATTTTAAGTACTGTATCCGAAATATTACCAAATATAGTTTGAAAATGGTGCGATTTTATACAGCGAAATATAATAAAGAAGATTGCAAATTTGTCTTATCACATATGTTCTTGGCGAAACAGAATCGGTTCTCTAACACGCATGAAACTTTGTGCATCGATTCATGAACACAAGGTAGAAGACTGCATCGACTCTTTAGAACGCATGGTACTTTGTACATCGGTTCATGAACACAAGGTAGAAGACTGCATCGACTCTTTAACACGCATGGTACTTTGTGCATCGGTTCATAAACACAAGGTAGAAAACTGCATTGATCCTTTAATACGGATGCTACTTCGTTTATCGATTCACGAACACCATGTAAAAAACTGCATCGGCTCTTGAATACGCATGATACTTCGTGCATCGATTCATGAAAACAAGGTAGAAAACAGCATCGACTCTTTAATACGCATGATACTTCGTTTATCGATTCATGAACACCATGTAGAAAACTGCATCGGCTCTTGAATACGCATGATACTTCGTGCATCGATTCATGAAAACAAGGTAGAAAACAGCATCGACTCTTTAATACGCATGATACTTCGTACATCGATTCATGAACACAATGTAAAAGACTGCATTGACTCTTTCATACGCATGATACTTCGTGCATCGGTTCATAACCACAAGGTAGAAGACTGCATCGACTCTTGAATACGCATGCTACTTCGTGCATCGGTTCACGAACACACGGTAAAAGGCTATATCGACTCTTTAATACGCATGCCACTTCGTGCATTGGTTCATGAACACAAGGTAGAAGATTACACCGGCTCTTTAATACGCATGATATTTCGTACATCGATTCATGAACACTATGAAGAAGACTGAATCGATTCATGAACACCATATAGAAGACTGCATCGATTTTTTAAACGCATGACGATTCGTGCATTGATTCATAAACACAATGTGGAATACTGCATCGACTCTTTAATACGCATGATACTTTGTTCATCGATTCATGAACACAAGGTAGAAGACTGCATCGGCTCATTAATACGCATGCTACTTTGTGCATCGATTCATGGACACAAGATAGAAGACTGCATCGGCTCATTAATACGCATGATACTTTGTGCATCGATTCATGAACACAAGGTAGAAGACTAAATATGCTCTGTAATACGCATGCTAATATGTGCATCGATTGATGAACAAAAGGTACAAGACTGTATATGCCCTTAAATACGCATGATACTTCGTGCAACGATTCATGAACACCATGATGAAGACTGCATCGACTCTTGAATACGCATGATACTTCGTGCAACGATTGATGAACACCACGTAGAAGACTGCATCGACTCTTGAATATGAATGATACTTCGTGCAACGATTGATGAACACCACGTAGAAGACTGCATCGACTCTTGAATATGCATGATACTTCGTGCAACGATTGGTGAACACCATGTAGAGACTGCATTAACTCTTGAATATGCATGATACTTCGTGCAACGATTCATGAACACCACGTAGAAGACTGCATCGACTCTTGAATATGCATGACACTTCGTGCAACGATTCATGAACACCAGGAAGAAGACTTCATCGACTCTTGGATACGCATGATACTTGTGCAACGATTCATGAACATCAGGAAGAAGACTTCATCGACTCTTGAATACGCATGATACTTTGTGCAACGATCGATGAACACCAGGTAGAAGATTGCATTGACTATTGAATACGCATGATACTTCGTGCAACGATTGATGAACACCACGTAAGAGACGGCATTGACTCTTGAATACGCATGATACTTCGTGCAACGATTGATGAACACCACGTAAGAGACTGCATTGACTCTTCAATATGCATGATACTTCGTGCAACGATTGATGAACACCATGTAGAAGACTGTATTGACTCTTGAATACGCATGATACTTCGTACAACGATTCATGAACACAAGGTAGAAGACTGCATTGACTCTTGAATATGCATGATACTTCGTGCAACGATTCATGAACACAAGGTAGAAGACTGCATTGACTCTTGAATATGCATGATACTTCGTGCAACGATTCATGAACACAAGGTAGAAGACTGCATTGACTCTTGAATACGCATGATACTTCGTGCAACGATTCATGAACACAAGGTAGAAGACTGCATTGACTCTTGAATATGCATGATACTTCGTGCAACGATTCATGAACACAAGGTAGAAGACTGCATTGACTCTTGAATATGCATGATACTTCGTGCGACGATTCATGAACACAAGGTAGAAGACTGCATTGACTCTTGAATATGCATGATACTTCGTGCAACGATTCATGAACACAAGGTAGAAGACTGCATCGACTCTTGAATAAGCATGATACTTCGTGCAACGATTCATGAACACCACGAAGAAGACTGCATTGACTCTTGAATATGCATGATACTTCGTGATTCATGAACACAAGGTAGAAGACTGCATCGGCTCTTTAATACACATGATACACTTTGCATCGATTAATGAACACAAGATAGAAGACTACATATGCTCTGTAATACGCATGATACTTCGTGCATCGATTCATGAACACCATGTAGAAGACTGCATTGACTCTTGAATATGCATGATACTTCGTGCACCCATTCATTTCTATTCATGATATTTGTATTACTCCGCAAACAGAAAAGAGCCATTGAAACATTTAAACAATATATAAGATATATTTATAAGCCCAACAACGTCGATAATCTATATTAATAATGCTCTTTTAAAGACTCTGTTCAAGTAAAATAATTATTTCTAAAAAAGTTCTACTAAATGTTCGTATATTTAATCTGGGACTGCTAATACATTTAGTAGTCCCAGATTTAATTAACTCTTTCCCACCTGCAGACGCATTTTTAACTCATAATAACTTCAGAAAAAGAAATTCGAAAACATTGTGGCGAAAGAGGAACTAGCTCATATTGAGCAGTAATTATTATTGCTCCTTTTACGAATGTTTTTAAAACTCTATTCAATACTCATTAATCATACTTTCCTATCTGACTGAAGTACACGACCTGACCAAATGCGAAGCGTTAATAGGAGATGAATTTAATGAGATTGTCATACTTTCACTTCTGTTTCCATATTAGTAGGGACATAGATAAGAGAGATAGGTTACTCCACATGTACACCTGTTATCTGGTTAAAATATCACACATAGAAATAGAATTGTCAACATTTTCACATTTTATAGCAAATAAAACTTTGAAGTCACATTTGGCATATAAACAAAACATACATATTCTGAAAGCTTAAAATTTCAACTAAAGTTAGAGATACAATTTATTTATTTATTGGGGTTTTACGCTGCTTTCAACTTTATTTCAGTTATATCACGGCGACAGTTCACTCATTCATGATCCCTGGGTAAACAAACCAGTACTAGGCTAGAAAATGTGCCTTGCCCAAGGGCACTCCACCATGACCACAGTGCTGCGACTGGGGATCGAACCCGGGACACCCGGTTTCGAAATCCCCGACGCTAACCACTCGACCACAGCGGATTCCAGTTAGAGATACAATGAACAACTGGAATTTCTTTTTATTTTGAACAATGACTGGTTTAAAATACACAGATATTGGGATTTCTGAATTATATTATTTATTTTCCAAAAATTAATAGACTGACATTTGTCATAAGAATAACATATTATCAAAATATGTAATATATTAAAATATTTTTATCTACTGTAATAGAAGAATGTTTAAACTTTCAGAAAATATATTTTTTATTTTCGTATCTTGAATAGTTTTTGAGTTTTACTTGCTACAAATGTTGGCACGGGTGATATTTTAGTATACAATTTAGTTGCTTATCCCTCTTATCTACGTCCCTGAATATTAGTTTAATATTCGCATGCCGCATATTTGTTGTATGAGGTAAAATGTTAAACCCAAATGTGTGATACATTCCAAATAACCTTAGGTTGAATAATAAGAACTATGATTATCCATTTCCTCCATACAAAAAAAAATGCGCTTGAGACGACTTTGGAGATATTTATCAAAAATATGGTATTTCTCTATAAATGAAAGTTTAGTCATTGAACAAAGTTGAAAACATTGTCGCAAAGTGAGACTCTTTCTTTTTTCACAATGTATTCAAACGGCGTCTGCTGCAGATATGACCGCATGTAGGCAAGGTTTAACCGTTTCCCTCATACAGCAATTCTGCAGCAGACGACTTTGATCATATTTTGTCAAAAAATAGAAATTCTCTATAATTGAATGGATAACCTATGATTTAAACATTGTAGCAAAAGGAGAAATTGCTCGTTTTGAGCAATTTCTTCTTTTGTCGCTATGTTTTCAAAAAGCCGTCTGCTGAAGAGGCGTCAGAAAGCGTCTATATGAGGGAAAGGGTTAATAATGTTAGCACCATCTGTATCTACACTGTGCCGAGCCCCAGATAGCTCAGTCGGTAGCGACGCGGGCTGTCAATCCTGGGGTTGTCAGTTCGAACCCCAGCTCGGCTAAGATTCTTTCCGACGTTTGACAAAATTCACTTTGACAAACGACCAATTTGTTAAAAGTCTAGGTGGTAAAGCAGCCAGTTGCTTGGAAAGACATGGTGTGTGGAGAAATGGTGAGAGAAAGCCAGGAAACACATGAGTATGTGAACTGGCCACCGTGATATGACTGAACAATTGTTGAAACCGGTATTGAAGCCAAATCAATCAATCAAACTATCTACAATGTCAGCAATTTATACCCCGAGGTTTCTTAAAGCACGGCTTAAACCCTTTCCCACATATAAACACCTTCTGACGCCTCTGTAGAAGACGACTTCTGAAATCATTATGGCAAAAAGGAGAAATTGTTCATAATGAGCAATTCCTCCATTTGCCACAATGATTTCAGCTCTATTCAATAATTATTTTTCTATTTACTTTGATAATTTCAAAGTCGTCTGTTGCAGATTTATTGTAAGTGGGAAAGGGTTAATTCGTATGGCTTTATGGTCAGCGATACATGAACCAGGAAGACCCCCCAGTCAGAGCATAATTTATGAACGTCGTAAATTTAAAGTTGGCTTATATTCATGACAAATCGAATTTAAACAAGAACTAAACCTCGCTTTGGTTACTGGTCGTGTCGATGTGATGACTCGTCTCGATGTGATGACTCGTCTCGATGTGATGACTGCCTATAACCGGTCGTCTCGATGTGATGACTGCCTATTACTAGTCGTGTCGATGTGATGACTCGTCTCGATGTGATGACAACCTATTACCGGTCGTCTCGATGTGATGACTGTATATTACCGGTCGTCTCGATGTGATGACTGTCTATTACCGGTCGTCTCGATGTGATGACTGCCAAACGCTCGTCTCGATGTGATGACTGCCAAACGCTCGTGTCGATGTGATGACTGCCAAACGCTCGTGTCGATATGATGACTGCCTATTACCGGTCGTGTCGATGTGATGACTGCCTATTACCGGTCGTGTCGATGTGATGACTGCCTATTACCGGTCGTGTCGATGTGATGACTGCCAAACGCTGGTCTCGATGTGATGACTGCCTATTACCGGTCTTGTCGATGTGATGACTGCCTATTACCGGTCGTCTCGATGTGATGACTGTATATTACCGCTCGTCTCGATGTGATGACTGCCTATTACCGGTCGTGTCGATGTGATGACTGCCTATTACCGGTCGTCTCGATGTGATGACTGCCTATTACCGGTCGTCTCGATGTGATGACTGTATATTACCGCTCGTCTCGATGTGATGACTGCCTATTACCGGTCGTGTCGATGTGATGACTGCCTATTACCGGTCGTCTCGATGTGATGACTGCCAAACGCTCGTGTCGATGTGATGACTGCCTATTACCGGTCGTGTCGATGTGATGACTGCCTATTACCGGTCGTCTCGATGTGATGACTGTATATTACCGCTCGTCTCGATGTGATGACTGCCTATTACCGGTCGTCGCGATGTGATGACTGCCAAACGCTCGTCTCGATGTGATGACTGCCTATTACCGGTCGTGTCGATGTGATGACTGCCTATTACCGGTCGTGTCGATGTGATGACTGCCTATTACCGGTCGTGTCGATGTGATGACTGCCTATTACCGGTCGTGTCGATGTGATGACTGCCCATTACCGGCCGTGTCGATGTGATGACTGCCTATTACCGGTCGTGTCGATGTAATGACTGCCTATTACCGGTCGTGTCGATGTGATGACTGCCCATTACCGGTCGTCTCGATGTGATGACTGCCTATAACCGGTCATGTCGATGTAATGACTGCCTATTACCGGTCGTCTCGATGTGATGAGTGCCTATTACCGGTCGTCTCGATGTGATGACTGCCTATTACCGGTCGTGTCGATGTGATGACTGCCTATTACCGGCCGTGTCGATGTGATGACTGCCTATTACCGGTCGTGTCGATGTGATGACTGCCTATTACCGGTCGTGTCGATGTGATGACTGCCTATTACCGGTCGTGTCGATGTGATGACTGCCAAACGCTGGTCTCGATGTGATGACTGCCTATTACCGGTCTTGTCGATGTGATGACTGCCTATTACCGGTCGCCTCGATGTGATGACTGCCTATTACCGGTTGTGTCGATGTGATGACTGCCTATTACCGGTCGTGTCTATGTGATGACTGCCTATTACCGGTCGTCTCGATGTGATGACTGCCTATTACCGGTCATGTCGATGTGATGACTGCCTATTACCGGTCGTCTCGATGTGATGACTGCCTATTACCGGTCGTGTCGATGTGATGACTGCCTATTACCGGTCATGTCGATGTGATGACTGCCTATTACCGGTCGTGTCGATGTGATGACTGCCTATTACCGGTCATGTCGATGTGATTACTGCCTATTACCGGTCGTCTCGATGTGATGAGTGCCTATTACCGGTTGTGTCGATGTGATGACTGCCTATTACCGGTCGTGTCGATGTGATGACTGCCTATTACCGGTCATGTCGATGTGATGACTGCCTATTACCGGTCGTCTCGATGTGATGACTGCCTATTACCGGTCGTGTCGATGTGATGACTGCCTATTACCGGTCGTCCAGATGTGATGACTGCCTATTACCGGTCGTGTCGATGTGATGACTGCCTATTACCGGTTGTGTCGATGTGATGACTGCCTATTACCGGTCGTGTCGATGTGATGACACCCTATTACCCGTCGCCTCAGATTGATCTTTGCGTCAGGCAAGCGTGGTCTACAAAACATTTACGTGTAAACAGGGTAGAAAACCATTTTGAATAAATGCGAAAGAGAAGCAGTGGAAGCAGTGTTGCCGATTGTTCCGAATGTAAAACATATTTCAATGTTTAGGGTAACGATGTGACGACCTTGTATGCGGTGTCGTTTTATCCAATAAAAGTACAAATAAGAATTTGGTCCGATTTTAATTATTTTATTCATAAACATTATCCGACAACGAGTCTACGAATAATGTCGATTGTACAGTCTTCAAATAGTGTCGATAGAAAAGTCTACAAACCGTATCGATTGGTTGTTTTATTGGGGTTTTACGCCGCTTTCAACATTATTTCAATTATATCACGGCGACAGTTCACTTATTCATCATCCCCGGGTAAACAAACCAGTACTAGGCTAGGGAATCTGCCTGTGAGTAGTAAGTTAGTAAGTAAGTAAGTAAATTGTTTATTATTGTGACATATGTTAATTATATAATTATTTGTTAAAGTACACTCGGCCCAATGGGCCTATCAGTTTCCAGAGAATATATGATATATTATATGTATCATACAAATGAGCCATTTCGCGAGAAAACCAACATTATGGCCTCTGCGTAATGTATCGACCCAGATCAACCTGCGCACTCCGCGCAGGCTAATCCGGGCCGATACATTCCGTCTCAGGGTGATAGAGGTATAGAGTAATGGTTCGTTAAACAGAAAATCAACATGTGGCGAAAAGTGTCTGTCCGGGTTAGCCTGCGCGGCATGCTTAGGCTGATCCGGGTCGATACTTTACGCAAAGTCCACAATGTTGTTTTTCTCGTAATTTGCCACCAACATTCATGGATTATATATAAAATATCGTCTGTATTTGAGAAAGGGTCATATACATGTACATGTACATGTATACAAGGCGCTTTTTTAGTAACTAAGTTGTTTAATATTGTTATATAATTTGTTGTTAACGTACTCCCGGCCTAATCGGCCTATAAGTTTCCAGAGAATATATGTTATATTATATGTAACAAACAAACATACATGGATTATATATAAAATATCGTCTGTATGTGAGAAAGGGTCAAATAGATATACCTGGATTATATATAAAACAAGCCGGTAGGCGACATGGGATTCGCCTTGGTTGTGGGTCCTTAGCAACGAAACTCAAACGCACACACCCTGAGCCCGTATGGCATCTGTTCACCAAGTTGCATCGGAATCGGCACGTCGGTTTGGGCTTTGGAGCGGCGCTTTACAAACAAACAGACAGACAGACAGCCGGAAAAGCCTGACAATAAGGGATATCTAACGCAGCGAATCCCAATATCGTCTGTATGTGAGAAAGGGTCAAACAAATATACATGGATTATATATAAAATTTCGTCTGTATGTGAGAAAGGGTCAAATAAATATACATGGATTAAAATATCGTCTGTATGTGAGAAAGGGTCAAACAAATATACATGGATTATATATAAAATAGCGTCTGTATGTGAGAAAGGGTCAAATAAATATACATGGATTATATATAAAATATCGTCTGTATGTGAGAAAGGGTCAAATGAATATACATGGATTATATATAAAATATCGTCTGTATGTGAGAAAGGGTCAAATAAATAGACATGATTATATATAACATATCGTCTGTATGTGAGAAAGGGTCAAATAAATATGCATGGATTATATATAACATATCGTCTGTATGTGAGAAAGGGTCAAATAAATATACATGGATTATATATAACATATCGTCTGTATGTGAGAAAGGGTCAAATAAATATACATGGATTATATATAAAATATCGTCTGTATGTGAGAAAAGGTCAAATAAATGATTATGGATTATATATAAAATATCGTCTGTATGTGAGAAAGGGTCAAATAAATATACATGGATTATATATAAAATATCGTCTGTATGTGAGAAAGGGTCAAATAAATATACATGGATTATATATAAAATATCGTCTGTATGTGAGAAAGGGTCAAATAAATGATTATGGATTATATATAAAATATCGTCTGTATGTGAGAAAGGGTCAAATAAATATACATGGATTATATATAAAATATCGTCTGTATGTGAGAAAGGGTCAAATAAATATACATGGATTATATATAAAATATCGTCTGTATGTGAGAAAGGGTCAAATAAATATACATGGATTATATATAAAATATCGTCTGTATGTGAGAAAGGGTCAAATAAATATACATGGATTATATATAAAATATCGTCTGTATGTGAGAAAGGGTCAAATAAATGATTATGGATTATATATAAAATATCGTCTGTATGTGAGAAAGGGTCAAATGAATATACATGGATTATATATAAAATAGCGTCTGTATGTGAGAAAGGGTCAAATAAATATGCATGGATTATATATAAAATATCGTCTGTATGTGAGAAAGGGTCAAATAAATATACATGGATTATATATAAAATATCGTCTGTATGTGAGAAAGGGTCAAATAAATATACATGGATTATATATAAAATATCGTCTGTATGTGAGAAAGGGTCGAATAAATGTTTAAATCGGTGAATAGAACAACCCAATCTCACGAACGATAAGAAATGCGGAAGTCCTGCACATTTAAAAAACATGTGAATTAAAAACTTTTACTTAATATTTGTATTTGTTGACTCTTTTCCAAAACGCAGACATAGGATGACGCAAACATATACATGTACATGTACGTGTTATATCAGGCGCCTTTTTAAAACTTCGTGGCAAACGGTGAAATTATGTTTTGTTTTTCTTTTGTTACAATGTTTTCAACTGTATACCAACAATAAACTTTCATTAATATATTGTTTCCATATCATGTCCTTAACCCTTTCCCTCATATAGACGCTTTATGACGCCTCTGCAGCAAACGGCTTTTTGAAAACATAGCGACAACAGAAGAAATTGCTCAAAACGAGCATTTTCTTCTTTTGCCACAATATTTTCCACTTTAAGTCATAGGGTATCCATTCAATTATAGAGATTTTCTATTTTTTGACAAAATATGTCGTCTGCTGCAGAATTGTCGTATGTTAAGTTGTCAGCAGCGAATATGTTTTATGTGGGAAGAGGGTTACACATTCCTGTGCATCTATTTGAAGTGAAAGATCGTTGAAGCGGGATCATCAACTAAACATTGATTGTTCTTTCTACAGACAAATGAATCCGCATCTTGAAACAAAGTGTAGGGAAATAGCCGTTTATCTGATGATGATGATTATGATAATGCCGATGCTGATGCAGCTATTGCAGCTGTTGCTGACGACGATGATGATGATGATGATGACGATGATGATGATCTTGGTGATAATGATGATGATATATATATAAATATTTACTTAACTATGAAAGAATCACATAAACGTATATAAATACGGAGAGAAACACAATCAGAGATTTGCGTATTTCCTCTGTAATATATAACTGAGCCGTTCTGCGAGTTAACCAACATTATTGGATCTGCGTAATGTATCGACCCAGATCAGCCTGCACAGTCTGCGCAAGCTAATTCGGACCGACTCATTCCGTCTCAGGAGGATACAGGTATAGAGTAATGATTCCTGATACAGAAAATCCACAGAAGGCGAAAAGTTGCTGTCCGGGTTAGCCTGCGCGGCATGCTTAGAGTGATCCGGATCGATACTTTACGCGGAGTCAATAATGTTGGTGTTCTCGTGGAACGGCTCAAATGTATTTGTCTATCAGTCTTGGAGATACTGTTGTGTGGAAAAGCAGCCAGTTGCTTGGAAAGAATGATGACTATTGGAATGAGAAAGCTAGGAAACACATGGGTAGGCGAACTGGCCGCCGTGATATGACTGAAACAGTGTTGAAATCGACGTTGAATCAATCAATCAATTAATTAATCAATCAATTAATTATAATCAAAACGTTGCACGTAAAAGAAATACAAAACGTATATAAGGTAAATAACGTTATATATGTATTGCTATATTCAGTTTACCTGCAATGTTTATTGACAGACCAATAAACATATATTTGTTTCTCTCCGTATATAACTGTGCTTGAGTGTGCGCGCGCGCGTGTATGTATGTTTTCGTGTGAGTGTTCCTCTCAGAAAACCATCGTTACCCCATTGCGAATGTGGGTCGAGATCACCTTACACATCTAAGCAGTCTAATCCGAATCTGCATTTGTCGCGAACCATTTCACGGGATAGTTATGGCAAACAGTTTGCATTTGAGCCATCCCGTAAGTAAACCAACAGTGTGGACTCTGCGTAAAGCACGATCCGGATCAGCCTAAGCATGCAGCGCAGGCTTACCCGGATAGACAATTTTCGCCTCCAGTGGATTTTCTGTTTCATGAATCATTACTC
>JASEVX010000012.1:4556581-4697893 GCA_031761405.1 Serripes groenlandicus | reverse complement strand
AGTATCTCTTTTCAGCTAATCGGGTACTGCGGATAGAGTAATTAATCAAATCGTCCAATCCCAATTTGTTGATAAACGTTCCTAACGTTATGTCATTGACTTGTACTCATTGAAACCGAGAAGTAAAATTCATTCTTATCACCTGTGTTACTCGTTTATTTGACATTGTCTGTATATTTTAGAAATACCCGCATTAACAATAGAAACTTCCTGGGTAGGTAGGTCTATCTATGGACGTGGCCTGGGTCCCGCCATTACTTTACCCAGACTTTCCACGTACACATATAGACATGGAAACGTTCAGAAAAAAATATTTCTGCAATCGAAATATGTATTTATGGAACAAAGACATAGGTGTATAAAATTACGGTTCAGTATCAATTGTATCAATTTTATTTTATCACCGATGAAGTTCTAATAGTAAAATTTTATTTATCACTGATGAACTTTAAAGTAAAATTTGAACTTAAAGTAAAACACGCCACTATATTGTTAAGAGCCTGTCTACGTCAAAAGGTACATATTGGAGTTTGTGAATAGTAAAGTTCAGATCAGCCTTTGCTAAGCCTTCGGCTTGATCAAAGCCTACATAACCCACCACGATATGTTGTCAGAAGGAAGAAGGTCGGGTTTAAACGTGCGAATACTGCAGATGGACGAAAGATACAAATAATATGTTCGTTTCTTTGTCAATCTTACAACTGAAGTGTTTATCCCTTTTTTAACAGTCAGACCGCAGTTTTCATGCATCTTCAGGCCGATGACATTTGAAGACATTTCAGCAAAAAGAGGAATTGCTCATGTCAGAAAACGGCTACAGAGTAGTTGTATGAACGTGGGAACTGTTGAGGCGTATTTGTCATACATCTATACACATGATTGAATATAATAACCTTTAATTCAACAATTGGGAAGCAGGCGAGGCAGGGCAACGGACACATTCTCTCAATAATTTTGACTATGTATTGTAGTCCATTCAGTTTCACGTCATATAGGTGCACTTTATTTCGAGATATGAACTGAATCAAATTTCAGTCCTTTGTGACTTCATTCTCTAACACTATCGACTCATTACATTCACTATGAGAGTGTCAGGAACGACAACTCAGCAACGGAGAATGTAAGGAACGACGACTCTGCGAAGGAGAATTTAAGGAACGACAAATCTGCGAAGTTGAACGTAAGGAACGACAACTCTTCGAATGAGAATGTAAGGAACGACAACTCTGCGATGGAGAATGTAAGGAACGACAACTCTGCGAAGGAGAATGTAAGGAACGACAACTCTGCGAAGAAGAATGTAAGGAACGACAATTTAGCGAAGGAGTATATAAGGAACGACAACTCAGCGTAGGAGAATATAAGGAACGACAATTTAGCGAAGGAGAATATAAGAAACGACAACTCAGCGAAGGAGAATATAAGGAACGACAATTTAGCGAAGGAGAATATAAGGAACGACAATTTAGCGAAGGAGAATATAAGGAACGACATTTCTGTGAAGGAGAATATAAGGAACGACATTTCTGTGAAGGAGAATATAAGGAACGACATTTCTGTGAAGGAGAATATAAGGAACGACATTTCTGTGAAGGAGAATATAAGGAACGACATTTCTGTGAAGGAGAATATAAGGAACGACATTTCTGTGAAGGAGAATATAAGGAACGACATTTCTGTGAAGGAGAATATAAGGAACGACAACACTGCGATGGAGAATGGTGTGGCCTACCAACTTGAGTTAAATACTCAGTTTCCGTTTAATTATACGGATGAGATAAAATGACAATAAATTAGGTGTGTGAAGTTAGCGCGTAGATCGTAGATCGTAGCTCAACCAAAAATGTAATTGGTTGTGCTGGGTGTAGATCGTAGCTCAACCATTTTAAAAACATTGCGAATTGGTTGTGCTGGGTCGTAGATCGTAGCTCAACCACTACAAAAACATTGAGAATTGGTTGTGCTGGGTCGTAGATCGTAGCTCAACCACTACAAAAACATTGAGAATTGGTTGTGCTGGGTCGTAGATCGTAGCTCAACCACTACAAAAACATTCAGAATTGGTTGAGCTGGGTCGTAGATCGTAGCTCAACCATTTTAAAAACATTGCGAATTGGTTGTGCTGGGTCGTAGATCATAGCTCAACCACTACAAAAACATTCAGAATTGGTTGAGCTGGGTCGTAGATCGTAGCTCAACCACTTAAAAACATTGCGAATTGGTTGTGCTAGGTCGTAGATCGTAGCTCAACCACTACAAAAACATTGAGAATTGGTTGAGCTGGGTCGTAGATCGTAGCTCAACCACTTAAAAACATTGCGAATTGGTTGTGCTGGGTCGTAGATCGTAGCTCAACCACTATAAAAACATTGCGAATTGGTTGTGCTGGGTCGTAGATCGTGGCTCAACCACTACAAAAACATTGAGAATTGGTTGAGCTGGGTCGTAGATCGTAGCTCAACCATTTTAAAAACATTGCGAATTGGTTGTGCTGGGTCGTAGATCGTAGCTCAACCACTTAAAAACATTCAGAATTGGTTGTGCTGGGTCGTAGATCGTAGCTCAACCATTTAAAAAAGATTGCGAATTGGTTGTGCTGGGTCGTAGATCGTAGCTCAACCATTTTAAAAACATTGCGAATTGGTTGTGCTGGGTCGTAGATCGTAGCACAACCATTTTAAAAACATTGCAAATTGGTTGTGCTGGGTCGAAGATCGTAGCTCAACCACTTAAAAACATTCAGAATTGGTTGTGCTGGGTCGTAGATCGTAGCTCAACCATCTTAAAAAGATTGCGAATTGGTTGTGCTGGGTCGTAGATCGTAGCTCAACCATTTTAAAAACATTGCGAATTGGTTGTGCTGGGTCGTAGATCGTAGCTCAACCACTTTAAAAACATTTTGAATTGGTTGAGCTGGGTTGTAGATCGTAGCTCAACCACTAGAAAAACATTCTGCATTGGCTGACCTGGGTCGTAGATCGTAGCTCAACCACTTTAAAAACATTTTGAATTGGTTGAGCTGGGTCGTAGATCGTAGCTCAACCACTTAAAAACATTGCGAATTGGTTGTGCTGGGTCGTAGATCGTAGCTCAACCACTATAAAAACATTGCGAATTTGTTGTGCTGGTTCGTAGATCGTAGCTCAACCACTACAAAAACATTGAGAATTGGTTGAGCTGGGTCGTAGATCGTAGCTCAACCACTTAAAAACATTGCGAATTGGTTGTGCTGGGTTGTAGATCGTAGCTCAACCACTAGAAAAACATTCTGAATTGGCTGACCTGGGTCGTAGATCGTAGCTCAACCACTTTAAAAACATTTTGAATTGACTGACCTGGGTCGTAGATCGTAGCTCAACCATTTTAAAACATTGCGAATTGGTTGTGCTGGGTCGTAGATCGTAGCTCAACCACTAGAAAAACATTTTTAATTGGCTGACCTGGGTCGTAGATCGTAGCTCAACCAAAAATGTAATTGGTTGTGCTGGGTCGTAGATCGTAGCTCAACCATTTTAAAAACATTGCGAATTGGTTGTGCTGGGTCGTAGATCGTAGCTCAACCACTACAAAAACATTGAGAATTTGTTGTGCTGGGTCGTAGATCGTAGCTCAACCACTACAAAAACATTGAGAATTGGTTGTGCTGGGTCGTAGATCGTAGCTCAACCACTACAAAAACATTCAGAATTGGTTGAGCTGGGTCGTAGATCGTAGCTCAACCATTTTAAAAACATTGCGAATTGGTTGTGCTGGGTCGTAGATCATAGCTCAACCACTACAAAAACATTCAGAATTGGTTGAGCTGGGTCGTAGATCGTAGCTCAACCACTTAAAAACATTGCAAATTGATTGTGCTAAGTCGTAGATCGTAGCTCAACCACTACAAAAGTATTGAGAATTGGTTGAGCTGGGTCGTAGATCGTAGCTCAACCACTTAAAAACATTGCGAATTGGTTGTGCTGGGTCGTAGATCGTAGCTCAACCACTATAAAAACATTGCGAATTGGTTGTGCTGGGTCGTAGATCGTAGCTCAACCACTACAAAAACATTGAGAATTGGTTGAGCTGGGTCGTAGATCGTAGCTCAACCATTTTAAAAACATTGCGAATTGGTTGTGCTGGGTCGTAGATCGTAGCTCAACCACTTAAAAACATTCAGAATTGGTTGTGCTGGGTCGTAGATCGTAGCTCAACCATTTTAAAAAGATTGCGAATTGGTTGTGCTGGGTCGTAGATCGTAGCTCAACCATTTTAAAAACATTGCGAATTGGTTGTGCTGGGTCGTAGATCGTAGCTCAACCATTTTAAAAACATTGCGAATTGGTTGTGCTGGGTCGTAGATCGTAGCTCAACCACTTAAAAACATTCAGAATTGGTTGTGCTGGGTCGTAGATCGTAGCTCAACCATTTTAAAAACATTGCGAATTGGTTGTGCTGGGTCGTAGATCGTAGCTCAACCACTTTAAAAACATTTTGAATTGGTTGAGCTGGGTTGTAGATCGTAGCTCAACCACTACAAAAGTATTGAGAATTGGTTGAGCTGGGTCGTAGATCGTAGCTCAACCACTTAAAAACATTGCGAATTGGTTGTGCTGGGTCGTAGATCGTAGCTCAACCACTATAAAAACATTGCGAATTGGTTGTGCTGGGTCGTAGATCGTAGCTCAACCACTACAAAAACATTGAGAATTGGTTGAGCTGGGTCGTAGATCGTAGCTCAACCATTTTAAAAACATTGCGAATTGGTTGTGCTGGGTCGTAGATCGTAGCTCAACCACTTAAAAACATTGCGAATTGGTTGTGCTGGGTTGTAGATCGTAGCTCAACCACTAGAAAAACATTCTGAATTGGCTGACCTGGGTCGTAGATCGTAGCTCAACCACTTTAAAAACATTTTGAATTGGCTGACCTGGGTCGTAGATCGTAGCTCAACCATTTTAAAACATTGCGAATTGGTTGTGCTGGGTCGTAGATCGTAGCTCAACCACTAGAAAAACATTTTTAATTGGCTGACCTGGGTCGTAGATCGTAGCTCAACCAAAAATGTAATTGGTTGTGCTGGGTCGTAGATCGTAGCTCAACCATTTTAAAAACATTGCGAATTGGTTGTGCTGGGTCGTAGATCGTAGCTCAACCACTACAAAAACATTGAGAATTGGTTGTGCTGGGTCGTAGATCGTAGCTCAACCACTACAAAAACATTGAGAATTGGTTGTGCTGGGTCGTAGATCGTAGCTCAACCACTACAAAAACATTCAGAATTGGTTGAGCTGGGTCGTAGATCGTAGCTCAACCATTTTAAAAACATTGCGAATTGGTTGTGCTGGGTCGTAGATCATAGCTCAACCACTACAAAAACATTCAGAATTGGTTGAGCTGGGTCGTAGATCGTAGCTCAACCACTTAAAAACATTGCGAATTGGTTGTGCTAGGTCGTAGATCGTAGCTCAACCACTACAAAAACATTGAGAATTGGTTGAGCTGGGTCGTAGATCGTAGCTCAACCATTTTAAAAACATTGCGAATTGGTTGTGCTAGGTCGTAGATCGTAGCTCAACCACTACAAAAACATTGAGAATTGGTTGAGCTGGGTCGTAAATCGTGGCTCAACCACTACAAAAACATTGAGAATTGGTTGAGCTGGGTCGTAGATCGTAGCTCAACCATTTTAAAAACATTGCGAATTGGTTGTGCTGGGTCGTAGATCGTAGCTCAACCACTTAAAAACATTCAGAATTGGTTGTGCTGGGTCGTAGATCGTAGCTCAACCATTTTAAAAAGATTGCGAATTGGTTGTGCTGGGTCGTAGATCGTAGCTCAACCATTTTAAAAACATTGCGAATTGGTTGTGCTGGGTCGTAGATCGTAGCTCAACCACTTAAAAACATTCAGAATTGGTTGTGCTGGGTCGTAGATCGTAGCTCAACCATCTTAAAAAGATTGCGAATTGGTTGTGCTGGGTCGTAGATCGTAGCTCAACCATTTTAAAAACATTGCGAATTGGTTGTGCTGGGTCGTAGATCGTAGCTCAACCACTTTAAAAACATTGCGAATTGGTTGAGCTGGGTTGTAGATCGTAGCTCAACCACTAGAAAAACATTCTGCATTGGCTGACCTGGGTCGTAGATCGTAGCTCAACCACTTTAAAAACATTTTGAATTGGTTGAGCTGGGTCGTAGATCGTAGCTCAACCACTTAAAAACATTGCAAATTGGTTGTGCTGGGTCGTAGATCGTAGCTCAACCACTACAAAAACATTGCGAATTTGTTGTGCTGGTTCGTAGATCGTAGCTCAACCACTACAAAAACATTGAGAATTGGTTGAGCTGGGTCGTAGATCGTAGCTCAACCACTTAAAAACATTGCGAATTGGTTGTGCTGGGTTGTAGATCGTAGCTCAACCACTAGAAAAACATTCTGAATTGGCTGACCTGGGTCGTAGATCGTAGCTCAACCACTTTAAAAACATTTTGAATTGGCTGACCTGGGTCGTAGATCGTAGCTCAACCATTTTAAAACATTGCGAATTGGTTGTGCTGGGTCGTAGATCGTAGCTCAACCACTAGAAAAACATTTTTAATTGGCTGACCTGGGTCGTAGATCGTAGCTCAACCAAAAATGTAATTGGTTGTGCTGGGTCGTAGATCGTAGCTCAACCATTTTAAAAACATTGCGAATTGGTTGTGCTGGGTCGTAGATCGTAGCTCAACCACTACAAAAACATTGAGAATTGGTTGTGCTGGGTCGTAGATCGTAGCTCAACCACTACAAAAACATTGAGAATTGGTTGTGCTGGGTCGTAGATCGTAGCTCAACCACTACAAAAACATTCAGAATTGGTTGAGCTGGGTCGTAGATCGTAGCTCAACCATTTTAAAAACATTGCGAATTGGTTGTGCTGGGTCGTAGATCATAGCTCAACCACTACAAAAACATTCAGAATTGGTTGAGCTGGGTCGTAGATCGTAGCTCAACCACTTAAAAACATTGCGAATTGGTTGTGCTAGGTCGTAGATCGTAGCTCAACCACTACAAAAGTATTGAGAATTGGTTGAGCTGGGTCGTAGATCGTAGCTCAACCACTTAAAAACATTGCGAATTGGTTGTGCTGGGTCGTAGATCGTAGCTCAACCACTATAAAAACATTGCGAATTGGTTGTGCTGGGTCGTAGATCGTAGCTCAACCACTACAAAAACATTGAGAATTAGTTGAGCTGGGTCGTAGATCGTAGCTCAACCATTTTAAAAACATTGCGAATTGGTTGTGCTGGGTCGTAGATCGTAGCTCAACCACTTAAAAACATTCAGAATTGGTTGTGCTGGGTCGTAGATCGTAGCTCAACCATTTTAAAAAGATTGCGAATTGGTTGTGCTGGGTCGTAGATCGTAGCTCAACCATTTTAAAAACATTGCGAATTGGTCGTGCTGGGTCGTAGATCGTAGCTCAACCATTTTAAAAACATTGCGAATTGGTTGTGCTGGGTCGTAGATCGTAGCTCAACCACTTAAAAACATTCAGAATTGGTTGTGCTGGGTCGTAGATCGTAGCTCAACCATTTTAAAAACATTGAGAATTGGTTGTGCTGGGTCGTAGATCGTAGCTCAACCACTTTAAAAACATTTTGAATTGGTTGAGCTGGGTTGTAGATCGTAGCTCAACCACTAGAAAAACATTGCGAATTGGTTGTGCTGGGTCGTAGATCGTAGCTCAACCACTTTAAAAACATTGTGAATTGGTTGTGCTGGGTCGTAGATCGTAGCTCAACCACTTTAAAAACATTGCGAATTGGTTGTGCTGGGTCGTAGATCGTAGCTCAACCATTTTCAAAACATTGCGAATTGGTTGTGCTGGGTTGTAGATCGTAGCTCAACCACTACAAAAACATTCAAAATTGGTTGTGCTGGGTCGTAGATCGTAGCTCAACCATTTTAAAAACATTGCGAATTGGTTGTGCTGGGTCGTAGGTCGTAGCTCAACCACTTTAAAAACATTGCGAATTGGTTGTGCTGGGTCGTAGATCGTAGCTCAACCACTACAAAAACATTCAGAATTGGTTGAGCTGGGTCGTAGATCGTAGCTCAACCATTTTAAAAACATTGCAAATTGGTTGTGCTGGTAGATCGTAGCTCAACCACTACAAAAACATTCAGAATTGGTTGAGCTGGGTCGTAGATCGTAGCTCAACCACTTAAAAACATTGCGAATTGGTTGTGCTGGGTCGTAGATCGTAGCTCAACCATTTTAAAAACATTGCGAATTGGTTGTGCTGGGTCGTAGATCGTAGCTCAACCACTACAAAAACATTCAGAATTGGTTGAGCTGGGTCGTAGATCGTAGCTCAACCACTTAAAAACATTGCGAATTGGTTGTGCTGGGTCGTAGATCGTAGCTCAACCACTTTAAAAACATTGCGAATTGGTTGTGCTGGGTCGTAGATCGTAGCTCAACCACTACAAAAACATTGAGAATTGGTTGAGCTGGGTCGTAGATCGTAGCTCAACCATTTTAAAAACCTTGCGAATTGGTTGTGCTGGGTCGTAGATCGTAGCTCAACCACTACAAAAACATTGAGAATTGGTTGAGCTGGGTCGTAGATCGTAGCTCAACCACTTAAAAACATTGCGAATTGGTTGTGCTGGGTCGTAGATCGTAGCTCAACTACTTTAAAAACATTGCGAATTGGTTGTGCTGGGTCGTAGATCGTAGCTCAACCACTACAAAAACATTCAGAATTTCTTGAGCTGGGTCGTAGATCGTAGCTCAACCATTTTAAAAACATTGCGAATTGGTTGTGCTGGGTCGTAGATCGTAGCTCAACCACTTTAAAAACATTGCGAATTGGTTGTGCTGGGTCGTAGATCGTAGCTCAACCACTACAAAAACATTGAGAATTGGTTGAGCTGGGTCGTAGATCGTAGCTCAACCATTTTGAAAATATTGCGAATTGGTTGTGCTGGGTCGTAGATCGTAGCTCAACCACTACAAAAACATTTAGAATTGGTTGAGCTGGGTCGTAGATCGTAGCTCAACCACTTAAAAACATTGCGAATTGGTTGTGTTGGGTCGTAGATCGTAGCTCAACAACTTTAAAAACATTGTGAATTGGTTGTGCTGGGTCGTAGATCGTAGCTCAACCGCTACAAAAACATTGAGTATTGGTTGAGCTGGGTCGTAGATCGTAGCTCAACCACTTAAAAACATTGCGAATTGGTTGTGCTGGGTCGTAGATCGTAGCTCAACCACTACAAAAACATTCAGAATTGGTTGAGCTGGGTCGTAGATCGTAGCTCAACCACTTAAAAACATTGCGAATTGGTTGTGCTGGGTCGTAGATCGTAGCTCAACCACTTTAAAAACATTGTGAATTGGTTGTGCTGGGTCGTAGATCGTAGCTCAACCGCTATAAAAACATTGAGAATTGGTTGAGCTGGGTCGTAGATCGTAGCTCAACCACTTAAAAACATTGCGAATTGGTTGTGCTGGGTCGTAGATCGTAGCTCAACCACTTTAAAAACATTGTGAATTGGTTGTGCTGGGTCGTAGATCGTAGCTCAACCACTAGAAAAAACATTCTGAATTGGCTGACCTGGGTCATAGATCGTAGCTCAACCACTTTAAAAACATTCTGAATTGGCTGACCTGGGTAGATCGTAGATCGTAGATTCCCACTGACACGTAATGCAGAGTATACGCATGCATATAAAACATATATACTTACCATACACACGCAAACACAGAACAAAACATGTCAGTAAGGATGTCCTTCGTAGTTGACCCGGACATTCCCACTGACATGTAATGCAGAGTATACTCATGCATATAAAACATGTATTGTTCTGTGTCCCGTGAAAAAAAAAAAAAAAAAGTGTTCCACTCCATTGTGAAATGTTCGTGCTTCGACTGCCTTGACTAAGGCCTCTATGACGAAGTGCTCCCTTTAAATTACGCGGTAAACTCAGGTAGAAATTCGACTTACGGCCCTGGTAGCTGTCCCGTGAAAAAAAAAAAAAAAAAAGTGTTCCACTCCATTGTGAAATGATCAGTCTTCGACTGCCTTGACTAAGGCCTCTATGACGGAGTGCTCCCTATAAATTACGCGGGTAGAAATTCCACTTACGGCCCGTGATAAAAAAAAAAAAGTGTTCCACTCCATTGTGAAATGTTCGAGCTTGGACTGCCTTGATTAAGGCCTCTATGACGGAGTGCTCCCTTTAAATTACGCGGTAAACTCGGGTAGAAATTCCACTTACGGCCCTGGTAGCGGTCTCGTGAAAAAAAAAAAAAAAGTGTTCCACTCCATTGTGAAATGTTCGGGCTTCGACTGCCTTGACTCCCTTTAAATTACGCGGTAAATTCAGGTAGAAATTCGACTTACGGCCCTGGTAGCTGTCACGTGAAAAAAAGAAAAAAAAGTGTTCCACTCCATTGTGAAATGTTCGGGCTTCGACTACCTTGACTAAGGCCTATAGGACGGAGTGCTCCCTATAAATTACGCGGGTAGAAATTCCACTTACGGCCCTGGTAGCTGTCCCGTGAAAAAAAAAAAGTGTTCCACTCCATTGTGAAATGATCAGTCTTCGACTGCCTTGACTAAGGCCTCTATGACGGAGTGCTCCCTTTAAATTACGCGGTAAAATCGGGTACGGCCCTGGTAGCTGTCCCGTGAAAAAATAAAATGTGTTCCACTCCATTGTGAAATATTGGTCTTCGACTGCCTTGACTAAGGCCTCTATGACGGAGTGCTCCCTTTAAATTACGCGGTAAATTCAGGTAGAAATTCGACTTACGGCCCTGGAAGCTGTCACGTGAAAAAAAGGAAAAAAAGTGTTCCACTCCATTGTGAAATGTTCGTGCTTCGACTGCCTTGACTAAGGCCTCTATGACGGAGTGCTCCCTTTAAATTACGCGGTAAACTCGGGTAGAAATTCCACTTACGGCCCTGGTAGCTGTCTCGTGAAAAAAAAAAAAGTGTTCCACTCCATTGTGAAATGTTCGTGCTTCGACTGCCTTGACTAAGGCCTCTATGACGGAGTGCTCCCTTTAAATTACGTGGTAAACTCGGGTAGAAATTCCACTTACGGCCCTGGTAGCTGTCTCGTGAAAAAAAAAAAAAAGTGTTCCACTCCATTGTGAAATGTTCGGGCTTCGACTGCCTTGATTAAGGCCTCTAGTACCGAGTGCTCCCTTTAAATTATGCGGTAAATTCGGGTAGAAAGTCGACTTACGGCCCTGGTAGCTGTCCGTGAAAAAGAAAACAAAAAAAGTGTTCCACTCCATTGTGAAATGTTCGTGCTTCGACTGCCTTGACTAAGGCCTCTATGACGGAGTGCTCCCTTTAAATTACGTGGTAAACTCGGGTAGAAATTCCACTTACGGCCCTGGTAGCTGTCTCGTGAAAAAAAAAAAAAAGTGTTCCACTCCATTGTGAAATGTTCGGGCTTCGACTGCCTTGATTAAGGCCTCTAGTACCGAGTGCTCCCTTTAAATTATGCGGTAAATTCGGGTAGAAAGTCGACTTACGGCCCTGGTAGCTGTCCGTGAAAAAGAAAACAAAAAAAGTGTTCCACTCCATTGTGAAATGTTCGGGCTTCGACTGCCTTGATTAAGGCCTCTAGTACCGAGTGCTTCCTTTAAATTATGCGGTAAATTCGGGTAGAAGGTCGACTTACGGCCCTGGTAGCTGTCCGTGAAAAAGAAAACACAAAAAGTGTTCCACTCCATTGTGAAATGTTCCGGCTTCGACTGCCTTGATTAAGGCCTCTAGGACGAAGTGCTCCCTTTAAATTACGCGGTAAATTCGGGTACGGCCCTGTTAGCTGTCCCGTGAAAAAATAAAAATGTGTTCCACTCCATTGTGAAATGTTCGGTCTTCGACTGCCTTGACTAAGGCCTCTATGACGGGGTGCTCCCTTTAAATTACGCGGTAAATTCAGGTAGAAATTCGACTTACGGCCATGGAAGCTGTCACGTGAAAAAAAGGAAAAAAAGTGTTCCACTCCATTGTGAAATGTTCGGGCTTCGACTGCCTTGACTAAGGCCTCTAGTACCGAGTGCTCCTTTAAATTATGCGGTAAATTCGGGTAGAAATTCGACTTACGGCCCTGGTAGCTGTCCCGTGAAAAAAAAAAAAAAAAGTGTTCCACTCCATTGTGAAATGTTCGTGCTTCGACTGCCTTGAATAAGGCCTCTATGACGGAGTGCTCCCTTTAAATTACGCGGTATACTCGGGTAGAAATTCGACTTACGGCCCTGGTAGCTGTCCCGTGAAAAAAAAATAAAAAAGTGTTCCACTCCATTGTGAAATGTTCGTGCTTCGACTGCCTTGACTAAGGCCTCTATGACGGAGTGCTCCCTTTAAATTACGCGGTAAACTCGGGTAGAAATTCCACTTACGGCCCTGGTAGCGGTCTCGTGAAAAAAAAAAAAAAAGTGTTCCACTCCATTGTGAAATGTTCGGGCTTCGACTGCCTTGACTCCCTTTAAATTACGCGGTAAATTCAGGTAGAAATTCGACTTACGGCCCTGGTAGCTGTCACGTGAAAAAAAGAAAAAAAAGTGTTCCACTCCATTGTGAAATGTTCGGGCTTCGACTACCTTGACTAAGGCCTATAGGACGGAGTGCTCCCTATAAATTACGCGGGTAGAAATTCCACTTACGGCCCTGGTAGCTGTCCCGTGAAAAAAAAAAAGTGTTCCACTCCATTGTGAAATGATCAGTCTTCGACTGCCTTGACTAAGGCCTCTATGACGGAGTGCTCCCTTTAAATTACGCGGTAAAATCGGGTACGGCCCTGGTAGCTGTCCCGTGAAAAAATAAAATGTGTTCCACTCCATTGTGAAATATTGGTCTTCGACTGCCTTGACTAAGGCCTCTATGACGGAGTGCTCCCTTTAAATTACGCGGTAAATTCAGGTAGAAATTCGACTTACGGCCCTGGAAGCTGTCACGTGAAAAAAAGGAAAAAAAGTGTTCCACTCCATTGTGAAATGTTCGTGCTTCGACTGCCTTGACTAAGGCCTCTATGACGGAGTGCTCCCTTTAAATTACGCGGTAAACTCGGGTAGAAATTCCACTTACGGCCCTGGTAGCTGTCTCGTGAAAAAAAAAAAAGTGTTCCACTCCATTGTGAAATGTTCGTGCTTCGACTGCCTTGACTAAGGCCTCTATGACGGAGTGCTCCCTTTAAATTACGTGGTAAACTCGGGTAGAAATTCCACTTACGGCCCTGGTAGCTGTCTCGTGAAAAAAAAAAAAAAGTGTTCCACTCCATTGTGAAATGTTCGGGCTTCGACTGCCTTGATTAAGGCCTCTAGTACCGAGTGCTCCCTTTAAATTATGCGGTAAATTCGGGTAGAAAGTCGACTTACGGCCCTGGTAGCTGTCCGTGAAAAAGAAAACAAAAAAAGTGTTCCACTCCATTGTGAAATGTTCGTGCTTCGACTGCCTTGACTAAGGCCTCTATGACGGAGTGCTCCCTTTAAATTACGTGGTAAACTCGGGTAGAAATTCCACTTACGGCCCTGGTAGCTGTCTCGTGAAAAAAAAAAAAAAGTGTTCCACTCCATTGTGAAATGTTCGGGCTTCGACTGCCTTGATTAAGGCCTCTAGTACCGAGTGCTCCCTTTAAATTATGCGGTAAATTCGGGTAGAAAGTCGACTTACGGCCCTGGTAGCTGTCCGTGAAAAAGAAAACAAAAAAAGTGTTCCACTCCATTGTGAAATGTTCGGGCTTCGACTGCCTTGATTAAGGCCTCTAGTACCGAGTGCTTCCTTTAAATTATGCGGTAAATTCGGGTAGAAGGTCGACTTACGGCCCTGGTAGCTGTCCGTGAAAAAGAAAACACAAAAAGTGTTCCACTCCATTGTGAAATGTTCCGGCTTCGACTGCCTTGATTAAGGCCTCTAGGACGAAGTGCTCCCTTTAAATTACGCGGTAAATTCGGGTACGGCCCTGTTAGCTGTCCCGTGAAAAAATAAAAATGTGTTCCACTCCATTGTGAAATGTTCGGTCTTCGACTGCCTTGACTAAGGCCTCTATGACGGGGTGCTCCCTTTAAATTACGCGGTAAATTCAGGTAGAAATTCGACTTACGGCCATGGAAGCTGTCACGTGAAAAAAAGGAAAAAAAGTGTTCCACTCCATTGTGAAATGTTCGGGCTTCGACTGCCTTGACTAAGGCCTCTAGTACCGAGTGCTCCTTTAAATTATGCGGTAAATTCGGGTAGAAATTCGACTTACGGCCCTGGTAGCTGTCCCGTGAAAAAAAAAAAAAAAAGTGTTCCACTCCATTGTGAAATGTTCGTGCTTCGACTGCCTTGAATAAGGCCTCTATGACGGAGTGCTCCCTTTAAATTACGCGGTATACTCGGATAGAAATTCGACTTACGGCCCTGGTAGCTGTCCCGTGAAAAAAAAATAAAAAAGTGTTCCACTCCATTGTGAAATGTTCGTGCTTCGACTGCCTTGACTAAGGCCTCTATGACGGAGTGCTCCCTTTAAATTACGCGGGTAGAAATTCCACTTACGGCCCTGGTAGCTGTCCCGTGAAAAAAAAAAAAAAGTGTTCCACTCCATTGTGAAATGTTCGGGCTTCGACTGCCTTGACTAAGGCCTCTACAGAACAAAACATGTCAGTAAGGATGTCCTTCGTAGTTGACACGGACATTCCTTCTGACACGTAATGCAGAGTATACGCATGCATATAAAACATATATACATACCATACACACGCACACAGATAACAAAACATGTCCGTAAGGATATCCTTCGTAGTTGACCTGGACATTCCCACTGACACGTAATGCAGAGTATACGCATGTATATATAACATATATACATACCATACACACGCAAACACAGAACAAAACATGTCAGTAAGGATATCCTTCGTAGTTGACCCGGACATTCCCACTGACACGTAATGCAGAGTATACGCATGTATATAAAACATATATACATACCATACACACGCAAACACAGAACAAAACATGTCAGTAAGGATGTCCTTCGTAGTTGACCTGGACATCCCCACTGACACGTAATGCAGAGCAAACACAGAACAAAACATGTCAGTGAGGATGTCCTTAGTAGTTAACACGGACATGCAATGCAAAGCATACGTCTGCATATGGACACATATACATGTATATATAAAAAATTGTATACCCATATAAGTGATGTGATATCCATGAAAACAATCTGGGAACAGTAAGAGTCACTCTTGGGGAGAGAAAATATCCTTTTCTCAAATTGTTATCAAGATATATTAAAATATGTCACATGCTCATTTACCAGGGACGGATCAAATATAGTATATGCATGACTAAATGGTGTTCTAGTGGTTGAGCTACGATCTACGACCCAGCTCAACCAATTTGCAATGTTTTCTAGTGGTTGAGCTACGATATACGACCTAGGTCAGCCAATTCAGAATGTTTTTTCCATTGGTTGAGCTACGATCTACGACCCAGTTCAGCCAATTCAGAATGTTTTTCCATTGGTTGAGCTACGATCTACGACCCAGGTCAGCCAATTCAGAATGTTTTTCCATTGGTTGAGCTAATATCTACGAGCCAATTATGAATGTTTTTCAAGTGGTTGAGCTACGATCTACGATCTACGACCCAGGTCAGCCAATTCAGAATGTTTTACCATTGGTTGAGCTATGATCTACGACCCAGGTCAGCCAATTCGCAATGTTTGTCTAGTGGTTGAGCTACGATCTACGACCCAGCTCAACCAATTTGCAATGTTTTTGCTAGTGGTTGAGCTACGATTTACGACCCAGGTCAGCCAATTATGAATGTTTTTCAAGTGGTTGAGTTACGATCTACGACCCAGGTCAGCCAATTATGAATGTTTTTCTATTGGTTGTGCTACGATCTACGACCCAGAACAACCAATTCGCAATGTTTTTAAAGTGGTTGAGCTACGATCTATGACCCAGGTCAGCCAATTTCAGAATGTTTTTCTAGTGGTTGAGCTACGATCTACGACCGAGGTCAGCCGATTCAGAATGTTTTTCTAGTGGTTGAGCTACGATCTACGACCCAGCACAACCAATTCGCATTTTTTTAAGTGGTTGAGCTACGATCTACGACCCAGCTCAACCAATTCTAAATGTTTTTGTAGTGGTTGAGCTACGATCTACGACCCAGCACAACCAATTCACAATGTTTTTAAGTGGTTGAGCTACGATCTACGACCAAGCACAACCAATTCGCAATGTTTTTAAAGTGGTTGAGCTACGATCTACGACCCAGGTCAGCCAATTCAAAATGTTTTTAAAGTGGTTGAGCTACGATCTACGACCCAGGTCAGCCAATTAAAAATGTTTTTCTAGTGGTTGAGCTACGATCTACGACCCAGCACAACCAATTCGCAATGTTTTTAAAATGGTTGAGCTACGATCTACGACCCAGGTCAGCCAATTCAGAATGTTTTTCTAGTGGTTGAGCTACGATCTACGACCCAGCACAACCAAGTTGCAATGTTTTTAAGTGGTTGAGCTACGATCTACGACCCAGCTCAACCAATTCAAAATGTTTTTGTAGTGGTTGAGCTACGATCTACGACCCAGCACAACCAATTCGCAATGTTTTTAAAAAGGTTGAGCTACGATCTACGACCCAGCTCAACCAATTCTGAATGTTTTTGTAGTGGTTGAGCTACGATCTACGACCCAGCACAACCAAGTTGCAATGTGTCTAAGTGGTTGAGCTACGATCTACGACCCAGCTCAACCAATTCAAAATGTTTTTGTAGTGGTTGAGCTACGATCTACGAACAAGCACAACCAATTCGCAATGTTTTTATAGTGGTTGAGCTACGATCTACGACCCAGCACAACCAATTCGCAATGTTTTTAAGTGGTTGAGCTACGATCTACGACCCAGCTCAACCAATTCTCAATGTTTTTGTAGTGGTTGAGCTACGATCTACGACCCAGCACAACCAATTCGCAATGTTTTTAGGTGGTTGAGCTACGATCTACGACCCGGCTCAACCAATTCTCAATGTTTTTAAAGTGGTTGAGCTACGATCTACGACCCAGCACAACCAATTCACAATGTTTTTAAAGTGGTTGAGCTACGATCTACGACCCAGCACAACCAATTCGCAATGTTTTTAAAGTGGTTGAGCTACGATCTACGACCATGCTCAACCAATTCTGAATGTTTTTGTATTGGTTGAGCTACGATCTACGACCCAGCACAACCAATTCGCAATGTTTTTAAAATGGTTGAGCTACGATCTACGAGCCAGCTCAACCAATTCTGAATGTTTTTGTAGTGGTTGAGCTACGATCTACGACCCAGCTCAACCAATTCTGAATGTTTTTGTAGTGGTTGAGCTACGATCTACGACCCAGCACAACCAATTCTCAATGTTTTTGTAGTGGTTGAGCTACGATCTACGACCCAGCACAACCAATTCTCAATGTTTTTGTAGTGGTTGAGCTACGATCTACGACCCAGCACAACCAATTCGCAATGTTTTTAAAATGGTTGAGCTACGATCTACGACCCAGCACAACCAATTACATATTTGGTTGAGCTACGATCTACGACCCAGGTCAGCCAATTAAAAATGTTTTTCTAGTGGTTGAGCTACGATCTACGACCCAGCACAACCAATTCGCAATGTTTTAAAATGGTTGAGCTACGATCTACGACCCAGGTCAGCCAATTCAAAATGTTTTTAAAGTGGTTGAGCTACGATCTACGACCCAGGTCAGCCAATTCAGAATGTTTTTCTAGTGGTTGAGCTACGATCTACAACCCAGCACAACCAATTCGCAATGTTTTTAAGTGGTTGAGCTACGATCTACGACCCAGCACAACAAATTCGCAATGTTTTTAAAATGGTTGAGCTACGATCTACGACCCAGCTCAACCAATTCTCAATGTTTTTGTAGTGGTTGAGCTACGATCTACGACCCAGCACAACCAATTCGCAAAGTTTTTATAGTGGTTGAGCTACGATCTACGACCCAGCACAACCAATTCGCAATGTTTTTAAGTGGTTGAGCTACGATCTACGACCCAGCTCAACCAATTCTCAATACTTTTGTAGTGGTTGAGCTACGATCTACAACCCAGCTCAACCAATTCAAAATGTTTTTAAAGTGGTTGAGCTACGATCTACGACCCAGCACAACCAATTCGCAATGTTTTTAAAATGGTTGAGCTACGATCTACGACCCAGCACAACCAATTCTGAATGTTTTTAAGTGGTTGAGCTACGATCTACGACCCAGCACAACCAATTCGCAATGTTTTTAAAATGGTTGAGCTACGATCTACGACCCAGCACAACCAATTCGCAATGTTTTTAAAATGGTTGAGCTACGATCTACGACCCAGCACAACCAATTCGCAATCTTTTTAAAATGGTTGAGCTACGATCTACGACCCAGCACAACCAATTCTGAATGTTTTTAAGTGGTTGAGCTACGATCTACGACCCAGCACAACCAATTCGCAATGTTTTTAAAATGGTTGAGCTACGATCTACGACCCAGCTCAACCAATTCTCAATGTTTTTGTAGTGGTTGAGCTACGATCTACGACCCAGCACAACCAATTCGCAATGTTTTTATAGTGGTTGAGCTACGATCTACGACCCAGCACAACCAATTCGCAATGTTTTTAAGTGGTTGAGCTACGATCTACGACCCAGCTCAACCAATTCTCAATACTTTTGTAGTGGTTGAGCTACGATCTACGACTTAGCACAATCAATTTGCAATGTTTTTAAGTGGTTGAGCTACGATCTACGACCCAGCTCAACCAATTCTGAATGTTTTTGTAGTGGTTGAGCTATGATCTACGACCCAGCACAACCAATTCGCAATGTTTTTAAAATGGTTGAGCTACGATCTACGACCCAGCTCAACCAATTCTGAATGTTTTTGTAGTGGTTGAGCTACGATCTACGACCCAGCACAACCAATTCTCAATGTTTTTGTAGTGGTTGAGCTACGATCTACGACCCAGCACAACAAATTCTCAATGTTTTTGTAGTGGTTGAGCTACGATCTACGACCCAGCACAACCAATTCGCAATGTTTTTAAAATGGTTGAGCTACGATCTACGACCCAGCACAACCAATTACATTTTTGGTTGAGCTACGATCTACGACCCAGGTCAGCCAATTAAAAATGTTTTTCTAGTGGTTGAGCTACGATCTACGACCCAGCACAACCAATTCGCAATGTTTTAAAATGGTTGAGCTACGATCTACGACCCAGGTCAGCCAATTCAAAATGTTTTTAAAGTGGTTGAGCTACGATCTACGACCCAGGTCAGCCAATTCAGAATGTTTTTCTAGTGGTTGAGCTACGATCTACAACCCAGCACAACCAATTCGCAATGTTTTTAAGTGGTTGAGCTACGATCTACGACCCAGCTCAACCAATTCTCAATGTTTTTGTAGTGGTTGAGCTACGATCTACGAACCAGCACAACAAATTCGCAATGTTTTTATAGTGGTTGAGCTACGATCTACGACCCAGCACAACCAATTCGCAATGTTTTTAAGTGGTTGAGCTACGATCTACGACCCAGCTCAACCAATTCAAAATGTTTTTAAAGTGGTTGAGCTACGATCTACGACCCAGGTCAGCCAATGCAGAATGTTTTTCTAGTGGTTGAGCTACGATCTACAACCCAGCTCAACCAATTCAAAATGTTTTTAAAGTGGTTGAGCTACGATCTACGACCCAGCACAACCAATTCGCAATGTTTTTAAAATGGTTGAGCTACGATCTACGACCCAGCACAACCAATTCGCAATCTTTTTAAGATGGTTGAGCTACGATCTACGACCCAGCACAACCAATTCTGAATGTTTTTAAGTGGTTGAGCTACGATCTTCGACCCAGCACAACCAATTCGCAATGTTTTTAAAATGGTTGAGCTACGATCTACGACCCAGCACAACCAATTCGCAATGTTTTTAAAATGGTTGAGCTACGATCTACGACCCAGCACAACCAATTCGCAATCTTTTTAAAATGGTTGAGCTACGATCTACGACCCAGCACAACCAATTCTGAATGTTTTTAAGTGGTTGAGCTACGATCTACGACCCAGCACAACCAATTCGCAATGTTTTTAAAATGGTTGAGCTACGATCTACGACCCAGCTCAACCAATTCTCAATGTTTTTGTAGTGGTTGAGCCACGATCTACGACCCAGCACAACCAATTCGCAATGTTTTTATAGTGGTTGAGCTACGATCTACGACCCAGCACAACCAATTCGCAATGTTTTTAAGTGGTTGAGCTACGATCTACGACCCAGCTCAACCAATTCTCAATGTTTTTGTAGTGGTTGAGCTACGATCTACGACCTAGCACAACCAATTCGCAATGTTTTTAAGTGGTTGAGCTACGATCTACGACCCAGCTCAACCAATTCTGAATGTTTTTGTAGTGGTTGAGCTATGATCTACGACCCAGCACAACCAATTCGCAATGTTTTTAAAATGGTTGAGCTACGATCTACGACCCAGCTCAACCAATTCTGAATGTTTTTGTAGTGGTTGAGCTACGATCTACGACCCAGCACAACCAATTCTCAATGTTTTTGTAGTGGTTGAGCTACGATCTACGACCCAGCACAACCAATTCTCAATGTTTTTGTAGTGGTTGAGCTACGATCTACGACCCAGCACAACCAATTCGCAATGTTTTTAAAATGGTTGAGCTACGATCTACGACCCAGCACAACCAATTACATTTTTGGTTGAGCTACGATCTACGATCTACGCGCTAACTTCACACACCTCAATAAATTCAGACAGAGTTACCTGTACGTACATTGCATCTGACAACACCGCATAATAGGTCGTCTCGAATTGACCCATTACACATACATATTCATGAGCAGGTGCTTTTTTTTTGCCCAATGAGATCGCACGATACAACCAACGCTCGGTTTTATATAATCGGAACACTTGACACTCATCCGTCTCTATCTTTTTAAATAAATGGGTTAACTCTCCTCAGTTATACCTAAGAATTTTGTATGCAACAATTTGATTGGCTAATGAAATGTTAATCTGAGACGAACCGTATAATGCAGTCGTCAGTTATAAATAAGGACAGCAAAGCTAAGGTCTGGTTTAACCCTCCCCCTCATACGATAAGTATGCAGCAGAAGACTTTTGAACATATTTTGTAAAAAATTAGAAAATGTCTATAATTAAATGGATAACCTATGACTAAAAGTAGAAAACTTTGTGGCAAAGGAGAAATTGCTTGTTTTGAGCCTATATGAGGGAAAGGGTTAAATGTGATAACTGCAAACACACGTTAGTTTACAGCGGTTGACGGAGGTTCGGATCCGCCCAACAAAGCCGTTACTTGCGACATGTTGGCTTGAAAACGGCATAAATAGTAATCCGTGTTTTCTACGTTTGAAGTCCGATGCGACGTAGTGGTAGAGCGTCCGCCTCGAGTGCGAGACGTCGCGGGTTCGATCCCCGGTCGGGTCATACCATACACTTTAAAAAAAAAAGGATAGTAATGGCTGCCCTCATTGGCGCTAAAGTTTGAGGGGTTAGGATTACGACTGACTGGCTGGTGTCAGGATAAATGGATCAGTATAACTGGTAACTCTAACACAGGAAATATAGCTGAAACATTGTTGAGAGTGGCTATAAACACCAAACAATCAATCAATCGTCCGATACGATGTACTAGGTAGGAGGAATAGTTTGACTCGGGGTGTATACTACTTGCTATTTCAAACCGTTACACATCGCGGCTCCATCCCGTCGTCTACCAATTCCATAATAACTTACGATAATGGATAGCTTTTACGTTGGACAAATTTAAACTTGCGTCTACCACTGTAGATTCGATAGCCTGTTATCTTCTTTAGGTCAAAGGGAAGTAATTCATTTTCCATAGACGATCATTAAAGCACTATGGGTTAGGGTTCGTTCCCAACAAGTCCAACAACACAGAAACCTGTAACAAATAAAGATCATTATTAGAACTAACAAAATAGTAAAGAAAACATACCGGTTGACGGACCATTTTCGTTTTATGAGGTCAAATAGAAGGTCAACCTTATCCCGCATTGTATTTTACTTTCCATTTCAGAAAATACAGCATGTTCTGAAAATGTCTCTGAGCTGTCAATATTGCTAAAAGCAAACGATGGTTAGTTTACAAATCGTTCAGACGGTATTCACCTTTATAAAACACACTATCAACTTTAAAGACAATCATTATTGTCCTATGTGAGACAACTTCGGTCTTAGAAATTCATTTAAAATTCCATGGACAAAATTGTCAACCCGGCAAGCCGATCGGAATTGCTTCCCTTTGACCTGTAACTACTGCTTTGGACACATTCAAACTTCCGCTTAGATTCAATACATTGACATGTCTGATGTGGTTTTATTTACCTTCGCCATTCCACATATAGCCATTTGGCGAGCTGAATATATGTATAGCCTGATGCGTTCTCCTTTATGGTATGACCCGACCTTGGGTCAAGTCTTTGTATGAACCGACCGAAGATCGAATCATTCGGTTGACCCGACATGGGATCGAATATTTGTATGACGCAACCGGAGATCGAATATTTGGTATGACCGACAGGGGATCGAATCTTGGTTCTCGGTGGCGGACGCTCTGACCACATCGAGGCGGATTGTAAATTGTTTTAAGCCATTTCCAACTTGCAGACGCATTTTGATGCATATGCAATAGACGACTTTACAACACATTGTGGCAATAGGAGAAATAGCTTATTTTGAAAAAGATCTCCCTTTGACAGATGTATTTCAACTCTGCTCCATAAGTCAGCTTTCATTCATAGAGATGGCCATGGTTTGCCGACGTTTCAAAGGTCGTCTACTGAAGATGTGTTGTATATATTGGAAAGTCTGACATCTCGTCCCCCCGAGTATTAAGATGGCTGATCGATTTAATTGTGTTTAACGCCGTTTCAGACAATTCCTAAGTTATATTACGGCGGCCAGCTCACCTACCCATGTGTGTTATACCTTTATCACACCAGAACTCCACACAAACATTTTTTTCAAAGCAACTGGCTACTTTCCAACATAGAATGTAAGCCCATTGGTGACCGAAACACAAATGACGCTTATCGCATTGACTTATGCCAAACGTCGGAAAGAATGTTGGCCGTGCTAGTGTTCGAACGTATAACCATGATGAGCAATTTCTCCTTTTGCCACAAGGTTTTTAACCATTTAATCCTTGATCTTTTATTTATTGAGATTGTTCCTATTTTTACCAATATGATTTCAAAGGCGACTGCTACAGATTTGTTGTATGTGGGAAAGAGTTACTATAGTGACAACCTTAACCTGTCTCCTTAAGGCAGTTCCTCGCCCTAGAAGATAAATTATTGAAATTATTCAGTATCCATTAAAACTGATATACGTGATCTCTCACGTCAAGGCTTTCGAAATGAAAGAAGCATATCGACTTTGAATGTGCGTGTTCTTGACTCCTAAATATGTCATCAGGTAGTCGGTGAAAGCAACATCGAAATTTGAACTCTAGCAGAGAGTTGTTCCTGCACTTTTCCCTAGTGATAGTTCACGCATAAACGCTGAGGAGGCATGTTCTAAATAAAGGTATATCAATGTGTTCCAATGTGTTCCAGTATAGCTTGTACTCTGGTCCGACACAAAATGCTCAGTCAGCAGGCCAGGCTAGGTTTTAGAACATGCAGCTGAGGAGAACTATTTCAGTTCTAAGCCACCGATACATAGTACTAAAATGATGTTAACAGAATTAAGAAAACTTAAAATGCGTTCAAGCATCAAAGTTGTAGAAAGTTGTGTCCTGTCTGCTGCAAGAAGTTAATCGCATGCATCTGCCTCAATATCACTTCCCTATCTTGAAATACTATGTAAACGTTCAAGCGCTGAAGGCATTAGATGTTTACAACTATTGTACAGTCTTGTAGAAGTCTTTGTTTGATGCGTCACTTTGACGTCGTGTGACGTCAACATGTCGTGCATTCATTCGATATGCGTCTTGCAGTTTAAGGCCATGACGTCAGATATCCCGTATACCAATGTTGAAGGATATTGGATAATGTCAACAATTTATCTCCAAAGTCGTAGAACTACCTTAAAAGAGGTGACTTGCTAACACAAGTGCGCTGGCATGTTTACTGTTTGACAAATGTTCTAACCGTTTGACCTTGCCGCAGCAACCAAAGTTCTCCGTGGAACTTAAATCTTTGAACAATTTTGAAAGAGGACCACCAAAGGAACATTCCTGTGACGTTTGGTTGAAATTCTTCCTGTGGTTTAGGACGAGATGATGTTTAAAGCTAAACGTTAACGACGGACGACGGACAGAGAGGGATCAGAATAGATAAAAGTGATTTCGAGATATCGAATGTCAACTGTTCTCATTCAACTCTCAATAACGGAGTCAACACTTCAACAACCAAGTCATATACCAAGGCGATGAATACAATTAAAACAAATGTAGACTTTTTTTTTCACTTTATTAATATTGTGCTGCCTGAACAGCACATTTTGACAGAAAAGAAAAAGGAGGGAAAAAATACCACATTATACGCACAAGTATAAGAGCACAGTCATACGTAACCCGTTTTAAAAGGGCTAATAAAATAACATTCGCAGACATATAGAGTTCATATATTATTAAAAAACAAACAAAGTAGATACGATTAATATGCAATAAATTCATTAACATTCAATAACATTTAAAACACGCACTTAATTCGTTAACAACAAATATCAATACAACTAATAGTTCACGCGTAACTAGTGATTCATACAACTAAAAGTTCACACAGGTAATAATTCATACAAACGATGAGACCATACAACTGAAAGTTCACACAGGTAATAATTCATACAAACTATGAGACCATACAACTGAAAGTTTACACAGGTCATAATTCATACAAACTATGAGACCATACAACTAAAAGTTCATACAGGTCATAATTCATACAAACTATGACACCATACAACTAAAAGTTCACACAGGTAATAATTCATACAAACTATGAGACCATACAACTAAAGGTTCACACAGGTAATAATTCATACAAACTATGAGACCATACTACTATTTTCTACAGTAACACCATATTCGTTCACACTATAAAAAGGAGACCTTCATTTATGATAGAAAAATGAAAAAGAATAAATACTGATCGTTAAGCAGAATTTAAACAAGTCTCTTGTAAAGACACAGGGTAAGGATATATTGCTTTTTTTTTTATTCACCATTTTAAGTTTAAACTTATTTATTTTACATCGATTGCGAAACAAGCTTTCAGCTTATATTAATCACACTCGATGTCTGCTTCCTGGAGAATTATCCGTATTCGTTAATCATAGCTCATATACTTCACCATATCCCGTATATAAGACAAATCTCTAAAAGACGATTTGAGAACGGAAACGTGATCAATATCGATAAATGAGAGTTGAATTATTAAATATACTTGAAAACGGAAACGTGAGCAATATCAATAAATGAGAGTTGAATTATTAAATAGAATTGAAAACGGAAACGTGAGCAATATCAATACATGAGAGTTGAATTGTTAAATAGAGTTGAAAACATTTAAGCAATAGTCATCCCGTTGCAGAGCCCTTACAATGTGTTTGTATGAGGAAACTTGTTAATAACTTACTCTTGTTAGTGGAGTTAAATACACCTATTGCCTAATTCCTAAATACTTTGAATCTCTACTGACTCGTTCGTACATTTAGGTTTTACCGTGTATTCAATTATTTCTAATTCCATACGATACTGTTCATGACAATGACAATGACAATGTTAATAAAGCATGTAGACATTTACTTTTGTATGTGGGTGGGGTGTAGAAACATTTACGTTTGTATGTGTGGGGGGGGGGGGGGGGGGGGGGGGGCGCAACATTTACTTTGTATGTGGGTGGGGGTGGGGAATTATTTCCATAGTAAGCACTAAATCTGCCGGTGTACCAAGAAGGTGATGTCACATACAGTTCGCCAAGAAATAAAACAAAAATGGTGCATTTTAAATTTAAAGAAGAGTGCCATTGCACAGTGTTGATATTAATTTAATTCGTAAAATGTATTAAATTCTATATGATTTTTTTCATATTCTTAAGACCTAAAACAAATAACATATTGTACAGACAAAATCGCAATCCGAAGTAAGTGTACATATGTTCGGACACTTCCAAAATTGATAAGTCACTTGTTGTAAAAAAATAGCTACTAGTAATCAAAAGTTTTGTATCAAAGATGTTTTAAACGTTGCCCTTTTGGGATTTTTCCAGAAGTTGTAAATAAGTTTTAAAAATGATTTTCTTCTGTGAGTACTTTTGGTTTTACAACATGTTCTTGTTTCTGAGTAATAAAATAGAATGCGTTTAGAAATACATGAAGTCGATTATCACTCAATGCACGATGCGTTTTTCCCTGGCGAGTACTGATGTTCATCTCATTTATCTAGGTGAGCACTAAACAGTCTGGGAAAAGTAAACTTGTATTAAAGATACTTTCATAAACAGTCTGGGACCAGTAAACTTGTATTAAAGTTACAATTAATAAACAGTCTAGGAACAGTAAACTTGTATTAAAGTTACAATTAATAAACAGTCTGGGAACAGTAAAGTTGTATTAAAGTTACAATTTATTAACAGTCTGGGACCAGTAAACTTGTATTAAAGTTACAATTAATAAACAGTTTAGGAAACAGTTAACTTGTATTAAATTTACAATTAATAAACAGTCTAAGAACAGTAAACTTGTATTAAAGTTACAATTAATAAACAGTCTGGGAACAAACTTGTATTAAAGTTACAATTAATAAACAGTCTGGGAACAAACTTGTATTAAAGTTACAATTAATAAACAGTCTGGGAACAGTAAAGTTGTATTAAAGTTACAATTAATAAACAGTCTGGGAACAGTAAACTTGTATTAAAGATACTTTCATTAACAGTCTGGGAACAGTAAACTTGTATTAAAGTTACAATTAATAAACAGTCTCCTTGTATTAAAGTTACAATTAATAAACAGTCTGGGAACACCAAACTTGTATTAAAGTTACAATTAATAAACAGTTTAGGAAACATTTAACTTGTATTAAATTTACAATTAATAAACAATCAAGAAACAGTAAACTTCTATTAAAGTTACAATGAATAACCTTATAGGGTATTCTCCCTATTGTAAACCGAATTTCCCAGGTTTGAAACAAATCATTGAATAAACATCCGAATGAAACATGAGTTTTAAAAAACGACACATAGCTTACGGATAAACCCAGAATGATCCAAGTACAACATAATACATAACAAGCGTCAATAAAACATCTACAAAAACCTAGCTAAGCACATGCTCTCTCTTTCTCCTCACCTTCTCTTTCTCTCTATCTCACCCTCTCCCTCTCTCCCTCTCCCTCTCCCTCTCTCTCTCTCTCTCTCTCTCTCTCTCTCTCTCTCTCTCTCTCTCTCTCTCTCTCTCTCGCTCACACTCATTTATGCATACCCGTTATAGTTTGTAATACTCGTGACGTATGGTTTAGCACACATACTATACAACATAATTGTTTTGAGGTAGAATTGTGTATAGTTATCCTAAAGGAATCCCGGAAACCACGTGATACGCATGCGCTAACAATAGCATTATTCCACAGAAATATCAGTTTTTGATTCTTCAGAATGAAAGCACCAAGTGATAATACAAATACTCCGCGTGATAATACAAATACCCCATGTGTTAATATGATTGATCTATGTGATAATGCATACATTCTATGTGATAATATAAATACTTCATGTTTCTGATATAAATACTCCATGTTATAATACAAATACTTCATGTTTCTGATATAAATACCCCATGTGATAATACAAATACTTCATATAATAATACACATACTCTAGGTGATGATCAGATACTCCATGTGATAATACACATATTCCGATGCATAACCACATATGTTATTGTGCCATTGCATGCCTTTATCATTATGATTTCCTCGTACCCCTGAATTACGTGCATCATGTATTGGGAGATTAAAGCTTTATATGTAATACTGACTTATAATGCTGTAAACTTGAGCATTTGAGCTTTGCTCTAGAAACAACCGATATTGTCACATTTATTACTGGTGTAGATAATCATCTAGTTGCCCATACATGGGTGATTCATAAGGGTTTAAAGGCCCTTTTCAACAATTTTTCAGTCACATCACGACGGTCAGCTCACCTGCTCATGCATTTCCTGACTTTTCTCACACCAGTACTCCACTCAACATACTTTCCAAGCAGCTGGCTGCTGTTCCCCATAGACTGTTAGCTCATTGGTGAAAGACGAATGACGCTTGTCCACAGTGACTTTTGTCAAACTTGATCCAAGTGCGTACTGATGGACAGATGTATCTTAAAATCATTCTGTGACTAAAAGGTGAACAGCGCGGATGCACAGATTGATCTTGATCTACACTTGTCGCAAATGTTCTATGTTTGGTTATCTCAGAGCAAGGCTCATAATACAACGCCGTTCCGTGGTACTAACGCTATAAGGCATTTAATCAGTCGATTGATTTCACAGGATCCCTCTAAAATTACAACAAATCGAACAATAATATAAATATATATATATAACCCTCTCCCACGTACATCTAGTTTGCAGCAGACGACTTTGATAACATTTTTACAATAACATGGAAAATCTCTAAAGATAAAAGTTTAATTATAAAAAAGTTTTTGAAAAGAAATCTGAAAAAGGGAACATTTTGAGTAATTTCTCCTTTTGTCAGGATGTTTTCAAAAGTCGTCCGCTCCAGAGACGCCAGAAAGCGTCTGTATGTGGGAAAGGGGCAACTAATAGAAACAACAGTTAAACACATACATGTATGTACATAACGATATAGTTCTCCAAACCAACAGTAACTATAACAATACGACCAGCGCCATATAAAACATGACATGTTATTCAATTACCTCATAAAGAGAAACTTATTCAATTATCGAGTAAAAGGGAGCAATTTCTTACCGATCTTACATGTCACTGAAGTGTTTATTTAAAGTGTACTTTAGAATGTCCACATGGTTCCCCCCTATGTATCATTTAAGGGAAACTTTTCAACTAAACATTTGTTTACGATATTTAAGTGTGAATCAATGATGCCTAAACATTTGTTGTCTAACAAAACACTAAACTTCTGGCAGTTAACAGCACGTTTCATGCCTTTTTAAATGCTTCATGCGGAACAATGAAAAGCATGATCAGATTGCACAAAGGCACAATTTAATTGTTCGATTTTCTTTTTGATTTTTTTTTTTTTTTTGTACAAATTTCCCTACGAGGATTCTTACGTATGCCATAGCCATATATGCATGTACATAATTACTGCTTTTTTGGAAAAGAAGCCATCGTTTTTAAACACCCGTTTTCAAACTTGCAGAAGAATAATATATATGTATATAATATATTAGCAGCTAAAACACAACTGTACTACATAAATTTATTGGAGCTAAATCACAGTTATCTCCCTTTGTATTACTTGAAGGATTCACCCAGGCGAATAAACATGTTTCTCAGAGGAGTATTCAGCTCTTTTTGCCATAATTTCTCTCTTAATATTAAAGCAAACCCTATATTGTGGGTACTCAAAAGAATCGTCTCAGTGAGACGATTCTTTTGAGTACCCACAACATAGGGTTAGAGGATTTTAGAATATGCAGAACGAATCTTATCTAGAGCTCTGTGTCTTGAATAAGTCGCACTGGTCCTACTTCCAATCCCTCCTCCCTCCTTTCCTACATACAATGGATCACACTTGAATCATACATAAAATAATCACATTTGTATTGATTGACACCTAGTATCAAACGTATACCAGGTAAAAGATGAATGTGCCTTATAATGAGCAATTTCTACTATCTGCCACATTGTATTCAACTCGATTCAATAATCATATTCTCATTGATAGAAGGTCCAAATGCTTCAAAATTAATTTGTAATTGTGAAATGGTGAAAGAGTTAACTTAATTCTTTGCAATTGAGAAAGAGTGAAACAGTTAACTTAATAATTTCACATAATTAAATGGGACTAAACCCCAGAGCTGGAAATCACTAAATATATACAAATATATATGTGTGTTTGTTTGTGAACAATAACAAACACGAGGATGGTCTTAAAGCCGATAATGCATATATATGTCAATTTGATTCATCGTTCGTAATGCTTAAATTGTATTTAACCTCAAATTCTTGTACTAAGTACAAACTTTAAGAAATAAAGAAATTGACTATTTCAAAATAAGACACAAATAACAAATGAATGTTCAAAGACCAAAATATGGATGACTGTGTGTAGCTCTGTCCAAGAATATATATTTGAGTTTTCAATCAAAATATATGTTGCTTGTAAAGAAAATACTCGGGTTAATGAATAATTTAATATAAGTATATACGGGGATCAGTCCATTTGTATTAACAGCTAGATAGAAAGTCACGAAATATGCAATATTTAATACTTCGTATAAAGACTCGATTGATACAGAAGTACGACCACAAGTCTATAAATGTTTAACTTTTTACCACATATAACAAATATGTATCAAAACACTTTGAAGCTTTTGAGGTAAACTATTGAAAATCTTAATTCCAACATATAGTTTAAATTATTGAAAAGAGTTGAATATATTTTCACGAAGGAGAGATTGTTCATATTTCGATCACATCTCTTTAAAGGGTAAGTTATTGCAGATGCGTCAAAATGAAAGGAAATAGGTAAATTATATATGATTCAATTGAGTACCCATATAAAGGGGAATACACTCATCAATACCCTCAAAGACCCCTAACCCTTTTCCACGTATATCAAATCTACAGCTTACGATTTTGAAAACATGTAAACAAAATATAGAAAATCTCTAGAAACGACAGTATAATTATTGAATAGAGTAAAATATAATTGTAACAAAAGAAGAAATTGTTCATTATAAGTAATTTCTCTTTTGGTCACAACGTTTTCAAATGTCGTCTGCTGCAGATGCGTCCAAACGCCTCTGTATGGTGGAATGGGTCACACCCCCTTTCATATGATGAGACCCTATGGTATGGTAGCCAATATCGATACGATTATTTCCCCACCCACATGGTAGGCATTGGAGGTCAACTATAGATTTAATCACGAGGTAAACGTCCGTATCAAGGAATCTGGTAGGTCAATGCCTGACAGTCAATCAACCAATCACAGTACAGCTTTTTTCACTTAGAACAGCTTAGAACCGTTACATACCAAGAGCTTCCAAAGTGCTACACAAAACGCACGGCTCTTTACACTTTTGATAATGTGTATAGCACATTGAAAATTACGATAAGTTGTCCTGTCCGTTCGTAGTCTTGTATTCCTTTTCACCAATTGCCGACACTATTCAAACAAATTTCACAAGGGGAAACTACTCTATGTATCTTATATTAGGAAAAATCATCTAATGATGTATTAATATAGAATTTACTCTACATAGAAAGACAACTGTACACATCCGACCAATCCACTCAAACTCATATTGTTTTAAATATAACTAGACAGTCAAATATTGCAATCCTACTTAAAAAACAACTTAAATATTTTTTCTAAGATGATGCAACTATAGGTTGTCACAAACACTGGGTTATGTCATTATGATACCGCTTGTCCCCCTTCATTGAACACTTCTAACAGAAGGGGCGGAATCTCACCGGAATTATCCAATCGGATGCAGAGAACGCGCTCCGCGTGACGCGTCGATATAGTTCTTAGATCTGTGACTTTCATTAGAATTTTGGCCCAGTGTACTGGTTGGTGGGGCCGGTTTTCGGCCACATATCGTTTAAACGCACCAAGTATGGCATCCTGCAGTCTCTCCACGCTATCCGATTCTTTAAGGCCAGAGCGATCTGAAAGGGAACATAGAATTGTAATTACTTTTCTCTTTCGCTATCGCGTTTCATAGAGTCGACTCTTCCATGTTGAAAATTGGAACACTCCATTTTTCGTCCAACAAGAAGTCTTGTAAAATGTAATGTCTAAGTGTACAACAATGCATATTTCAGAATAGACTGCTCGTTTCGAGCTGTCTCACCTGACTCTGTATTATTTGCAAAACCCTTTGATTTCGCTAGGTAATAATACTTTAATAATTAAGAGCGCTTTTCATCATTTTCATTTTCCTAAAAAGAATGGCTAAATATGTCATTCCTTGACAAGTAGTGTTGGTCAGTAACAAATTGTGTTAAGATTTTAAATATTACTTAGCGCTGAGTATGGTTAGAGGCATTCGAGTCTGATCTTAACCCTAAGCACAATCATGTTTCACATATGTGCCTGGATTTTAACAATTATGTGAATTTGTTTATAAACACACAGAGTGAAATAAATAACGTACAATTTTTTTATTAAACGAAAAAACATTATTGTAATAAAAACTTAAAACCACAAAGGTTTGGATCATGTATATTGAGAAGTAGTTGCGTTTGACAATGTGAAAACCGAACACCTAAAGTTATGTGATCTGACATGTGGTTTGAACACCAAAACACGAAGCGGATTAACTAAAGTGATCCGATGTGATTTGTGTTCATCTTCCCATACACGTTTTAGTTGTAAGCACCTTAAAAGAAAATCAAAATGCAGAAACATTTGCAGCAGATGACTATTTAAAATACACTGTGTCAAATAGAGAAAGCAATTTCACCCAACGGAACAATTTGTTTTAACTCTTTTCAGTAAGTATACTCTCATTTATACCGATTGTCCATATATAAACAGACTAAGTGAACGAACATTGAATGCATTTAATCTTAGAACAATATCTACAACATTTTATAAACAAGAGGGCCAAGATGGCCCTAAATCGATCACCTGAATGATAGTAAATTAGTAGCAAATATTTAACTGCAAATATCTGTGAACATTTGATCAGTAGTGCAAATGAAAATGCAAGAAGTGGACAATGCTAAAAGAAATAGCTTATCAGTAAAAGCCATTTGTATCTTGAAATATAACAAGAACTGTAATAAGAAACGAATTCCACATACATCGAGGAGAATATCTGACCATGGTAGTATAAAAGGTCAGATTTAATTGTAATGGCCAAAGTAGAAATGACCTTTTAGCATTCTAGGGTCAGAAATTAACATAAACCTCATTAACTCTTGCCCATAGACAGGCGCTGTGTACAACATTTAAAATGTCTCATTTAGCCACAATATATAATTATTTATAAAGAGTCTTGGTAATTCATAGGTCCAGATAAGGAGGGGTATTCAGCTCTTTTTCCCACAATTTCTCTCTTATTATTTAAACAAACCCTATGTTGTGGGTACTCAAAAGAATCGTCTCACTGAGACACTGAGGATTTTAGAACATGCAAAATGCCCCTTATCTAGTGCTCTTGTGGTATACTGTACTATGTTTTATTGTTTAAGCTCTTTCTTCTTTAGATTTGTGGAAACAAGATTATCATAGACAATACACAAACAGAGATTTCAATACGGTGCATAGATAAGGAGGAGTAAACTGATCTTTCCCCAACAAAATCTCTCTCATGACTCAACTAAACCCTATGTTGTGGGTGCTATCAGGGACGTAGATAAGAGGGATACGCAACTAAATTGTATACTAAAATATCACCCGTTCCAACATTTGTAGCAAATAAAACTCAAAAACTATTGAAGATATGAAAATAACAAAAATATTTTCTGAGTTTTAAACATTGTTCTGTTGCAATAGATAACAATATTTTAATACACTACACTTTTTGATAATATTTTATCCTTATGATTAATGCCAGTCTATCAATTTTTGGAACAAAAATGATAAAATTCAGAAATCACAATACCTCTGCTTTTAAACCATCTCATTTTTCAAAATACAAAGACATTCCAGTTGTTCAATGTATTTCTAACTTTAGTTGAAATTTCAAGCTTTCAGAATATGTATGTGTTGTTTATGTGCCAAATGTGACTTCAAAAGACAATTTTATTTTCTCCGTGTGATATTTTAACCAGATAACAGGTGTACAGGTGAAGTAAAATACCAGTTTTCTAGTTCTTATCTAGAACTCTGCACGAAAAACCTACCTGATTGCATGAGTAGAACCGACGCCAAGAGAGCTACCTCAGCCTTGTCTAGGTTCAATTTGGCAAGACCAATGGCGAAGTCGAATATTGGTTCCACTAGAACTGCCAGACCGCCCTGGTGTATCTCTGACTTATGTAATTTTACTCCATTGTGTAGTGTAAGCGTCTCGGCCACCGGGTCAAATCTGCAAGCAGCTCGTAGACACATGATCTCCATGCAGCAGGATTTTAATAAAAGGATTTGGTCGTCTACATTCAACTGTAAATAATAAACAATGATTATAAATAAGCCTTTTAATAACCGAACATATCCGGATTGAGCAGTAAAGAAGACAATAATAAAGGGTTAAACCATGTATTAAAAACTTGTCAACCACTTGTGACTTGGAAAGCCTGTTGTGTGCAGTACATGTATATATGAGACAGCCAGGAGACACATGAGTAGGTGAACCGTCTGCCGTGATTTGACTGGAAAATTGTTGAAAACGGCGTTATACCCCAACCAATCAAACAATCAAACAATCAAACAATCATCCAATCATCCAATCAAACAATCAACGATCAGACGGCGCCTAATTAAACAGCGCCGAGGCCAGAAGGACCATTCGGAATGTTTACCATATGACGCAGCCCAAAATGAGTTTACTATGTTTAATCTACACAGTTGAGGTCAATACACAAGTATTCTAAGGTCATGACCTTACTTCGCCTGGTCAGTTTTGTAGGCATGTGTACTTTTCACCGTCCAGTATTTATGACTTACAGACCAAATTACACACAACCCTTACTTGATATGCGTACAAGCTGTACTAACGCCTTTGTAGCATGCATTCTTCCCAATGTTGCCTTTCCCCGACATACACAAATACCTTTTAACCCTTTTTCTCATACGACAATTCTACATAAGTAGGTTTCTTCTACTTATGTAAAATCAGGCGAAGACTTTCAGAACAGAATATTTAACCTCCTTTTTATGTCAACCGGTGGCCATGGGTTTCAATCTATGAATAAGGCAACTCGCAAAGTGGCACTTAACTCTTGCCCACATACGGACGCTTTCTAACGCCTCTGAAGCAGTCAATTTTTAAACATTGTAACAAAAGGAGAAAGTGCTCAAAACGAGCAATGTCTCCTTAAGCCACAATGTTTTCAACTTTTTTTCAGTACTCATGCTTTCATTTATAGAGATTGTCCGTGTTTTTGCGAAGATCTTTTTTAATGTCGTCTGCTGCAAATTTGCTGTATAAGGGAAAGGGTTAACACCAATTCCGCAAATTTGTCGTGAAATCAGATCAGCCGTTTCAGACGAGTATCTTATTTAATTGGCATCATCACCCTTCTGATGACACAGAAACCAGAATTATGAATTTAATTGAATTCTTTGAACAACTCTTAAAGCGGATATTTTAAGTTTATTCTAATTTCAAATTGGAAAAAACGTTCGTAATTCCAAAATAGCACAATTTCTGATTAGCGAACATGTTATTATAAATTATGAAAGTAACACACATTCTGATTGACATAACCGTATGAGCTAACCAATCAGAATTGGCGATACTTTGTCAAGTTAAAAGTTAGAATCAGAATTTCTGTAAGGCTAATCAGTGAATCATTCAGATAGCATACCTCTGTAAATCCAGGAACACTTTTGGCAAATTCCACAACTTTAATAATAGATGGGGTCATAGCCTCCGCCAGCTGGTGCCAGGAGTCGGGGTCTTGAGACTGAAGATCTCCACTAACACCGTCAAACTCGCCCTGAAAAACCGGGAACCAATATTTAAAAACATGTTCGAATTTCATTTTTTACTTTCGATTTATTTGCGGCGTTTCAGAGGACTATACAGAGGAGGTCTTTGCCTGGAAATATCTTATCCCTTTCCCTCATACGACATTTCTGCAGCAGACTACTTTGAACACATTTTGTCAAAAAATAGAAAATCTCTATAATTGAATGGATTACCTATGACTAAAACTGGAAAACATTGTGGCAAAAGAGGCGTCAGAAAGCATCTATATGAGGGAAGGGCTAACACATATGGAGGAGGAAGGAGATTTATGTCCGGCAATATGTTAACAGATATCTTTAAATATATATTGGATTTATACATTAACCCTTTCATATTTATTTATTTTTGGCCAAAAGTCACTGTGACCTGCGTCATTCGTCTTTCACCAATGGGCTGTCTATGTGGAAAAGTAGCCAGTTGCTTGAAAAGTATGTTGTGTGGTGTACTGGCGTGAGAATTTGTATACACGTCGGTGGTGTAATCATATACATATGTATATCGACATCACTTCATGCAGTATCACAAGAAAGTCAAGTAGCCGCATGTTCACGCATCTGCAGCAGATGATTTTGTGAATTTTATTGTGGCAAAAGATGTTCGTTCATCCATATGAATCGAGATTGACCATATTTTGTATGTATAAATGTATAATAATTGTATGTGTAAGTGTATAATAATTGTATGTGTAAATGTAAAATAATTGTATGTATAAATGTATATAAATAGTATGTGTACATGTAAAATATTTGTATGTATAATTGTATAATAATTGTATGTATAAATGTATAATAAGTGTATGTATAAATGTATAATATTTGTTTTTGTAAATGTTAAATAATTGTATGTATGAATGTATAATAATCGTATGTATAAATGTATAATAATTGTATATGTAAATGTATAATAAGTGTATGTGTAAATGTCAAATATTTGTATTTGTAAGTGTTAAATAAGTGTAGGTGTAAATGTAAAATATTTGTAGTTGTAAATGTTAAATAATTGTATGTGTGAATGTATAATCATTTTAATATGTATGTGTAAATGTGTGATAATTGTATGTGTAAATTTTAAATAATTGTATGTGTAAATGTATAATAATTGTGTGTGTGTAAATGTATAATATGTGTAGGAGTAAATGTATAATATTTGTAGGAGTAAATGTATAATATTTGTATGTGTAAATTTATAATAATTGGATGTGTAAATATATAATAATTGTATGTGTAAATGTATCATAATTGTATGTGTAAATGTATATTAATAATAATACAAAGCAAACAAACCTTATTGGAAATGTGTATTTTTCCCGCAGTGTATTCATACGCTGTAACGACCTCACATATAAGACCTCGATCATGATCAGTTAGGGTGTCCGAATCGAGAGCGGGAATCTTTAAAGGTTTCAGTGTTTGTAGTTCTTCCTTTCTACGTACTCTGTTATCTTCTATCAGTTTTCTCTTGGCTGTTCGTTGTCTATCGTTTAGAACGACTGAAAGAAAACAAGGAGTGTTGAGAACGTTAAAATCACGTCTTTATCAAATTGAGGCTTTCATGTCTTTGTTTACCTCAGATGTCCGTCGAAATCATGTATTTGTTATACTGAGTCTTTCGTCAAAATCATGTTTTTGTTTACCTCAGATGTCCGTCTAAATCATGTATTTGTAATACTGAGGTTTTTGTTAACGGCATACAGTTGTTATACCGAGGTCTTTGTCAACAGCATACAGTTGTTATACCGAGGTCTTTGTCAACAGCATACAGTTGTTATACCGAGGTCTTTGTCAACAGCATGCATTTGTTATACTGAGGCTTTTGTCAACAGCATGCATTTGTTATACCGAGGTCTGTATCAATATTATGTCTTTGTTAAACTCATATGTCTTTTAGGCTTCCATAACAAAAAAAGTGAATACACTGGTGATTGAAAAAACACGGTTAATATCGTTAAAAAGCATTAATCATTGAACCTGGGCGGAGAGAAAGGCATTTGCGGGTAGCGTAAACCTATTTCATATTCGATCATCTCGCTTATTTTCTTTTCGGAAATTTCATTTTAAAGGACTCTTTTCTCCTATCATTTTCTCCATTCTAGTAAAATGTCAATGAAAAATGTCAATGTAAAATGTCAATGTAAATTGTCAATGTAAAATGTCAATGTAAAATGTCAATGTATATGGAATCTTGCCTAAAGTACAATGTATCATACATGCGCATATATTATTTTTTTTAAGATAAATTCGGAAATAAAGATTGCAACCCTGAACCTTTATAAGAAAAATGTGAGACTAATTCACACAGTACACATAAAGAGTATCATTTTAAACAAGAGGGCCAAGATGGCCCTAAATCGATCACCTAATTGATAGTAAATTAGTAGCAAATATTTAACTGCAAATATCTGGAAAATTTTATCAGGGAGTGCAAATGAAACTGAAAGGAGTTTAGTTTTAACTTATTTATTTTACATCGATTGTGAAACAAGCCTTGGGCTTAGATTAATCACGCTCGATGTCTGCTTCCTGGAGACTTCACCAGTACTCGCGCCGTTTGTGTGGAAAAATCCCAAAGTCAGGACACGCTCATCACAGGACTCGAACCAGGGACCTTTGATACGAGAGGCCGACGCTCTACCTCTGCACCACTGTCTTCCACTGAAAGGAGTGGACACTTCTCAAGAAACAGCTTATCAGTAAAGGCCATTTATATCTTGAAATCTAACAAGAACTTTAATAAGAATGGAATTATAAAGTTTTTGTCATTTTGCACCTTTCCTGATGCCGCCTTGCTGCGCTGTTTTTCAACCAAATCAATATGGCTTCAACAGTTTATTTAGAGGGTCACTTAAGAAACATTTCTACCAAATTATCTTGCAATCGCACAAGTAGATTATGGAGGAAAAGGATTTTAAAATTTGGGTATTTTTTCTCACTCTCTGATGCCGCAGCATCCAAAGTTCTCAATGGAATTTAAATCTTTGAACAATTTTGAAAGAGGACCACCAAAGGAACATTCTTGTGATGTTTTGTGGAAATTGGTCTATTGGAATGGTAGGAGTTGGATGTCACTTGTAGCTAAAAGTTCAATTTACCCTTTTTGTGATGACACCTGGTTGATATGATTGCGTAACCAATCAAAACGGCTTAAACAAATTAAATAGAGGATCATTACAGTAAGATTCTTATTATATTTTCTTAAAATAAGACAAACACTTTCATAAAAATGGAATTTTCAAATTTTGTCATTTTGCCCCTTTTCTGATGCCGCCTGACTGCCATGTTTTTCGACCAATCAGTATGGCTTGAACAATTTTTATAGAGGGTCACCCAAGGAACATTTCTACCAAATTATATTTGAATCTGACAGGCAGATTCGGAGGAGAAGATTTTTAAAGTTTGGACATTTTGTCACCTTTCTGATGCCGCAGCAACCAAAGTTCTCATTTGAATTTTAATCTTTGAACAATTTTGAAAGAGGACCACAAAAGGATCATTCCTGTGATGTTTTGTAGTAATTGGTCTATTGGAATGGCAGGTGTTGGTTGTCATTTGTAGCTAAAAGTTCAATTTACCCCTTTTGTGATGACGCCTGGTTGCTATGATTGTGTAACCAATCAAAACGGCTTTAACAAATTAAATAGAGGATCATTAAAGTAAAATTCGTTTTATATTTTCTTAAAATCAGACAAACACTTTCATAAAAATGGAATTTTCAAATTTTGTCATTTTGCCCCTTTTCTGATGCCGCCTGACTGCCATGTTTTTCGACCAATCAGTATGGCTTGAACATTTTCATAGAGGGTCACCCAAGGAACATTTCTACCAAATTATATTTGAATCTGACAGGCAGATTCAGAGGAGAAGATTTTTAAAGTTTGGACATTTTGTCCCCTTTCTGATGCCGCAGCAACCAAAGTTCTCAATGGAATTTTATTCTTTGAACAAATTTGAAAGAGGACCACCGAAGGAACATTTCTGTGATGTTTTGTGGAAATTGGTCTATTGGAATGGTAGGAGTTGGTTGTCATTTGTAGCTAAAAGTTCAATTTACCCCTTTTGTGATGACGCCTGGTTGCTATGATTGTGTTACCCATCAAAACGGCTTAAACAAATTAAATAGAGGATCATTTAAGTAAGATTCGTATTATATTTTCTTAAAATCAGACAAGCACTTTCATAAAAATGGAATTTTGTCATTTTGTCATTTTGCCCCTTTTCTGATGCCGCCTGACTGCCATGTTTTTTGACCAATCAGTATGGCTTGAACAATTTTTATAGAGGGTCACCCAAGGAACATTTCTACCAAATTATATTTGAATCTGACAGGCAGATTCGGAGGAGAAGATTTTTAAAGTTTGGACATTTTGCCCCCTTTTTGATGCCGCAGCAACCAAAGTTCTCAATGGAATTTAAATCTTTGAACAACTTTGAAAGAGGCCAACCAGAGGAACAGTCCTGTGATGTTTCACGGAAATTGTCCTTGGAGTTTGGGAGGAGATGATGTTTAAAGCTAAAAGTTAACGCCGGACGGACGGACGGACGGACGGACGACGGACAAAAAGTGATCAGAATAGCTCACCTTGAGCCTTCGGCTCTAGGTGATCTAAAAAGTCATAACATTTAAAGACAATGTCTGTCTAGCTTTGTGTGCTACGTACAACAAAGATAGTGATATGTATGTTTTGTTTACAAGCTGTTATAAAATTGACATTGTAGTTTTACTCGAGAACTAAATTTAGATCAAAACGTCACGAACATGTATGAGTGTCATGCAATTTTGTTTACACATAGATAAAATTCACTTTGCTCGTATTATCAAAACATGAAATCTAACTTTCGTGCTCAATCAAGCGTTTATTAACCCTTTCCCTCATTTAGACGCTTTATGACGCCTCTGCAGCAGACGGCTTTTTGAAAACATAGTGACAGCAGAAGAAATTGCTCAAAACGAGCAATTTCTCCTTTTGCCACGATGTTTTCCACGTTTAGTCACAGGTTATCCGTTCAATTATAGAGATTTTTTATTTTTGACCAAATATGTTCAAAGTCGTCTGCTGCAGATTTGTCGTATGAGGGAAATCGTTAAGGGTCAACTTTATCGCAACATAATTGGAAGAGGTGGACATTTCGACACACTCAGTTAAAAAGTCGAACTGCAAATATGCTTTGACTTATGACTGAAGATACTACTTCTGACAATGCAACCACTATCTAACTGGATTTATACATTAACCATTTCACTTAACAGACGCTTTCTGACGCCTTTAAGGCGGACGACTTTTGGAAACATTGTGGCAAAAGGAGAAAGCAATTTCCCCCTTTTTCCACAATGTTTTCAACTCGATTTTAAAACCGAACTATCATATAAGTAGATATTAAAAATGTATTCTCCGTGTGATTCAAAGTCGTCTGCTGCAGAGCTGTTCTATTTGGTAATGGTTGACATTTATCCAATGGACTAAGCGTTTAGAAAAGGGGATGGTCATCTGGGGTTAAATATGGATAAAACTCGCCAGTCGGTTACCATGGAAACTGACGGTGTCACCGTCGTGATCGATAACGCACCGAAATCACGGAAAGATTTGTTCTTTTACTGTCTAAGTGTACTGCCTTTGATTTATGTGTACTAACTTTGTTTTTACTATCTACGTGTAGCGACTTTGTTTTGACCAGTCTATTTGTACTGACTTGTTGTTTACTGTCTATTTGTACTGACTTGTTGTTTACTGTCTATTTGTACTGACTTGTTGTTTACTGTCTATTTGTACTGACTTGTTGTTTACTGTCTATTTGTACTGACTTTGATTTTACAGTCTATCTGTACTAACTGTTTGTTAACTGTCTATTTGTACTGACTTTGTGTTTAATGTTTATGTGTAGCGACTTTGTGTTCACCCGTCTATTTGTACTGTATTTGACGATGGTGCTATATCATGTTTGTTCTTTGTTCGTGGTACTCAAAAGAATCGTCTTCGAGTCGTCTGAGTATACACAACATAAGGTTTAGAGGTCAGGATGAAGGTCAGAGATACGGGTTGAACGGCATGATATATTGATTGATTGGTTGATTGATTGGTTGATCGATTGGTTGATTGATTGATTGATCGATCGATTGATTGATTGATTGGTTCATTGATTGCTTGATTGATTGATCGATTGATTGATTGATCGATTGATTGATTGATCGATTGGTTGATTGATTGATTGATTGATCGATCGATTGATTGATTGATTGGTTGATTGTTTGATTTTTTGATTGATTGTTTGGTGCTTTATGCCGATTTCAACATTGTTTTTTCAGTTATACCACGGCATCTCCTGGGTAAATTACCAGTACTGCTGGTCCTTTTATCCTGACTACAGCCAGTCAGCCGTAAAACTAACCCCGCAACTTTGAGGGCCAAGGAGGGCAGCCATTACTTCCATGTTTAAAGTATGACCCGACCGAGGATCGAACCTGCGACATCCCGCAACCTAGAGCGTCCCTCTACCACTACACCATAATATATTTATCTACAGCTCACTCGACATCCCGCAACCTAGAGCGTCCCTCTACCACTACACCATAATATATTTATCTACAGCTCACTCGACATCCCGCAACCTAGAGCGTCCCTCTACCACTACACCATAATATATTTATCTACAGCTCACTCGACATCCCGCAACCTAGAGCGTCCCTCTACCACTACAACATAATATATTTATCTACAGCTCACTCGACATCCCGCAACCTAGAGCGTCCCTCTACCACTACACCATAATATATTTATCTACAGCTCACTCGACATCCCGCAACCTAGGCGGACGCTCTACCACTACAACATAATATATTGATCTACAGCTCACTCGACATGTTCACATTCGTCATCAATTTGAAAGAAGAGTCATCCATTAAATTGCTGTTTTCTTGTCACTATTCGAATGAAATGCGTTTTGATTCGTAAATTGCGAGTTGGGGTGTCAACACGCATATACTTTCTGTAGTTAATTATATAATTTGCTTACAGGACCATAGGATCCTATGTTGTGGTAGCTGTAAAGAATCCTCACATTCACAATATTGTTTTGAGTAGCCACAACATAGGGTGTTGGGGTAAAATACGTGTTTTTTTAGGTCATATAGGGGTTTTGATGTCACATACGGGTGTTACGGTCATATACTGGTGATGAGGTCATATACGGGTTTTTATGTCACGTATGGGTTTTGGTGTCACATACAGATTTTTAGATCTCACATACGGTGATTGAGCTTTCATATGAGTTTTGAGGTCACATACGGGTATTTAGGTCACGTACGTGTTTTGATGTCACGTTCGGGTTTTTATGTCACAAACGGGTTTTTATGTCACAAACGGGTTTTAATGCCAACAAAGATCTTAACTCTTGAAAGGAGTGAAACAAACTTACTAATCTAAATTGACAGGTTGACAGTTTTCACCATTCATTGTAACACATACGCAGCAGCCTACCTTTGAAAACATTGTGGAAAAAATGTTTTTTCCTTTTGTCACAATGTTTTCAAATATATTCAATAACCATACATGTTCATTGATTTTCCCAATTCAAATTCGACTGCTGCTGATGTGTTGATTAACCCTTTCCCTCATACGACAATTCTGGAGCAGACGACTTCGAACGTATTTTGTCAAAACATAGAAAATCTCCATAATTGAATGGATAACCTATGACTAAAAAGTGGAAAACATTGTGGCAAAAGCAGAAATTGCACGTTTTGTGCAATTTCTTCTTTTGTCACTATGTTTTCAAAAAGCTGTCTGCTGCAGAGGCGTCCGAACGCGTTTTTTATGAGGGAAAGGGTTAGGAAAAGAATTGAGACGATTTTAGACATTGCCATCCCTCGCACCGTTCATTCAAATACATAGTTTCTATGGTAACCATTTATCAATGTAAATCTGATACATGACGTCGGATCGGATAAAACAAAGAATAAAAACATACATTGCTGTGTAATCTTCAAAGTCAATATGGTATATACGTTAAACAAGTAAACATGTTCCAATATCAGATCGAATAAAAGTTTTTATTTATTGTGATGTAATAAATAAAAATTGATTTAACCCTTTCCCGCATAGATATAATCTCCAGCAGACATTTTGAAAACTTCTTGCCAAAACTAGAATAAATATAATATCAATAAAATATTATATATTAAATAGAACTGAAATCTGTGTGAAAAAAAGAGAAATTGTTCTTCCTTTTGTCACAACGTTTCCAACTTTTCTTAAGTATTGTATAGAGATTATCAATGTTTTTGTATGTTTCAGGGTGTTTGCATCAATGAATGGTTTAACCGTTTAAAATATGACATTGAAAACTTATCAAATTCGCATTACATTTAAGGACCCGAATTCATTATTCAGTAGTATAGCTTTAACCTTTAAACCTTTACAACAAAACTTTCGAAAATATTTTGACAAACACAGTATTTAACCCTTTCTCTCCTATAGACGATTTCTGACGCCTCTGCAGCAGACAGCTTTTTAAAAACATAGTGATAAAAGAAGAAATTGCTCAAAACGAGCAATTTCTCCTTTTGCCACAATGTTTTCCACTTTTTGTCATAGGTTATCTATTCAATTATGGAGATTGTCTATGTTTTGACAAAATACGTTCAAAGTCGTCTGCTGCAGAATTGTCGTATGAGGGAAAGGGTTAAGAGAGTTGTAAACATTGTGGCAGAAGTGGACATTGGTAATTATGAGCAATTTTTCCAATGATCACAATATCTTCAACCAAAAGTTGCAGAGGCGTCAAAATGCATCTGTATGTGAGAAAAGGCTTACAAATAATTAATATATATAATACTTTGTTGAGGCATTTAGATATTATAGTCTATCTTGTAATACAATAGAAAGAACGGTATACTTACGATCCGTTGCCATGCCGACATTCAAACATTTAATAAATCGGCATTCCTGACATTGATTTCGAGTTGTTTTGTCTATGACACAGTTTTTGTTCCATTTACAATGGTATTGTAGGTTTTTCTGAATTGTCCGCCGGAAAAATCCCTGAAAACAAAGCAATATTATCTCAGAATTCTGCATAGACAAAGTCAATCTTGATATATTTTTAACAGGATTTTTTTCTTTTAAGTTTAATTTTTAATTTGAAGCAATTAGAAAATGTTTTGATATCTTTAACACTTTAAGAAATGATGAAATTACAGGGAAAATTTTCAGTTGATTTCCAAGACTTCAACACAACTGAAAGAATTATTTTAAAACTAGAAATAACAATAAAATGATAAAGTGTATCTTTAAGTTCGATATTTTAAATTTCAAACACAAATTAAAGATGGAATTATAACTTTTTAAAACACGAATTCTGTCATTTCAAGCATAAATGTAACGTCTTTCGTCAAAGTCGGATTCTGAAATCTCAAATCTCAAACAAAAGTCAATTTATAAGCTTTTCTTTACAATGGTATTTTGAGATCACACAGAGTATGATTGAGCATACGATAACTGTAAGACATAATGGGACGTAGGATAACCGTTATACATAATGGGACGTAGGATAACCGTTATACATAATGGGACGTAGGATAACCGTTATACATAATGGGACATACAAAAACCGTTATACATAATGGGACGTACAAAAACCGTTAGACATAATGGGACGTAGGATAACCGTTATACATAATGGGACGTAGGATAACCGTCAGACATAATGGTAATGGGACTCACGATAACCGTAATAAATAATGGGACGTATGATAACCGTTATACGTAATGGGACGTAGGATAACCGTGATACATAATGGGACTCACGATAACCGTGATACATAATGGGACGTAGGATAACCGTGATACATAATGGGATGTAGGATAACCGTGATACATAATGGGATGTAGGATAACCGTGATACATAATGGGACTCACGATAACCGTGATACATAATGGGACGTAGGATAACCGTGATACATAATGGGACTCACGATAACCGTAATAAATAATGGGACGTATGATAACCGTTATACGTAATGGGACGTAGGATAACCGTTATACATAATGGGACGTAGGATAACCGTGATACATAATGGGACTCACGATAACCGTAATAAATAATGGGACGTATGATAACCGTTATACGTAATGGGACGTAGGATAACCGTTCGACATAATGAGATGTACGATAACCGTTATACATAATGGGACGTAGGATAACCGTGATACATAATGGGACTCACGATAACCGTAATAAATAATGGGACGTATGATAACCGTTATACGTAATGGGACGTAGGATAACCGTTCGACATAATGAGATGTACGATAACCGTTATACATAATGGGACGTAGGATAACCGTTATACATAATGGGACTCACGATAACCGTAATAAATAATGGGACGTATGATAACCGTTATACGTAATGGGACGTAGGATAACCGTTATACATAATGGGACGTAGGATAACAGTTATACGTAATGGGACGTAGGATAACCGTTATACATAATGGGACGTAGGATAACCGTTATACATAATGGGACGTAGGATAACCGTTCGACATAATGGGACGTATGATAACCGTTCGACATAATGGGACGTATGATAACCGTTATACATAATGGGACGTATGATAACCGTTATACATAATGGGACGTAGGATAACCGTTATACGTAATGGGACGTAGGATAACCGTTATACGTAATGGGACGTAGGATAACCGTTATACGTAATGGGACGTAGGATAACCGTTATACGTAATGGGACGTATGATAACCGTTATACATAATGGGACGTAGGATAACCGTTATACGTAATGGGACGTAGGATAACCGTTCGACATAATGAGATGTACGATAACCGTTATACATAATGGGACGTAGGATAACCGTGATACATAATGGGACTCACGATAACCGTAATAAATAATGGGACGTATGATAACCGTTATACGTAATGGGACGTAGGATAACCGTTCGACATAATGGGATGTACGATAACCGTTATACATAATGGGACGTAGGATAACCGTTATACATAATGGGACTCACGATAACCGTAATAAATAATGGGACGTATGATAACCGTTATACGTAATGGGACGTAGGATAACCGTTCGACATAATGAGATGTACGATAACCGTTATACATAATGGGACGTAGGATAACCGTGATACATAATGGGACTCACGATAACCGTAATAAATAATGGGACGTATGATAACCGTTATACGTAATGGGACGTAGGATAACCGTTCGACATAATGGGATGTACGATAACCGTTATACATAATGGGACGTAGGATAACCGTTATACATAATGGGACTCACGATAACCGTAATAAATAATGGGACGTATGATAACCGTTATACGTAATGGGACGTAGGATAACCGTGATACATAATGGGACGTAGGATAACCGTGATACATAATGGGACTCACGATAACCGTAATAAATAATGGGACGTATGATAACCGTTATACGTAATGGGACGTAGGATAACCGTTCGACATAATGAGATGTACGATAACCGTTATACATAATGGGACGTAGGATAACCGTGATACATAATGGGACTCACGATAACCGTAATAAATAATGGGACGTATGATAACCGTTATATGTAATGGGACGTAGGATAACCGTTCGACATAATGGGATGTACGATAACCGTTTTACATAATGGGACGTAGGATAACCGTTATACATAATGGGACTCACGATAACCGTAATAAATAATGGGACGTATGATAACCGTTATACATAATGGGACGCACGATAACCGTTATACATAATGGGACGTACGGTAACCGTTAGACATAATGGGACGTATGATAACCGTTATACATAATGGGGCGTAGTATAACCGTTAGACATAATGGGACGTATGATAACCGTTAGACATAATGGGACGTAGTATAACCGTTATACATAATGGGACGTAGGATAACCTATAGACATAATGGGACGTAGGATAACAGTTATACATAATGGGACGTAGGATAACCGTTATACATAATGGGACGTATGATAACCGTTATACATAATGGGGCGTAGTATAACCGTTATACATAATGGGACGTAGGATAACCTATAGACATAATTGGACGTAGGATAACCGTTATACATAATGGGACGTGTGATAACCGTTATACATAATGGGGCGTAGTATAACCGTTATACATAATGGGACGTAGGATAACCTATAGACATAATGGGACGTAGGATAACAGTTAAACATAATGGGACGTATGATAACCGTTATACATAATGGGGCGTAGTATAACCGTTATACATAATGGGACGTAGGATAACCTATAGACATAATGGGACGTAGGATAACAGTTAAACATAATGGGACGTAGGATAACCGTTATACATAATGGGGCGTAAGATAACCGTCAGACATAATGGGGCGTACGATAACCGTTATACATAATGGGGCGTAGTATAACCGTTATACATAATGGGACGTAGGATAACAGTTATACATAATGGGACGTAGGATAACCGTTATACATAATGGGGCGTAAGATAACCGTTATACATAATGGGACGTAGGATAACCGTTATACATAATGGGGCGTAGTATAACCGTTATACATAATGGGACGTAGGATAACCGTTATACATAATGGGACGTAGGATAACCGTGAGACATAATGGGGCGTACGATAACAGTTATACATAATGGGACGTAGGATAACCGTGAGACATAATGGGGCGTACGATAACCGTGAGACATAAAGGACGTACGATAACCGTTAGACATAATGGTTGAGTTATGAGAGAAATATTGTGTGAAAAAGACAACTTTAATCCCCTTATCTAGTCCTCTGCAAATAGTTTACAACATTAAGGACAAAAACGTTTGGTAGGGACTAATTAATCGGGTAGATAATTTACCTTGCACCCCTCGCACGTCATACAGCGATAGTGGTACCCGGTTGCGGCATCACTACATACTACACATGGTTCCGGTCCATTGGACAAGTCCATGTAACTAGGGATATATGGCACTCCTGGAATAAATAAAAAATAACTTGGATTAGAATAAAACATTTGTTTTCGCGGGACATTTTGTATACACAGATGACAAACATTGTGGCAAATAGAGATATGTGAGTTTTGAGTCATCTGTTGACTTTTTAAAACATAATGGCAAAAGGAGAAATTGCTCACAATGAGCAACTTCTTGCCATAATGTTTTCAACTCTATTCAATAAACGTAGTTCCTGTATTTTTACCTGAACCAAACAGTGTCGTACTAATGTGCTCGGATCCAATGACAAGTGTGTTTCCTAGGCGTTTGCGAATAATCAGACGACTTTATAAAATGTCAGACCAAGTTAACCGGTGTAACATTTGTCCTTTATAAGTCATATTTCTCTAGAAACAAATTTAATATATCCGTAATGATAGCAATCGTCTGCAATCATACATGACACGCGGTCATCTCGTTTCCATAGCAACGACTTTATAAAGTGTCCGACCAGGTTTACAGGCGTAGCATTTGTTCTTTTTAAGTCATATTTCTCTAGAAACAAATTTAATATATCCGTAAGATAGCAATCGTCTGCAATCATACATGACATGCGGTCATCTCGTTTCCATAGCAACGACGAGGATATAAATCGCCAGCAGCAGAAATGTAGACATTCATAAACATATCAATCATCGCCAGACGGGCATGTTAATGATTGGTTGTTAGGAAATGACGTCATTATTACGCAATAAGTCACACGTTACTAATACAGATACATAAAACATGCGAGTATTACGAAACGGGTCATTTCAGGACAACTGGGATGAATTGCCTTGTTGTATATCGAAAATCTCCGGTCAAACTCTCATTATTTTATTTACGGAAATTGCCGAGTAGTGCCGACTTCGTGAAACTTCATAGGTTACTTCCATCATTTAACCTTTAACCTTGTACAGACGACCTTTCACGTCTGTACAGCGAACTTCGTTATGAAAACAGGAGAAATTGATCGTTTATTTCTTATCCAACAATATTTTTAACTCGATAAACAAATTAAAATTCATGATTTCCAGACGTTCAAGATACAAGATGTACATGGTTTTGTTTGATCCGATAATAAGAGAGGAGACGATTTCCTCACAATAGAATTAGCATATATCATCTAAACGGCAAACGGGGACATTATCATTGCTCCGGTTCATTGACCAAACTTACTACACGAACAACAAAGGAACACTAGTGTGGTCAGCAGGAGAACACATATGAGTCGTTCCACGAGAAAACCAATATTATGGAATCTGCGTAATGTATCGACCCAGATCATCCTGCGCAGTTCGCGCAGGCTAATCCGGGCCGACACATTCCGTCTCAGGGGAATTGAGGTGTAGAATAATGATTCAATCCTGAATAAGAAGATCCACATGAGGCGAAAAGTGTCTGCCCTGATTAGCCTTCACGGTATGCTTATGCTGATCCGGGTCGATACTTGTCGCAGAGTCCACAATGTTGGTTTTCTCGTGGGACCGGTTCATATCACGCTTTCCCAGACTGAAAACATCTATAGAAAAAAGAGTGTGATGTCTGTATCGGTGAAATGACTTTTCCCACATGAAACAAAAAAAAAACCTGTTGTAAATGATAAACTCTTTTCCATATGAAGGAAAACTCCGTTTGTAAATTAGCAACCGTTTCCCATATGAAACAATAACCCGTTTGTAAATGATAAGCCATTACACATATGGAACAATACCCCGTTTGTAAACGATAAGCCATTACACATATGAAACAATACCCCGTTTGTAAATGATAAGCCATTACACATATGAAACAATACCCCATGTGTTAATGATGAGCCATTATACATATGAAACAATAACCCGTTTGTAAATGATAAGCCATTACACATATGAAACAATACCCCATGTGTTAATGATGAGCCATTACACATATGAAACAATACCCTGTTTGTAAATGATAAGCCATTACACGTATGGAAAAATACCCCGTTTGTAAATGATAAGCCATTACACATATGAAACAATACCCTGTTTGTAAATGATAAGCCATTACACATATGGAACAATACCCCGTTTGTAAACGATAAGCCATTACACATATGAAACAATACCCCGTTTGTAAATGATAAGCCATTACACATATGAAACAATACCCCATGTGATAATGATGAGCCATTACACATATGAAACAATACCCTGTTTGTAAATGATAAGCCATTACACGTATGGAAAAATACCCCGTTTGTAAATGATAAGCCATTACACATATGAAACAATACCCCGTTTGTAAATGATAAACCATTACAAATATGAAACAATACCCCGTTTGTAAATGATAAGCCATTACACATATGAAATAATACCCCGTTTGTAAATGATAAGCCATTACACATATGAAACAATACCCCGTTTGTAAATGATAAGCCATTACACATATGAATCAATACCCCATTTGTAAATGATAAGCCATTACACAGATGAAACAATACCCCGTTTGTAAATGATAAGCCATTACACATATGAAATAATACCCCGTTTGTAAATGATAAGCCATTACACATATGAAACAATACCCCGTTTGTAAATGATAAGCCATTACACATATGAATCAATACCCCGTTTGTAAATGATGAACCATTACACATATGAAACAATACCCCGTTTGTAAATGATAAGCCATTACACATATGAAATAATACCCCTTTTGTAAATGATAAGCAATTACACATATGAAATAATACCCCGTTTGTAAATGATAAACCATTACACATATGAATCAATACCCCGTTTGTAAATGATAAGCCATTACACATATGAAACAATACCCCGTTTGTAAATGATAAGCAATTACACAAATGAAACAATACCTAGTTTGTAAATGATAAGCCATTACACATATGAAACAAAACCCCGTTTGTAAATGATAAGCCATTACACATATGGAACGATCAAGCAGTATGCATGTGGATCGTTAGTATTGAAAGGCATTCACGTCGTTTTCAGCACGTGTAATGCGTACGCTAAGGTTTGTTTTCGCAGAGCGTGTCTAAAATTAACAGAGGGCTGGCTACATAATGGGGAGTAACCTAATCCTTTTCCCACAAAATCTCTCTTCCTACTCAACCAAACCCTATAGTGTGGGTATACAAAATAATCATCTTGGTTTGATGATTATTTTGCATACCCACAATATAGGGTTTGAGCACCACATAAGGATTCTATAACAAGCAAAGTACCCCCTTATCTAGAGCTCTGAAGGGGGGAAACAGAAGAGGGTGTCCAGTAACATAGAGTGATGGTGTATCAATTTAGCCCTGCTCCCTCAAAGCAAATCTGGAGCAGATGACTTTCAAACCATTTGAAGGAAAATTGTTGACATTTCTATCAAAGAAAGTATATATTTTTTTTAAGTAAACAACATTGTGTCAAAATAGTGAAAGGGCTCATGACGAGGTTTTCATAAATCGGCTAGAGAAACAAGAAATCGCGTCTGTATGCGGGATGGGGGATATAGGACCCCAAGGTATTTAAAGCAGAATTGTATAAAAAAAAAAAAAAAAAATACTTAAAATAACTCAAATTATATTCGAAATTCGTCAGTTATGCTTTCCATGTTCATGAATAAGAGCGGATTTAAGCTAAAACAAGCCAATGAAAACAGACGTACTTGCTCCTCAATGCAAAAGGGTCCAAACAAGTTCCTTGAAGCCTTCTGTGACGTATTGGCGAATAATTGCAGAGCCAGATCAGTCTGCACGGATTGAATATACACTGGTCGTGCATGCATTTCGGCTTGTTTTCTCGCTCTACACCGATCATATATAATATTATATATTTATGTGCACCATCCTTTTATCCGTGTAAATGCAACTGTTCAATTGAAAACATAGTGGCAAAAGTAGAAATTGTGAGCAATTTCTTCTTTTGCCAAAAGGTTTTCAAATGTCGTCTGCTGCAGATGCCTCAAAATCGTCTTCAAGAGGGAAAGTGTTAATCAAAGCTCATTTAAACACGGACCACACTATGCTAAGAAGAACCGAGAAGTTAGATCAGTTATTATCAAATAAAGAACTAGAAATGTATCCATCGAACGATGGTGTATTGTCCACCTAACTGTGGACATTGGTCAATAACATTTCACATCGTTCTACTTAGAGGGCATTGGCATCTAGTGGTCAATGTCCGCTGCTGACCGTTCCTTGACCCCTACTTTATATAAAATGCTTTAACAGTCTTTGACAAGAAGGTGGTCAGTGAGATGGGGCTAAATGCAAGTACGGAAATGGCGGCTTGTGGTCAGTGGGGTTGGGACTCAAAAAGGGATGGGTTCTGGACAGAAAGGGACTTTACGGTGGACCGTGTGGGAATTTATACGATACAATTTGTCATTATAGTTAATTAAAGAAATGAGTTTTAACGTGGTGTGTCAATCAAAGGACTTTACATGCAAATAATTTAATCAAAGAAATACAAGTAAAATGTGAAACGGAAAACTTAAACATTTGCTTGATAAAAGCGGAAGTGACAAGAAAAAGCGGTGTTGCGCACGCGTACGCATAGATTATGCAACATTTCTACGTCTAGAATAAATCCAACTCGATGGCCTATAACTTTCTATCAAAGGTTGTGTAGCTTAAAGGGGATATCTAACGTGTAGATGGTCCAGAATGTATCTCTTTTATTACGAAAATAATCAAAAGTGTCGAGTTCTTATTGGAAGACAGTAACAAGACGGAGAAAAGCAATGTAAGTATTAAATTAGATATTCGTATGTATAGATCGTGTTGGATTAATCTGGCAAAGCTCCCAAAATTAACCATCTATTAAGCACGATGGAGGTAAAATATTAAAATTAGGATGATCTGGTTATAAAACATGAATTGTTTCAAGTTTATTGCATTTTTACAGCGTGTTACATTGTATTCTAGCCCCGAAAAAACGCTATGTTACGTTGGCGAAACTCAAGACATATAAATTATAATATTTAATAAGATCGTCCTTGCCGATGTTTCAGGCTAGTTACAGAACAAGACAACGACTCAAGGTCCAATAATAATCAAATGATACCATAAATAATACTGTACCATTGCTGTCCGGACGCCGGCTATCCCTATAATCACTGTATGTAACACCGACTCACATCGCACTGAGTCCAGCGTACACGCGCTACGTGTCCATTATTATATCTATCTCGTGATTTCTCGTCACGAGACGGAATTTCGGATCCGTTTGGTAACCATGGTGGCCCCGCTTTTTCTCATTTGGCGTTCAACTCGAGAGGTCAGTGGACTTATGTTAATTCGAAAAAAGAATTTATTATCGTTTTAATAATAGTTTATACAATGGATTTGTCTTAAACGCTAGTATATAACCTGCACGCCAACTTCTTCGGTATATATTCATGATCATAAATGACAAGGTATTTTGATTATTGTTTTTACAATTTTACGATCATTTTGTTTTGTTCGAGTATGTGTGCATATATTATGAATATCTTATATTTGTTTTAACTTTGCCGTGTGAACAAATAAACGAGATCAAACCTTGGTCTATTTGTGAACCTCACTCGTCATGGTCTTAAACATAGTTCGCATCCACAGACGCCTTCTGAAGCATTTGAAGCAGAATACTTCCGAAATAATTGTGACAAAATGATAAATTGCTCATAATGAACAAATGCTCATAATGAACAAATTCATCTATTTGCAACAATTATTTAAACTCTACTCAATTAATATAACTCTCTCTTATAAAGGGTTTTCAACTTGTTTTACCAATTGATTTTGCTGCAGTTTTGTTGTATTTGGGAACATGTTAAATTGCATGTATACACATTAGATGATGAGCCTAAACCATGTTCAATGTGTTAAACCAAGTGTCGCATGATCTAGGCCCACCTAGAATAGTTTGCAGTTTTAATGATTTTATAAATGATATAAAGTAATCGTCCAATTAATTTCGGTCAAAATAGTTATATTTGGAATCGGTTGACATAGTATTGCTTTTTAGATAGCTTGTCCTTCGTTCAAACCTAGCTCATCTTTCCATTAAAGCCTATATTGTTAGAACTCCAGCGCTTTATCTTACAGACTTTTTATCATTTACAAACAGTGCAATCCATGGTCATCTATCTTATACACAAACTTCCAATTTGTTGTTTTGTTATGTTCAGTGTTTATCGAAATTAAATGAAATTTCAACGGTATGCGTTATTGTGCCGCAATTAAGTTAAAATATACAAATAGTTCAGGTCGCTATTTGTCACCCAACTTAGATCTATAATGTTTCAATGTCAATTAAAGAACACGGACGTCAAGATTGCCTTGTCACTTTTCCACATACATGTTGTAGATGAAACATATCAAACACGTTAAACAATTTTTTACCACGTTTACAATTATTCGTAACATTTGTCATATCTTCGATTTTAGATGTAATTATAAATGTGTGTATACTATACACTGATGTTTTGTATTATATCTAATCTTCGTTTTCGATGTAATTATAAATGTGTGTATACTATACACTGATGTTTTGTATTATATCTGATCTTCGTTTTCGATGTAATTATAAATGTGTGTATCCTATACACTGATGTTTTGTATTATATCTGATCTTCGTTTTCGATGTAATTATAAATGTGTGTATACTATACACTGATGTTTTGTATTATATCTGATCTTCGTTTTCGATGTAATTATAAATGTGTGTATACTATACACTGATGTTTTGTATTATATCTGATCTTCGTTTTCGGTGTAATTATAAATGTGTGTATACTATACACTGATGTTTTGTATTATATCTGATCTTCGTTTTCGATGTAATTATAAATGTGTGTATACTATACACTGATGTTTTGTATTATATCTGATCTTCGTTTTCGATGTAATTATAAATGTGTCTATACTATACACTGATGTTTTGTATTATATTATACCTATAAAAGAGGTTCGATGAGCATTCTTTTCCTATATCACACTCTTCTTTATATTTCCAAATTTACTTTACCTCAATAAGTCTCAATGTAAATATTTTTTAATATTTTCCCATGCGTAGACGTATCGCTTTAGACGACTTCTGTAACATTGTAATTTCTCATGTTTATCAATTTCTCCTTTTGTCACAATGTTTTCAACTATTTTCAGTAATTTTACTTTAATTTACTGAATGTCTTTACTTCACTTTGTTTAAAAGCCGTCTGTAGTAGGCAGATTTTTAGTATCTAGGAAAGCGTTTAAAACTTTAAACATCATATCCGGAAAACGGATGATTAGAATGAGATAATTTGCAAACGATACTTACGAATGCATCCCGATCAGGCAGGCATCTTTATATCTTTAAATTAATAAATCATCTCTCCACGAATACATGTATGAATACTCCAGGAATACACATTGAATGGTGTCGGACAATTCGTATGGTAACGATGTATTAACCCTTTCCCTCATATAGACGCTTTCTGACGCCTCTGCAGCAGACGGCTTTTTGAAAACATAGTGACAAAAGAAGAAATTGCTCAAAACGAGCAATTTCTCCTTTTGCCACAATGTTTTCCACGTTTAGTCATAGGTTATCCATTCCATTATAGAGATTATCTTCTTTTTTGGGGGGATAAAATATGTAAAGACGTCTGCTGCAAAATTGTCGTATGAGTGAAAGGGTTAAGTCCATTCCAAAGGCCAAATGTAGGCGCTTAAACCCTCGCCCGACACGACAAATCTGCGCGAAGACGAATTTGAATCATATCTAAATTAAAATATGGAAAAGCTCTATACATGCGAGTATCAATAATTAAATAAGGTCGAAAACGTTGTGAACAAAAGGAGAAATTGTTCATTATAAAATTCGTTTATCATATTGCTTCTTTTTTTAAAAAAAAAATGCAGCTGAATATGCGTCTAAATGCTTCTGCATGTAGTCAAATGGTAATACAGTGTTGAGTTCATTGATAGTTTAACTATGTACGGTATGTGCATGTGGTAAAATGTTAATACATCGTTGAGTTCATTGATAGTTTATCTATGTACGTTACATGCGGTCATTCAACTTGTCACATTTCGAACAGAAAGCTTATTAAAACAGCACCATATGAGTGTATTGGTCGACAATCGACCTCCAAAGTGAGTGTACTGTATTTATGTGTTGTGAATTATGACAGACTTTGATCAGAACCCTTTAAAAGAGGGCGAGATAGAGATGGGGTAAACTGGGCCACAGCCCCAACCCCTAACCCCCCTCCAACCCGCCTCCCCCACAATATCTCTTTTATTACATTACTATATCCAATTTGGTTGGTACTTAAAATGTTTAATAGAGAAATAAGGATTTAAGAACATGATTTATGTACCTTATCTAAAACTCTGCAACCCATTACACCGAACAAGACAGAGGGTGTCTTCGAAAGCATGCAGTACCTATAACATGTACCAATGCCATTGTATTAACATACAATATATATTATATTAAATAGAGTTGAAAACATTGTGGCACAAGGGAAATTGCTCATAATGAGAAATTTCTCCTTTTGTCAAAATGTTTTTGAAAGTCGTCTGCTGCATAGGTGTCAGAAAGCGTTTGCATGCAAGGGCTATCCTGGAACACAGGTACATTTTTTCCCACCGGTTTCATATTCACGTATTTTATAGTTTGCGTATTCATTCATAGTTAATTCTTACACTGAAATTATAATTTCGATATATTAACGACACTTGTCAAGCACAATATCCAAACAAACAAAAAATATGCAAAAACTAGGTGCCTTTTTAAAAAAACGAAGCCATGAAGTAGCATATATATATAATCAATTCGTTAAATATTCCGCGCAAACGAATTTAAGGTAATAAGTCCACAACTATAATATATATTAAGAACCTATCCATCCTTTTCACATGACAATAATAAGCGTAAGAAAGGTATTGCCCAAGACAGTTCGCAAGAAACCCCAAAACGGGGCGTGGCTAAGAGGTTCTGATTTTAAAAAGCCCACGACGATAAGGACTGTGAAGGACACTCTGACGCGACAATTAAAGTTGCTTCATTTTAACCCGTTCCCTCATATAGACGCTTTCTGACGCCTCTGTAGCAGACGGCTTTTTGAAAACAAAGTGACAAAAGGAGAAATTGCTAAAAATGAGCTATTCTCCGTTTGCAAGAATATTTGCCACTTTTAGTCATAGGTTATCCATTCAATTACAGAGATTTTCAGAAGCTGTTGTAATTCACGAGTCCAATGAGTGTTTTCCAAAGCCTCTAGTACAGTTTCGTATTTCTTGTGCTAATGTCTTTATTTGACAATCAGGCACTATGTTGTGGGTACTGAAGTCTCTAAATAATCCTCTCTGTTAGACAAATCTTTTTTTTTTAGGTGAAAGATAGAATAATAAAATTAGAAAATAAAAGTGAAAACGCACGAGAGGAATATTAAAGCAAATATATTGTCTTAACATTAAGAAATAACTACAAATCTACTGCAATGATCGAAGTTTCAAAATGCGATATAAATATAATAACAATTTGGCAATAGTGCAAACGTTGTATGGCGCCTATACCTCAGGAACGAACTGTCGCCTGTCCGAATTCGACACGATACTAAAGAATTGTGGGTGACAGCAGGGACGAGAGATCCCCAGTTCGAGGCCCACTCGGTTCTAATGAAAGGTGGGTTACAGCAGGGACGATAGATCCCCAGTTCAAGACCCACTCGGTTCTATTGAAAAATGGGTTACAGCAGGGACGAGAGATCCCAAGTTCGAGACCCACTCGGTACTTAGGAACGGTGGGTTTCAACAGACCTAACGCAAATACTATAGATAAGCGGTGCCCTAGGAAACCCCATCTTACATCTCAACATTCATTAAAAAGTTTATTTCATGCAAAATTGATTTATTCCCAAAAGATATTTTTTCCAATATTTTTTATAACTGCATGGTTAAAAATCGCCTGTTGTAGGTGCTTTTTTTTTTTCATTTCGGAAGAGGTTAAGAAGTAATTATGAGGGTAAAAAAGGGAGGGTTGGAGGGGGGGGGGGGGGACAAGAATAAACTATATCGCCCTATTATAATACGGGCAAAAGAAGAAGAAAGAAAAAAATCGAAAAAAGATAAAGAAAAGCTTTTTTTAAACCCGCCGGATGGTACTTTTCGAATATTTCACACGTAATGGTTTTCACGAGCGCCCTTTTCATACTCTTAGAGAGTATATTTGGGGGCGCGGCAATGTATAAAGGTCACCCAGGGGAACAGTAGGTGTTAAAGACTGTTTGATTCAAGGCCATGTACGCCCACACTGATTCACCATATCCTTCACTAGGCATCTGATAAGAATAACGATTGAGCCTGAGACTTAAGCAAAAAAGCTATAGTCATAGCCTCGTTGTGTCCATGTACATATACGAATGGTTCGATAAAATCAAATCCGATATGTATTATTTATTCAAGGGCGTAGTACATTTATGGACGACTGGGCTCGTTTCATTGATTTGAGGCGGGGCTTCAGCCAAACAGATTGAATTTTTAAGATGATTTGGAATCAATTTCGCGTTTGTACGATATTTTCATTATCGCCCAGAAAAGGTTGAAACCTAGCTGAAGATCTATTAAAAAGTCACCGGTTACTCGACCTTTGTTAACCTTTTGTGTCCCCTACTCAGACCCTTATTATGGACCCTTTCAGCGTTCAACCAGGAGATCATTTATAGCGATAAGTGTGAACACCGTCCGAGATAAAAAAAAAAATAAAAAAAATATCTAATAAGAATCATTTATATAAGGTAATCAATTCGTGGTCATATATATATTGGATACCGCAATATAACATAGCAGTTCAAATCAATGTATGTAGATATTCGATTAAATAAGATCTCAAATTATGTGGAAGGGTAAAAAGCCCCTTGAAGCCCAGTACCGCCGTCCCAGCTGGCTTAGGACTGATATCGTATTATTTTCACTTGATCAGTTTATTCATTTTGTTCTTTATATAGTGATCTTGGAGCAATTTTATTATTATAATCTTTTTTATAAAAAGAGAATTCCGTTAAAAATAGTTATTTCCTTTTTGCTTGAAAATTGAATGACAGAGGGTCATAAAAGGAAAGCACGCGCGCTAAATTTAGGTATAAAGCGCGTGCGGGCTATTATGATTATAGTAATCATTACTTGAAAATACATCAACATTACAAAAGAAAGAAAAATCACTTATATTGTTAAAGCCCTTTCGGTTTTCACGCGTTTGCCTTGTAATTTGTGAAAATACTATTTGTCGTACAACTTGATATAGTATGAAATCAGGAATCAAAAGTAAGTTAACAAGACAAGACAAACTTGTCTTGGCATAAGCTAATACAGCTTCTTGTTATGTTAATATAATTAAACAATCAATTACATGCCATTTTACCTATGTGTGTATGGAAGAAAGATTTATCAAGTTTTAACAATGAATTAAATAAATGGTAAAGTTAACCTAATTATGCTTTTTTCAGACGAAAAAGAAATTCATATTCTATGTCAATTTCATTACAAATTAAACATAGACGTTTGTTTCTTTAAAATATATTTACAATAAATGTTCATGTTTCTATTCGTAATGCACGATAGGATATATGTAATATATAAATCTGAATTAAACTTAATTGATTACTTTTTGTGCAACTATTTTATTGGCTTAACAATTTCTGTATGTATATATCTATGTATGCTTACGTTGAAAATAAAATATCTGTTATGTTCTGATCTATTCTGATATTCTTGAAATGTAAATTCAAAGTTGTAAGTTCGTACACAGACTTTCCGATTGCCATGTCATTGTAGGACTGAAACAAAAATTAAAATCTACACTAATCATAAATTGCAGCAGACCCTTCGCACACGATATATACGCTCTAGATAGCTACTCATTCACGCTAAGCATGTTAGGTGCGCCGATACTAACTCTACCAATATAATTACAAAGAAAGGCATTTCTAGAAATAACCTTTAATTACTTATATACCAGTGTCTTAAAATGTATATTTAGTTAATGAAAATACATTTCAATACATCTGGGTATGCATATAATCAATAGATATTTGAGATATCATTCTGATTTATTCCTTCCCCCCCCCCCCCCCCCCCCTTTATTTATCATGTCTACATGTACTGTATTCGAGTTTATTCATGTTTTGTTCGTTCATTCATTTGTTCATTTGTTTGTGTACATTTCTTTTTCATATATGTGTTTAATGTTTGTAAATTGTACGATATCTCCTACATAATAAAGAGATTGTATTGTATTGTACTTTTACCAACATGATTTCAAAGTTGTCTGCTGCCGATGTGTTTCATGTGGGAGAGGGTGTACTTTGTGCTATCTTTTATATATCTTGAAATGCATTTTTGCATTCATTAACGTCATTAACGTCAGTCAAATGGTATGATATATCGCAGTAGAAATACATTACAGACATCATAGTCTGCTTGTACAAAGCTTTATCATGCTGTTGCATTGTTTTTGGTTGATAAACTGCCTGCCTGATAAACTTAGCTTTATCAGTCACCTCACGTTTATCAGGCACCTCATCATTAAATTAAATTAAAGATGGCGGATAAAACCAAAAATCCTTAAAATGCGATATAAAAATCAAAGAAATGAGAAATTATTCTCCTTGCTAGTGAGTAAATATTATACTGATAAATTTTGAAGCGTACAGTTTTCTAAATATTTAATTATTACTTACTTATGGCCGAAACCATTCGGGACTATTTCTTATTGGAACGTCCTTCGGTTTATTTTCATATTATTGCGCAACTTAAAATGGAGAGGCTCTGGACAGGTTTTTTGTCTCATTTTAATCAAATTAGACAGAAAAGCACATAAAAAATGTAAACATGATAAAAAGAATACCATGCTAGTGTCTGATATTATAAAATTTATCAGGCTCGGCTGAAAAAAATGAAATCTCGGCGCAGCCTCGCTTTCATTTTTTTCTAAGCCTTGCCTGATAAATTTTATAATATCAGACACTAGCATGGTATTCTCTATATCTCACCTAGACTTAATCTGCAGCAAATGATTTTTCAAACATCTAGTTTAACTATATGGAGGTATCTTTATAGGGTATTTATTGAATAGATTTGAGCAATTTCTCATTCTGACGACACACGGTCATGTAGTTCATAGTCGTACATTACGTTAAACGTACATGCTTATTTATAGTCGTGCATTATAACATACGTATATAAATAATTATGTTTCAGTCGTGCATTACAACATACTTATATGTATTTGCGACAAATGTATTTTCATAGTCATACATTACGGCATAGGTACATGTATATTTATAGTCGTACTATTAAGGCAAACCTACATGTATGTTTATAGTCGTACATTACGGTAAACGTACATGTATATTTAAGTCGTACATTAAGGCAAACCAACATAGATGAAATTATGTTTTAGTCGTGCATTACGACGTACGTCAATGTATGTTTAATTCTTCCCATTACGGTATTCGTACACGTAGTTTGAAATTACGGCATAAATACACATGTAAAGTGTTGATCCATTAGGTGCACCATACATCCATCAGAGCTATTGATAAGGGGCGTATTTCAATTTCCAAAATCCTTATTTGAGACTCAAACCCTATGTTGTGGGTACTCAAAAGAATCGTCTCAGACGATTATTTTGAGTACCACAACATAGGGTTCGGTTGAGTCATAAGAGAGATATGTGTGAGGAAAGACCGGTTTACTTCTCCTTATCTAGTCCTCTGATCCATTCATCAACTACACATGTATATGCTCGACCCATTTAGCACTCCTTACAGACATATATCAATACTATCACCAAAAGGTCGCGGACTGGTCAACGTGTAGGTCATCGACTTTTTCATAGACCTTAACTGACCTCAAGGGCGAGATAATATATTATACATGTAACAGAGCTCTAGATAAGGGGGCGTTTTGAATGTTCTAAAATCCTTATTTGACCCTCTAACCCTATGTTGTGGGTACTCAAACGAATCGGCTCGGTGAGACGATTCTTTTGAGTACTCACAACATAGGGTTTGCTTTAATAATAAGAGAGATATTGTGGGGAAAAGAGCTGAAAACCCCTCCTCACCTTATCTGGACCTCTGCAATGATGTACACTTAACATTCGTCGGTCTAGCTATGAATGAGTTATGAGGAATTTGCCTGTTATACACTTCAGACTGTTTTTTTGGTTTTTGGCTATTCGACATATTCGTCGTGATTGGACGCTCCGTTTGAGTACGTCGTTATTATAGGACATCGAGTAATCCTTTCCCTCACACGACAATTCTGCAGCAGACGATTTTAAACATATTTTGTCAAAATATAGAAAATCTCTTTAATTGAATGGATAACCTGTGACTAAAAGTGGAAAACATTGTGGCAAAGGGAGAAATTGCTCGTTTTGAGCAATTTCTTCTTTTGTCACTTTGTTTTCAAAAGGCCTGCTGCATAGGTGTCAGAAAGAGTCTATATGGGGGAAAGGGTTAAAACAAACGAAAAATGACCCTTATCTAGAGAATCTGACCAGTGGTCAGCATAAACAATATAGTTAATGACCTGACTTGTGTATTTAGCAGAAGCCTGAGTACCTGCCACGATGTCTGTTATCGTTGACCAGACCGAGATACGATGGAGTATTCCGGTATTTACTCCACACTCTCGTATATCTCTATAAAGTCTTTTGTTGCAGTAATCGAAAGAATCGCTCCACAATATAGGGTTTCGAGACCAAATTCTGATTTAAGGAACCTGAAATGCGCCCCTGGTCTAGATCTTTATTTTTCAATCCAATCTGATCACCCCGGGTAGCAATCGCACGCCCCCGATCTACATCTCTATACATGTATGTAAATCCAATCGGATCCCCGGGTAGTAATCGCGCGTCTCCGATCTACATCTCTATACATGTATTAAAATCCAATCGGATCCCCGGGTATCAATCGCGTGCCCCGATCTACAGGTCTATATTTCGATCCAATCTGATCACCCCTGTAGCAATCGTGAAGCCAATTTAATAGGAAGACTTTCCTAAATTAAACAAATAGGAAGACTTTCCTAAATTAAACAAAGAGGAAGACTTTTCTAAATTAAACAAATAGGAAGACTTTCCTTAATTTATCAAATAGGAAGACTTTCCTAAATTAAACTAAAGCGATGCTGAATCTAAGACATCGAAGCAAAACTATGGAAAATCTCTATAATTGAAAGATTATTGACAGAGATCGTCTGCTGCTGATGTGTCCAAATGCGTGCGCATGTCGGAACAGACGCTTAACCCTTTCCCACATGCAGACGTATATTGACGCGTCTGCAGCAGACAACTTATTCAACCCTTTCCCTTATATAGACGCTTTCTCACTCATCTGCAGCAGACGGCTTTTCCATAACATAGTGACAAAAGAAAAAATTGCTCAAAACGAGCAATTTCTCCATTTGCCACAATGTTTTCCACTTTTAGTCATAGGTTATCCATTCAATTATAGAGATTTTTCTATTTTTTCAACAAAATATGTTCAAAGTCCTCTGCTTCAGAATTGTCGTATGAGGAAAAAGGTTAAAGTCGTCTGCTGCAGAATTGTCGCAAGAGGGAAAGGGTTAAACATTTTATCAAGCAATAGAAGTCAGATGAGCGATAATTGTGGCTTTTGCGGCTACGATTATTATACTTTCAGTTATAGAGATTGTGTCCATATTCTTGGCAAGATATTTTCAAAGTCGCCTGTTGCAGAGTTCGTTGTGTGCGGGAAAGGGTTCACCTTAACACAACTCGGGCCAACGGTGGCTAACGTGTGTGTCCAACTCGAAATATGTCTAAACGTTTTTACCCCTCCGGCCAAACCGACTCCGCAATGACCTGGTGACGAGAGTAGTCAAGTATTCTACACATTTCTATAATGATGCATGATTTAACGACTCCGCTCTGTTCGTCAATCCTTTTCTACATGCAGCCGAGTTTTGAAACATTGTTGTAAAAGGAAAATTGCTGAGAAAAAGACCATGTTTCATCCTTTTGCCACAACATTTTTAACTTTATTAAAAACAACTTTACTTTCGTGTATAGAAATTGTCAATATTTGTGTCTACATATGTTCGAGTCTTCATTAGATGTGTTCAAGTCTTTATTATATGTGTTAAAGTCTGTATAAGATGTGTTCAAGTATTTATTAAATGTGTTCAAGTCTTTAGTATATGTGTTCAAGTATTTATTAGATGTGTTCAAGTCTTTATTAGATGTGTTCAAAAATGGGATCATATATGTATTATGTAGCCGTGATATAACTTACATAATGTTAAAACAGTGTATTAACTCAAATATAAACATTTTAGTGGTGCTCAATAGCATGATATCTAAAGATACTACTGTCCGATAAGTATTTGACGCATCTCTGTTGCCCTTAATTTCACAATGGAAACGGGGCCGACCAAGCCATTTATTTGCTATCTGATAAAGAAGACTTGTCCTTATATTTCTTTTCTCATAACAACAATGTTCCCACGGAAATGAGGGGGGTGGATCGTTACACCAACTAATTGTATGCGGACGGAGTTGAGGACTCGAGGGTTTTAAGACTGACCACTCAACTACACACACCAATGTCCAGTTAATGTTTACACACCGTAACCTGAGATAGAGCTCTCTCCTCTAATTAAAACCCTTTTCGCCCAGTCAGCATCTTTCAACGTGAGTGAATTCAATAGATGGTTTGATCGATAAATAATGAATTAAACTAGGCATACGTTTGATTGATAATGTTCTATGATGGTGTCAGATAATCTAAACTAACAAACAGCTTTGCCATCAATTCTACAAATTGAAGAAATATAGTTTCGTATGTATACACGTTTTACTTTGTGATGGTCAATGTTTTGCAAAGGATGAAATACTTTTGACGAAAACCTAACAGATGGCCGAGTTTCTATGTTAATTGTGTAGACGGATAAGAAGTTTTGCTAGATCCATGTCAGTATTTCTCGCCTAAGAATAATATGATCCGAGTGTATAGCGGTTCTGAAGTATTTTGCACCGCACGCGCAGCGAAGACTGGTGCGAAATTGTGAGTACACGCAGTCTCACCAGTGTCTTCACTGTCCGTCCTCATGCGATAACGTCATATACCTAAATGTAGTTCTAACAAAACAAACTGGATGTAAATGCCCTGTAATCGATTTTCCTCAAACTTGGATAATGAAAAAAAAAAATATAGAACCGAATCTGTCGCCATCGTCTTGATCAGATAGCTTTTTGAAAACAAAATTACAAATTCCTGAAATTGATCAATGTTTCACTTTTGCTACAATCATTTTTTTCATTTTAACGTTATAGTTATTATTTTAATTTTAATTAAATGTTAACCCGATTCAAAGATGTCCGCTGCAGATTTGTTGAGTTTGGAAATTAGTGAATTCTTGTCTTGGTGTACATCTTTAATTTATATTGTTTTGTAATTTTATCTGCCGATATTTCTGGAATAATATGTTATCATATAGTCATAATAGTATTTTCTGTGTAACCGTCCGATTGTCCACGTGACTATATCGAGGGCTTGGTGTGAAATGGGTTGTAACTAAAAACCTATTTTAAAAACCCTGGTTTAGGGACAATTTTGACCCCTTTGTAAACAATGCAAATTTAGGTGCCATTGCTCAGAGTGAGCAATGGCACCTAAATTTGCATTGTTTACCAAGTAAAATGATTTAACTCTTTTAAAGATTTTATGGCGAGGTGATTAACCTTGGTAAAAAAAATACCAATTTTAGTTACAACCGTTTCACACCAAGCCCTCGATATATACTTGATGGACACATTTTGTCACATATATTAGATCCTTTCTCTTGTGTGTGCATCTTTTTTTGGGGGGGTTCACTCATTTCATTTTATATGTTTTGCCAACGTTTCCTCTCATCATCAATTGTAAACTCTTAACCCTTAGCCTCATACGACAATTCTGAAGCAGACGCCTTTGAACGTATTTTGTCAAAACATAGAAAATCTCCATATTTGAATGGATAACCTATGACAAAATGTGGAAAACATTCTGGCAAAAATTGAAAATTGCACGTTTTGTGCAATTTCTGCTTTTGTCACTTTGTTTTCAAAAAGCCGTCTGCTGCAGAGGCGTCAGAAAGCGTCTGTATGTAGGAAAGGGTTAAGATAATGGAGGAATGACAGTTATGATGATAAGTTGAAGACTGATTATAAGTTTCATTTATTTCTATTTTCAGACAAGATAACAGGGTGTATGTATGATGGCAGACTTCCAGACGAGAACGGGTCATTCGGTCCGAAATATCGATGGCGGAGCGATTTCAGCGATGTATTACGAAGGTGAAGGTCGAACTATTTTCGGTTTGTTCAGCGGCTCGTGACGCCACAAAACAGCCTACAACGATAAGGGCCAGGGCGTCTTTAAACATATTTCATTGCCAATATACATGTACAAATTACAAACATACAGTAGTACACAAGTAACAGAATATCTAGGCTAAAGGGTCTAGCCACAAGTTATCTCGACTTAGACAAGGCCATTTCCCTTTCATAATATTTTGCATACAGTCAATTTAATTCCAGTTTGGTAACTATTGTTGTACATTTGCTTGGACTAAATAAACATTATTTAGGCAAAATGGTCTACCCACAAAATATCTCGATTTAGACAAGGCCATTCCCTTTTATAATAGTTTGCATACAGTCAATTTAATTCCAGTTTGGTAACTAGTGTTACATACATTTATAACATGAGATATGCTTGGACTAAATAAAAATTAAAAAAAATAATAAACGGGAAAATTGAAGAAAATTAATATATGTTATGGCCAGATGATCAGAACCTACACTCTTCAGAAATGCCAACTTAAACCTTTTCACATGGACGGGCGTATATGATATTTAAGCATTTTTTGTTTTGTTGCTTTTAGGGTTAAACACGAGTGTGATTTATGCAATAAAGTTTATGTAATATTATTTATGATAGATATTGGGATCAAGAGCTCCAGATATGTTTTTTGCGTGTTCTAAAATCCTTATTCGACAGTCTAATCCTATGAAGTTGGTACTCAAAAGAATCGTCTCACATCATAGGGAGATTCACTTATGGTTGAGTAGTGAGTTTCGAGTTAGAAAAGTGAGTTTCGAGTTTGAAAAAGTGAGTTTCGAGTTAGAAAAGTGAGTTTCGAGTTAGAAAAGTGAGTTTCAAGTTAGAAAAGTGAGTTTCGAGTTAGAAAAAGTAAGTTTCTAGTTAAAAAAATGAGTTTCGAGTTAAAAAAGTGAGTTTCGAGTAAGATACTCTGGTGGATTGTAATCAACGTCGAACATGACCTGTTTTTATGGTATTAAACATTGGCACCAAAAACTACTTAAACATTTTTTTAAAGAGTTTTATGTCCGGACACATTATTTTTTGGTACCAAAAACTGTTTAATGGAACTCATTCATGGATTGTTAGTTGCACCTTTTAAGATTATTTTACTTTATATTCCAAAACCGTTTTATTCTATTAGAGTATCCCGTACGCGCATAATGGTAGCTACGTTCAAATCCCGCTCACACCAGAATATATTTTTACTGTTTTTGTTGTTTTTCCGTACAAATTTGGCATCAAGGAGTAAGATAAGATAATTATAAAACAAGAGCGCCGCGGAGCGAACGCCAACGCTTGTCTGTTCTTTCAAAGTCGATAATGGGCCATATCTTAATACATATTAAATCTTTAGTGATGTCCATTGCTATACATGTATGTATCGTCTATGGCAATGTGTGTATCAAGTTTCACTTGAATATCTTCTAGTTATATCTAGAGTAATGCTCCTTGCTATACATGTGCATATTGTCTCTGGCAATGTATGTACCAAGTTTCATTCGATTATCTCGAACAGTTTTTGAGTTATGGACCAAGGTTAAAGTTTTTGCAGTTTTTGCAATTTTTTGCACGACGACTCCAAAGACGAGCGCGCCGACGACAACGACGACGCCAAGGCTATGACAATAGCTCGACTTTTTTTCTTCGGAAACAGACGCGCTAATAAGTGTTTCAGGTGCATTTTCAGTAACTGTGGGGCCAATCCAGGACGAGTCACTTTAAATCCGTTGTTTTGTCAAATTCTATATTGAAAAAGGGACCGTTCCGTCATAAATTGGTAGTTTGTTACCAAAGTCCAACTGTATTTTATGGTAACAATAAGATAGAGTTATCGCACGGACAACAAATTCCAACTGACATAATGACATATACCGACCGACATGCTCATCTACATACTTTGTTTTGTGGGGGTATACAACTGCCAAAACAACGATGTTAGTCAATATGTCAGGTTTACGTAATTATAGTTTGACATTTCTTTAAAGTATAAAACTGCGCCTTTGTTGTGTAATCTTGCTGTGTTTGCCGTTGTCTCAGGCTTTTCAAAAAGTTCAAGTGTGACATTTAGAAAATTCAGATTTGGAAAGTACATGTACAGAATATTTTCAAACATCAAGGTGTCATATATTGGCGTCTATGTCAAATGCGGACAAACCGACTCGTATATGCGGGAGGTTACTAATAAGTATAATATAAATAGACTGGACACGATAAACTCTACTAATCACATTATAACGGAACATTTGGAATGTTTTCGAGAAAATCCTTCGATAAGTTTAATACACTTTATCAAATGTCATGGCTGTACTGTTAGATACAGGAAGGTATAACATGACCCATGTGGCTATATTTACAGCAGTTGATAATTGTTTGTCCATTTATACCATCTGATACACCAGTTTCTTGTGCTGTTATGATAACTCAATTCAGTCGGGAGTTATTTTGTCTATTTAACACCGTTGCATTCGAAATTACTTTTTAAGTCTTGGAAAATGTTGAAATAAACATTCTTTTCTTTTTAGAGCCATGTCAGATGGTCTGTTTATTAATCAGAATGTGAATATTGCATAACATATTAAAACGTATGTGTACATTTAAAAAACATAGAAACATTTTAAATAATTGTTAGCAATCTGCTTTATCGCTTTAAATTTAGTTTTCCTTCAATTCAATTCAATACAAAATCAAATAAAACTCTTTATTTCCTCCTATTACACAACCTATAATATGATACGTTTGGAAGAAAATACATACAAACACACGCACACACACACACACACACACGCACACACACACACACACACGCACACACGCACACACGCACACACATACATGTTCATAAACATTATATTTACAAGCATATATGAATAAAAAGTGACAATTTAAATAAATGGTACATACAGTTTGGACCGATACGTTTGTATACAACATTAATGTACACCGTGTTAAAAGCATGGATACGAGTTTGTTGAGGATGACTCTATAGTGATGTAAATTACAGTTTTGCAATAAAGCCATAATTAAAATTTAACGAGTAAAATGTCATAAATACCTTGTTGAAAACAAGTATTTAAATTGTACACATTATAATCCAGTGATACTTGTATACACAGTCTCTCACATTATGCCTGAAATTTCATCAAATCTGATGAACAAGAAACAGTTAGAATTTAAGCCATTAAGCAAGTATCAATTACCCATGGGTCATTTGACCTTAACAAGGGAGCAATTAATTAGCCAAGATGTTATTCTGACCAGTACATGTTATGATAAGAAACTTCAGTCTCTTAATGTTCCTGCTCTTAGAGATAACTTGAATTTGTGTTAACTCTTTCCCACATGCAGATGCCTTCCGACGCCTCTGCGGCATACAACTCTTCCAATTGTTGTGGCAAAAGGAGAATTGGCTTAACAAGAGCAATTTCTCGTTTTTCCATAAGGTTTTCAACTCTTTTCAATAACTAAACTTTCCCTTATAACAGTTTTCAAAGTCGTCTGCTGCAGACTTGTTATATGTTTGAAAGGTTTAAGAAATTTATTCATACTTGTGTGTTTGTTCTACTCTCAAGTAAGAAGGAAGTGATAAGATATAAAGATGTGAAGTTACGTTCTTATATCAGACCAAATGTTATATTTAATAAGAAAATACATGACATAATATTTGTCATGTTTTAAATTTTCTAACTCGAAACTCACTTTTTCTAACTCGAAACTCACGTTTTCTAACTCGAAACTCACTTTTACTAACCCGAAACTCACTTTTTCTAACTCGAAACTCACTTTTTACAACTCGATACTCACTTTTTACAACTCGATATTCACTTTTTTTAACTCGAAACTCGCTTTTCTAACTCGAAACTCACTTATTCTAACTCGAAACTCACTTTTTCTAACTCGAAACTCACTTTTTACAACTCGATACTCACTTTTTTTAACTCGAAACTCACTTCTTACAACTCGAAACTCGCTTTTCTAACTCGAAACTCACTACTAGAAAGAAAGAAATCCTCCATCATAGGTAGGGTTTGGTTGGACTTTAAGAGAGATATTGTGAGGACAAACAGCTTTTCACTGCTCCTTATCAATAGCTCTGGGCGGATCTAATGGATTGTTCTTATTTGAAATAATCTGCAGAAGTCAATCAAACATTATGAAAAATCGGAAGTATACTTTTGAAACAGAATCGAAAACCTAATCAGAAAATCGGTCTTTATTTCAACTTTTCTATCTTCTGAAAGTAAAAGTAATTTCAAAAGCCATCTTCTGCAGAGGCACCAATTGGCGTTTGAATCATGGAAATGGTTAATTCGAACAACCGTATTTACAATCAGATAAGAGGGAGTGAACAGGTCTTTCCCCCACAATATTTCCCTAATTACTCAACAAAATCCTGAGACAATTCGTTTGATTACCCACAACATAGGGTTTGAATGTCGAACAAGGATTTTAGATCATGAAAAATGCCCCTTATCTAGAGCTCTGGTGAACCCGTTCCCACATACAGCAAATATGCAGCAAATATACAGCAAATATACAGCAAATATACAGCAAATATGCAGCAAATATACAGCAAATATACAGCAAATATACAGCAAATATACAGCAAATATACAGCAAATATGCAGCAAATATACAGCAAATATACAGCAAATATACAGCAAATATGCAGCAAATATGCAGCAAATATGCAGCAAATATGCAGCAAATATACAGCAAATATACAGCAAATATACAGCAAATATACAGCAAATATACAGCAAATATACAGCAAATATACAGCAAATATACAGCAAATATACAGCAAATATGCAGTAGGCGACTTTGTAGCAATTAGGTATTATGCACAATTTCTTTTGTCAAAATGATTTCAAAAGTCGTCTGCTTCCTAGGCGTAAGAATGCATCTCTATGAGGGAAAGGTTTAAAATCTAACGAAAAGGATAATGATAATGTAATGCGTAATGTATCGACCTCGATCAGCCTAAGCAGTCCGCGCAGACTGATCCGGGCCGACACATTCAGTCACAGGGGGATAGGGGTATAGAGTAATGCTTCTTGAAACCAAAATTCCACAGGATGCGAACAGTGACTGTCCGGATCAGTATGCGCGGACTGCGCAGGCTGATCTGGGTCGATATATTACACGGAGGCCATAATGTTGGTTTTCTCGTGGGTCGGCTCATTTATTGTTAAACTCTGTCCAACTAACACACGCTTTTTCGACACATCTGCAGCAGGCAACAGTTGAAAACATTGTGGCGAAAGGAGAAATTGAGCATGTAGAGCACTTTCTCCTCTTGCCAAAATGAATTAAAATCAACTCAATAATTGCATTTCCTTTTAAGATTGTCATGATGTCCTATAGATCTGTTGTGTGTGGGGAAGTTTCAAACGCTGGTGTAAACATTCATAGAATAGTTGTAAAAGAGTTAAGTCCCTTGTAACAACATTTTTAAAGTATTCTTACACAAATAATGTTATTAAGTGAATAAAACTCAACAACAACAATGTTTAAACAGTATAACTTCATAAGCAGTTTTGAGGAAAGATATGTTCCTTACTAAGTACCTACTTAATGTGTCATGGTTGAAATTGAAATGTTCAGATTAGGAACAAAGGACAATGCAGTCAACTACAGCGTTAGGACATAGACGAATGAATACATTACTTTGATTATATGGGTGGTGTATAACCATTTTCAACAATTCGTCAATTATAACACTTGGTAAGTTATCATAGCTACTGGTCCATTTATACTGACACAAGCGGGTCAGTGGTTATACGAATCAAAACAATCAAAAGCCGCGCCAATGAGGTAAAACAAATACTATCTTTGAATCCGGGCCCGAACCTGAGACCTGAAGCACCCGAGGCGAACTCTCTACCAGACTTAAACATTCTTTAAAACGGCGATAAAAGAAATATTACACAAGAGAATTGTAATGAATTAAACATTTACCCCATACAGACGCGTTTTGGCGCGTATGCAGCAGACGATATATGAAAACATTGTAACAAATGAATAAATGGTTCAAAATGAGCATTTGCTTCCATGGTTTCAACTTTATCCAATAATAATAATGCTTTCATTTATAGAGAGATTCAATATTCTTGTCTAAATGTTTTCAAGACGCCTGCTGCAGAATTGTTGGATATAACGACTTTTAATGCCTCAACAGCAGACGAAAATTGAAAATAATTTCGGGATGAGAGGACGTCGCTCATGGTGAACGATTTTTCCTTCGGTTTTCTATTCTTAGACTTTTCAACAAATATTATAAACGGGCGGATTTAAAAAAAACACTTCAACGCTTTCCCACATAAGTAAATTCTGCTGCAAACAGAAGGTAACCCCTGAAAGAAGGAGTGTATGAGGATCGGGACTGCGCTCGGTGGGGAAGACGTTTCTGCAGACGGCTTTAAAAACATGTTGGCAAAAGGAAAAACATTACATTGATAAACAATGCATATTTCTCTTTTAGCCACAATGTTTTCAACTTTATACAATCAGTTATCTTTCATTTAAAGAGAGTTTCAATATTTTTGACTAAATATTTTCAGATTTTTTGTATGTGGTAAATGGTTAACAAAAACTCGAACAAACGACCTTTACCTTTTTTTTTCAGGTGTGACGATCCAAGCCCGCCCGTCAAACCAGACATGTCCCCCGCGGACGATGAGGATGAAGATGTGGACAGATCATCCGACAGGTCCGGGGAGCTAGTCATAATGCTTATCGGCGAGCTCCCGTCTGGACTGGATTGTGGCTGAAGATGTTGTTGTTGTTGTTGTTGATGGTGGTGTTGCTGTATCTGCTCTTGATATTGAAGTAGAGGTTGTTGTGGATATGGCGATTTTAAGGTAAGGCCCGAATTCGAACCTGGCACCGGACGTTGAGGCTGTGGGATAACTGGGTGTGACCCTACTTGACGTAAAGGTTCTACGAGGGAGCTAACTACACTAAAAGCCGTCATGGGTTTATATGGCATTCCTGACGACATCCCGTGGGTCAATGAACCCATAGACGTTACCGGCATGAGCGGCGTCATTGTTGGTATACTATCACCCCTAAACATGGCTCCTTTCCAAGAGATAATTCAAGGAAAAGAATGTAAACAATGTTTCTCGCCGCGCTAAATAATAACCTCAACTGCGCCTAATTATAAACATATTTGTGTTGGTATTTGCAATTCTTAAAAACAAAACCATATTTCTTTTTAAAAAATAGATTTTGTAATATGAACTGATAAAGCAGCTCCTAACTCCTAAGCTAGCCAAGAAGGATGTGTTTACCTATATTCATATATATATTCAAGTATACATGACCAATACACACTGTCGGGGTGACTCCGATCCTTTCACGATCAAAACACTAAATCACTTATCACAAACTAACTCCTAAGCCCACAAAACGTCCAAGTATGTCGTATGAATAATCCACATTTCAAACACAGTCCTTGTTTGTCTTTAACAGATGTCCGTGTGTCCAGTTCCGTGGTCAAACCCTTATTGTATACCGAACAGAACCCGACACCCAACATCATGAACGGCCATTACAAGCTGACCAGTGTCCGTGGCGAGTCCTACTCTGATTGGTCAGTCGAGGGCGGAGTGACCTTTGTGTAGCGGTCAGCATAAAATACCGATGTCAAAGGTCATAGATTACAAATGAGATCGATGTGTGATTAAGGGTGATTACAAATTTAAACTCTGCAATTATTTGTAAACAAATAGAAAGTCATTAGGCTTTGTACAGAGGGTTTATAGACATCTTGTAGGTTCTATAACACATAAGCATACGTGTTTTGTATACTATCATTGCGTACTCTTCCCACATAATAACGCATCATGACGCATATGCAGCAAACAACGTTGGTAAACAAAGAGACGGAAAATGCCTATAATGCGCACTTTCTCCTTCTCTAACAGGGTATCCCAATCTTTTCTAATAGTTAACCTTCATCTCAAGTGAGTTTTCCCTAATGTGTACCAAGATGTTTGCAATGTTGTCTGCTACAAATTGAGGGAATGGGTTTAGTTGAGGGGAGGCGAATCAAGGGAGCAGGGAAACACCCTTCATCTCGGCATATCATCTCGTGCCGATTCCACAGCGCACTATTCAGTTATATATACGAATGAGAGATTCTAACTTGATACTCTCAAATCATCCTTGGTTAACATATAAACAGGTGAAAGTAGACTAAATATATCTGCGTATACGCATGCTCGTCGAACTTTGATACAACGAAATGACCATGCAATGGGTCTGATTTGGTTGCACATCTATAGGTATATTATCATTCGTACATGTTACTTTTTATTACAAAAAAAATAAAAAATATGTGAAGTGACGATGTTATACGTACTTCGTGCAATACACTACGAAAATGTGTGTATTTCATATGCATTGTGTATTTCATATCTACGTGTATTGTGTAATTCATATGTCTTGTCCATTTCAGTAAGGTGGAGAAAGCGAGTATGAGAATACCCAGACAAAACAGCTTGCAAGTGTTAACTAAGGACAAGGGAGAAATTAGCGCCATTTTCGTAAATACGAAATCTGATAGGTTGAAATTCGACAAAGAGGCGGGGTTATTGGTCAGCTGATCGACTAACTGCGGTATCGGTGCACCGTAACGTTACGTAACGCCACCTATTTCGCCTATACAGCCAATAATAGCGTCATTGATTTTTATCGCTTCGTAACAGCGGGATTACGTCACTGCCTCAGGCTATTTAGAAGGTCTGGTTGAATTAGGTCACGGAACTGTATGTTTATGTATTCATTTTACGGGCGTTTGGAATCACTTCTTTTCAAAAGTGGTCTTTGGTCGATTGTTTTATTTGCGGGGTAATGCTGCTTTCATCTTTAGTTATCCAAAAGTGAATTCCATGCAATGGTTATAATTAAAGCACTATATTATTTCAATTATGTCACGGCGTTATTTGAAATATATCATGGCGTTATTTGAAATATATCATGAGGTCATTTGAAATATATCATGGTGTGATAGTGTCATTTACCATATAAAGCTATCCTAACGATGACAAATTGTTGTATACTAACCACTTTCCTTATCAGAGACGTATCTACGTCATATTTTGTCAAAAAATAAAAAATCTCTATAATTGAATGGATAACCTAGGACTAAAAGTGGAAAACATTGTGGTAAAAGGAGAAATTGCTCGTTTTGAGCAATTTCTTCTTTTGTCACTATGTTTTCAAAAAGCCGTCTGCTGCAAGGGCGTCAGACAGCGTCTATATGAGGGAAAGGGTTAGAACACATCCAAACAACAAGTAATTGCTATAAGTAGAATTTCTCTTATTTCAACAATGTTTACAAAGACGTCTGTGTTAAAATGCCTCTGCGAAGTCTAACCCCGTCTAGGCAATCCAGTATTTCCGACTCGTAGCTTACGTTCAATTGTAACGTCTTCCATCAACGAACTAACTAGTCCATGTTGCCTTAGACCTTCCGGAGTTGGAGGTGTATTTAGTGTTTGAATCCCAGCTCCATGACATTTCTGTAGCTCTTACACACATATATACGCCTTCTGAAACCTCATCTGTAAGCGACTTTTGAAAACATTATGACAAAAGGAGAAATTGCTCATGATGCCGCAATATTTTTAACTGAATTTAATATTTACGCTGCCATAAGTAGATACTTTCTACTGTTTTGCTTAGACTTTAAGATGTTTTCAAAGTCGTCTGCTGCATATTTGTTCTATGTGGGTAAGAGTTAACTCTTTCCAACATACAGACATATTTTAAACGAATCTACAGCAAACGACTTTTGAAAATATTGCGACAAAAGAAGAAACATACTCTTCTTTTGCCACGTGTTTTCAACACCATTCAGTAATTCAACTGTAACAATCCATATGTTGTGCCTATGTGGTTTTAAACTAAGCTAAACATGGGACGACTAATACGCATAAGTAGTCCCAGGCTAAACTATCTGTATGGGATGACACCCCAAAGAATCTCGAACAGCAACAACAACAACAACAACAACCAGCTATCTTAGAGTTGGTTAGTTCACTAATTAGCCGGTACTATTGTGTATTCCAAGTATAAGACTGGAATCCTTACTGTTAACCCTTTCCCTCATACGAAAATTCTGCAGCAGACGACTTTAAACATATTTCGTGAGAAAAAGAAAATCTCTATAATTGAATGGATAACCTATGACAAAAAATTGAAAATATTGTGGCAAAAGGAGAAATTGCTTGTATTGAGCATTTTGTCAATAAGTTTTCAAAAAGCCTTCTGCTGCAGAGGCGTCAGAAAGCGTCTACATGATGGAAAGGGTTAAAGTAAAGTATTACAATCATTATCAGGATTCAGTTACTTCAATCTCTCTTTCTAAAGTAGCTTCCCGTTACCGAACATCAGACGTTCCTTTTTGGTTCAATGAAATGCCTTGATTTGTGTATATTATATATACTATCATTACATGTACATAAAAGTCACTGTGACACGCGTCATTCGTCTTTCACCAATGGGATAACAGTCTATGTGGAAAAGCAGCCAGTTGATTGGAAAATATGTTGCGTGGAGTACTGGTGTGGAGTGTGAGCAAACCAGGAAACATATGAGTAGATGAACTAGTCGCCGTGATATAACTGAACAATTGTTTAAAACGACGTTTAAACCCGAATAAATCAATCCATGTATCTTCACACTAATATATGAGAGATGCTCAGTCATATAATGGCAACCACTTAACGTACGTATTTATGTATTTCCTGGCTTTCTCACACCAGTTTTCCTCACAACAATGTTTCCAAGCAACTGACTGACTTCCCGATTAGATTGTTTTACTTATTGCATTGACTTTCGTCAAGAATCGGAAAGGAATTTGGCGAAGCTCGGGTTCAAACTTACAACTCCTGGATTGATAGCCGCGTCGCCCCTGTCTGAGCTACCGGGCCCAGCACTATCAGGCATGTGATAATATCCCACACTTAGAGTCGAAGGGTTATTGACTGGGAATCTCGGGGGCAAGGTACTAGCCTTGTACTGATTAAGGTAACACTAGATAGCTTACATCAATTGCGAAACAAACGTTCCCTTTATATTTATATCGGTCGAAATATGCTTCCTGGAAACTTTTAAAACCAGTACTCATGCCGAACGAAGCGAGTCCTCACGGGATTCGGACGCGGGACCTTTGGTACGAGGGGCTGACGCTCTACCACAGGTGTGACAATCAGGGCTCATGGACTAATGTTATGTTACAGAAGAAAACGGAGTAAACCCAAACACACATGACATGCAGATTCAGGAGAGAAGATTTTTTAAAGTTTGGAAATTTTTCTTCTTTCAAAGTTAAAATATTAAAATGTCCCAACATAAAGGCATTTTCTGATGCATCTGCAGCAGACAACCTTTTGAAAACATTGTGACAAAACGAGAATTTGCTCATGATGAGCAATTTCTCCATTTGTCACAATGTTTTGCCTTTATATAAATATAATACGGAAGAAAACGGCTTTAATCCACACATACATAGCAAGACTAATTGTGGAAACAGCCGAATGGGGTTAAGTTTGTCGTAGATAGAGAGCTAGACGTCTATATCACTTGTTACGGGGATTTCCCAATATTATGTCAAACTTTGAAGATGACGTAACATGGTAAATACGACCAATACAAAAGCTGTATAATTAAATTGTGACCCAGACGGATTAAGTGTTCTATTTACTTAGGTAAAGACCCCTTTATTCATTTCATTGAATAGAAGGTGTTCATACATTTGCTTCGATATTTTGAAAGTCGCAAATTTGCTGTATGTGTTACAGACGCAATTAAGGCGAAATTGCTCCATTTCCACAATGTTTCAACTATGTATTTAAGTAAGACACTCACTTTTGGAGTTAATTTTATAAAATTATTTTATACAATTAGCCTATATTCAAAATTGCTCCACCAAATCGGTAAAACAATTCTTAATACAAAAACAAATGCTGAGATTTTTTTTATCAAAACGAGCATTTTCCTCGAGTTTGGACAAAATGTTACAAAAACAAAATCCGCGACTAAACTATTAACCTTATCCTACATACATACATTTTCTGACGCCACTGCAGCTGTTGACTTTTGAAAACATTGTGACAAAGGAGAAATTGCTAATAATGTTTTCATCTCTAAGCAATATTAATTTATACAGATTTCCCTTAGTTATTTTCGAAATCGTCTGCATTAGATTTGTTGTATGTGGTTAGGGTTAAGATTAAAACGGATGGATTGTTTTCAGTTCATGAGCCTGTTTGGTTGGAAGGGTAGGAACTATTTGGCTGGTAGGATAGGAACTGTTTGGTTGGAAGGGTAGGAACTATTTGGCTGGTAGGGTATGAACTGTTTGGCTGGTAGGATAGGAACACGATTGTCATGTACGTTGGACAGAACACATCACGAATATCTTAAGGTATGTTGAGTACCGACACAGACCGTAGTCGTCAGACGAAAACCGACCTTAAGTACTTGATGAACAACCAACATCCAGACCAGCTTGACTCTTCACGCAGTCTGAACAATCTTTCTGGTTTGCCATTTGGTCCCCAGGGAGTCCAGAAATACTGCTAAATGCACGATTAACCCTTTCCCTCATACAGACGCTTTCTGACGCTTACGCAGCAGACGCCACCTAAAAAGAATCAAAAGTGTCAAAAGTAGAAATAGGCTCAAAATGGGCAATTACTTCTTTTGTCACAATATGTTCAAATCCAATCTATATATATATACACACTATCATTTAGATAGATTTTCTATATTTTGACTAGAAAATTTCAAAGTCGTCTGCTACTATCTTATCGTATTTGGGAAATGGTAAGGGAGAATTTATCCACATAATTGGTCCAGTTCTGTCAGCAAAGTCGTTACTCCAATTTATATGTATCTCTACACGCCGATCAGGTGACGTAACGCGGGTTCGGTTCAACGGACTATTTTATCTCCGAAACGGCTATTTTAATTAAGCACATGATTAGAAATGTGCTGTTTCGCTTTATAAAGTAATACGGTTAGGTAAGAACTCCCTGTTTTTGACCCGAAATCAGGCTATTTAGATAACAGAATCCACGGGTGATCAGTTTCTTTGCAAAACAGGTGCTAACTAATTTGACTCGAATTTCTTCCCATTTCTACTAGCCTAAAATTGTGAGTTGGAGGTTGATGACATTTGATTTTTATTTGAAAGAATCTTAGTCAGTCACGATCAATGTGTCTTGTTACCAAAGAGTGAAGACTCAGGCGCATGCGCCAACAGTCTCAGCAGACGCTTCTTTGTCTACTCGTATAGAAGCCGATTTTATTTCTGACGAACTGGAATTCTTGACCAACGATTAACTGGAAATGAGTCATTCAATTCCACTGTTTACCACTTTTAGTCATAGGTTATCCATTCAATTATAGAGATTTTCTATTTTTTGACAAAATATGTTCAAAGTCTGCAGAATTGTCGTATGAGGGAAATGATTAAAGTAAATCCATGCTGAAATTGTAATTATTTATTAACATTATGGACCATCGTCACAATACTAATCCCATACTGTAGTATAAGGTGGCATAACACAGTTGAAAGCTGATTTTCTGTTTCCTGGGACACCCCCAACTTTTATTCTCTCATTATTTCTCATAATATCCATACTTGTTCGATACAAATGGTTTTCCTGTATCAAGGAGTGCCAGAATTGTAGGAAAATTACTGGAAGTCACACTCTCAGTCCATATTTTGGAAAGAATTGGCCACATAAGTGGTCTGAAACAGGGTGACACAAATAGAACAGAAAGATCAATTTGACCCTTTATTTCAAAAATCACGCAACAAAAACGCAGGGGGTTAGTGTAAAATTGAAGAGCTGCTAATTATCTCAAAACAATAGGCAATCTGTAGATTTAGTCAGAAATACTACGTTTCCAGCTCCTTTTCAAGCAATTTTGGAAGCTAATATTCAAATTTACCTCTAAATTCACGCCTAGCTCTGCAACCAGTGTTGTCAAACCGGAAGGGTTCAACTGAAAAATTCAATCCCATGCTTAGAGCTTACTTTTCACATTTATAAACATCAAAATAAACCATTTACCCAAAAATGTACCCAAAACTTACTATATGTATTTCTATGTTTGACCCTGACCAAAATCCGAATATCCCAAAAGCAAGTGTTATGTGTCACCGAAGTAAGTAAATGGCTAATTGTTATAATGAAACATATTTAGGATATGCTTATCTACTTAATGACTATCTCTATAAACGTCCATGTGGACTTACAGACCAGTGACTAGCGATGATTCAGATCAGTCTGCGTCATATCAGGTCCGGAAGCTAGTATTATGAAAACTTTCTCTGTTCTCAGAAATGAACTCTTTCCTCCAATTATAACTTCTGATAGACCAATTAGATACTTGAGCAGACATTCTTAGCATAATGTGAACTTGACTATAATCTGTCCTGTTCGCCATCTTGTCGTTTATGTATCCTGGGTCAAATTGCATTAACAATGACAATGACAATGACAATGACAAATCTTTATTCAAAAGTACTTAGGCCACCGGCCTATAACACGTAACATAATATATATACATCTATTACATTCTTAAAAGTGTCCCTAACACTAAAACTCTTTCAACAGCATGTATACGTAGTGTGTTCATGTTCTAATAAGCTGTAGAAACTAGTCATGTTATAGCAAGGCAGTATAAGTATCCCCTTATACAAACACATAGCTACAGAATTATTGTCTATCTATGGGACAGACCACTATACTACATTAGTACAATATTTATACCAGGTAAAAAGGAAATGCTGTCTGATTTCGTGGAAATTTTCGCACTGGAAAAATACATGATATTCACACTCGGTAATGTTATGATTACATTTTTGAAAACAGTACAAACATATCCATTTTTCTGAGGTAATTTTGGCGACCAGTCTCAAATCTAAACTCATGATTAGAGCAACGAAATCTCGATAAAGCAATTTTATGGTTAAAATGTCTATGTCTATAAGTGGATCTGTTTCTTTATTCAATAGAGACTTATTTAGTGATAAGTAATAATTTTAAAAATACTTAAGAGAATATTTCATCGTTTTTGTTTTCCTAATATTTTATAAAACATTAATGGTAGAATATGTTTAAGTGAATGACTAAGCTGAGATATATAGTTTACTTACTGACTAACGATACTTGATACGAAATGTAACCCTTTCCCTCATATAGACGCTTTCTGACGCCTCTGCAGCAGACGGGTTTTTGAAAACATAGTGACAAGAGAAGAAATTGCTCAAAACGAACTATTTCTCCTTTTTGCCACAATGTTTTCCACTTTTAGTGATAGGTTATCCATTCAATAAAAAAAGATTTTTCATTTTTTGACATAATATGTTCAAAGTCGTCTGCTGCCGAATTGTCATATGAGGGAAAGGGTTAACCCACCCACATACAACACATCTACAGCAGACGAATTTCAAAACATCTAGGCAAAAAATAATTTGGAAAATATGTATTAATAAAAATGTAATTTATTGGAAAAATTTGAAAACATTGTGGCAAAAGGAGAAATTGCTCATTATGAACAATTTATCCTTTTGTCACAATGTTTTCAAAAGTCGTCTGCTGCAGAGGCGTCGGAAAGCGTCTATATGCGGGAAAGGGTTAAGTATTACTTATCATTAAGTAAGGTTGGTGAAATAGGACCCTGGAAGTATTCGAAGGACAATTATAACACAATTCGTCAAATATGCATTTTGATATTTATTCCCATCAACTTCACATATTATGCATTTTAATTGTTATTGCCCTTTAATTTCAAAATCTCAGAAGGTAGGTTATCGAGTAATATATTTTACATGTTCCCTGACAGTCTCGCACCAGTTATTCCACTCATCTTTTTTTACCAGGCATCTGGGTATCTTCGCATAGTACACCGGTAGCTCAGTCGGTAACGACGCGGGCTGTCAATCAAGGGGTTGTGAATTCGAAGCCCAGCTCAGCCAACATTCTTTCTGACGTTTGACAAAAGTCACTGCGACAAGCTTCATTCGTCTTCCATCAATGGGTAAATAGTCTATGTGGAAAAGTAGCCTGTTGCTTGGAAAGACTGTTGTGTGGAGTACTTTTGTGGGAAAGCAACAAAACGGCGTTAAACCACAACCAATTAATCAACATTCCCATATAAACTATTTAAACCTATTGGTGGATGACGAATAATGCTAAATAGTCACAATAACTCGCCAAACATCGAAATGGTCGCCAAATAGTTAATTATACACGCCGAAGATAAATAGCTGAACAGAACAACAAATCATTGAAATGCTCGCCAAATAGTTAATTCTTCACAGCGAGGATAAATAAATGAAAAGAACAACAACAACAAATCATCGGCAAAAATGAACGGCCGAACCGGGGTTCGAACTTACAATTCCTTATTTGAAAGTGATCTTCGTTAAGGACTATGTTTTCACGGTTGACTGAATAATGACGAAACGATCACAAACACTGTTACCGACAAAGCGATCCACGAAAGGCTTTATTAGGATCAAGTTTCTCAAAAACATCCCCATAAGTTACAGTGATAGTCACAAGTCACTCAAATCGGATCCAATCAAAATGCAGTGACCTTCGATTTTGGCGAAAATTACAGCGGTCAAGGTGACCGTTCGGTCGAAATGATTAATCTTTAAACGCCACACAGTTTTCTTCCACGGACAAACTTAGTTTCCCGCTGTCAGTTTCAATTTAACTGTGTCAGGTGGAAAAGGGGCTGTTATTGTTTCACCAAACAGTGAAGACCCAGACAAGACACGTGTGAGTATGTATTGTTTCACTAGCAGTCATATCCCGATATATTTCCTGGCAGAAACTCAAGAAGTGGTATAGTTCTGAACTGGTGTATTTGTACATGCTTATGACGGTTTGCCGGAGATATGTAGAGGACCCTTTTTGACTGTCTGGACTCAAATTGTATGGGGTCTGAATTTATGTCATGCAGGGCGAATGTTCATCCCCTTACATGTTAAGCCAACGCTGGAGACCTTTGCCCCGATTTTTAGCCAGCATCTTGACATTTTTGGGTCTTTTGTGTGGGCGAAACAAGAGGGGGAAAAAAGGCAAAGAAAAGAAAGAATAAAAGACTTAGTTTGGACGCGGAATTCGACATTAATTTGTGTCAAATTTAAAGTTTTGAAAAACATTTTCACATTATTTTGCGTTCGGTTACTACATTCTGAATGTTGTAATTGTCAGTCTTGTTATATCTTGAAATATATTTAGATAAAACAAAATCCCGATACTCAATTTTATAATTGTCAGTCTTGTTATATCTTGAAACAAAATTTAGATAAAACAAAATCCTATAACTAGTCATAATTTTTTAAAGCATTGATCAACGGAAGAATTTTATTAAAGTTGAAACATGACGTAGAAACCTTTTTTTCGCCGCGTGATTGTGGTTGTCAATGCGCCTGCGTACAGTGAAGACGCCGGACAGTCTCACGAGAACCTTCGTTGTCCGCCTGCTTGTATGTCTGTCCTAGAACTGTTGCTAAATTAGTTTAACGACATTTTTTCCTTTAAATGATCCATTGACGGAGAGAACCGAGAAGATTCCAATAACTAAACATTCATTTCTTCATGTAGTTCAATCTCTCTGTTTTGTGAGATTCCAATAACTAAACATTCATTTCTACATGTAGTTCAATCTCTCTGTCTTTATGAGATTCTCATCACTAAACATACATAACTACATGTAGTTCAATCTCTCTCTCTTTATGAGATTCCAATAACTAATCATACACAACTACATGTAGTTCAATCTCTGTCTTTATGAGATTCTCATTACTAAACATACATAACTACATGTAGTTCAATCTCTCTGTTTTATGAGACTCCAATAACTAAACATTCATTTCTTCATGTAGTTCAATCTCTATGTTTTATGAGATTCCAATAACTAAACATTCCGTTCTGGTCGCTACGAATTTAACTATCGTGACCATACGGACTGGGACCGTTCTGGTCGCTACGAATTTAACTATCGTGACCATACGGACTGGGACCGTTCTGGTCGCTACGAATTTAACTATCGTGACCATACGGACTGGGACCGTTCTGGTCGCTACGAATTTAACTATCGTGGCCATACGGACTGGGACCGTTCTGGTCGCTACGAATTTAACTATCGTGACCATACGGACTGGGACCGTTCTGGTCGCTACGAATTTAACTATCGTGACCATACGGACTGGGACCGTTCTGGTCGCTACGAATTTAACTATCGTGACCATACGGACTGGGACCGTTCTGGTCGCATACGCCAATGCGACCGGAACACATAGGAAAGCAGAACTTACAACCATTGTTAAAGTTGCTGAACTCAAGATTATAGCTAGTATAGTATAGTATAGTGTTAAGACTGTTCAAACGTAGTATTGAAATAATTATCTGAATCCTAATTCTGAGAAATTAAAGTAATAATTTCACCTTCCAGTACAATAAATATCTAAATATTGATCGTTTATGCATCCTTTTTACTGGGTAGATATACCCAATAAGCTAAATTTTGTACATTTTCATTGACCTTCAATTGACTGTTTTTCAACATTAACTGCCAAAACAGTTTTTGAATAATTTATTACTTATTGTGTTGCACTATTAGCAATAAGTTTCAACATTTCAACTTTTCGGTCACCATCTGGAGTTCAGAGCCTTCACAGTTTCTGGGTTATGAGCCGGGCAAAATTAAAATGACGGTTTGAGCGCCCCACCCGAGGGAAAACTAGCCAAAACAACAATGGCGATTCAGATCAACAATCACGTCAACGAAGATATATCTGGGTCAGCACTGTTGTCCAATAAGTCACAGATGGTTTCAAAAAACTTCTGACATTTGCTTCTGCATTAGGATCAGATAACATCAATGGACAGGAATTTCTTTGTCTAAACAGTGTTACTACGGCTGACTTTGATTTCGCACGACTCCTTTATGCATGTCGTGGCTATGAAAACAAGTTGGACGAGGAATAAAAAGGATAATCAACGAAAGCCGTATGGGCCACGCGCATTTGTTCTGTCAATCATGTCTGTTTCAATGTTTATTATCAAAACATGTCGACCAGTTCCACCATAGTGTCCCGATCGCGCCCTTCGTTGTAACAATATGACCGAGGATTTGAAATTGGGGATTTGGAACCGGGCCTCCCGGCTGAAATATGACCGAGTATTTAGCATTGGGGATTTGTAACCGGGCCTCCCGAGTGAAATATGACCGAGTATTTGACATTGGAGATTTGTAACCGGGCCTCCCGAGTGAAATATGACCGAGTATTTGGCATTGGGGATTTGGAACCGGGCCTCCTGGAGTGAAATATGACCGAGTACTTGGCATTGGGGATTTGGAACCGGGCCTCCTGGAGTGAAATATGACCGAGTATTTGGCATTGGGGATTTGGAACCGGGCCTCCTAGAGTGAAATATGACCGAGTATTTGGCATTGGGGATTTGGAACCGGGCCTCCTGGAGTGAAATATGACCGAGTATTTGGCATTGGGGATTTGGAACCGGGCCTCCTGGAGTGAAATATGACCGAGTATTTGGCATTGGGGATTTGGAACCGGGCCTCCTGGAGTGAAATATGACCGAGTATTTGGCATTGGGGATTTGGAACCGGGCCTCCTGGAGTGAAATATGACCGAGTATTTGGCATTGGGGATTTAGAACCGGGCATACCTGGTTCAATATGGCCGAGTGGATAAAGTGGTGGATTTTAATCTAGGCGTCCAGGGTTCAATATGGTCGAGTGGTTAGCGTGGGGATTTGGAACTGGGCCTCTCGGGCTCAATATGACGGAGAGGATAGTGTGGGAGATTTGGAACTTGGTCTATGGGGTTAAATAAGGCCTAGTGGTTATCGTGGAGGATTTGGAATGGGCCTCCCGGGTTAAATATGGCCTAGTGGTTAGCGTGGGGATTTGGAACTGGGCCTTTTGGGCTCAATATGACGGAGAGGATAGTCTGGGAGATTTGGAACTTCGTCTATGGGGTTAAATAATGCCTAGTGGTTATCGTGGAGGATTTGGAATGGGCCTCCAGCGTTAAATATGGCCTAGTGGTTAGCGTGGGGATTTGGAACTGGGCCTCCCAGGTTTACTGGCCGAGTGGTTAGTGCGGGCGATGGATTTTGAAGTAGGCGTCCCGGTTCAATAAGGCCTACAAGAAAACGTGGTGGGTTTTTTGAACGGGACTGCCCGGGTTCGACTTCCATTAGGCGCGGTCACGTATGAAGATTACCTTAGACAAGGAATACTAGCTCATCATCCAGAGCGCATGCATACTTGTTCTGTCGCCGTGGTATACGTGATATACTTCTGAAATGGTATAAACTTTTAAATCGACACATGCGTCATTCGTCTTCCACCAATGGGCTAAGTCTATGTGGAAAAGCAGCCAGTTGCTTGGGAAGATTGTTGTGTGGAGTACTGGTGTGAGAAAACCAGGAAATGCATGAGTAGGTGAATTGGTCGCCGTGATATAACTGAGAAATTGTTAAAAACGGCGTTAAACCCAAATCAATCATAAATCGACACATCTGATGGTGATTCTGAATGTATACACCAATGTCATGAAGAAGAAGCTATTTAGACTGTTAACTTACTTGAAAAGATATAGATATATTACATCAGATCTGTCGATGAGAAGAGTATTTCACATCCCAAAATCCTTAAATGACCATCGAATCCTATGTTGTTGGTACTCAAAAGAATCGTATCCGTGAGACAATTCTTTTGGGTACCCACAGCATAGTTTTTAAATAGGTCATAAGTGAGACATAATTTGGAAAATACCAGTTTACTCCTCCTCATGATACTCCTCAAACACATGATATGAGCCGTCCCGCGAGAAAAAACAACATCGACCGAGATCAGCTTGCGCAGTCCGCGCAGACTGATCCGGGCCGACATATTCCGTCTCAGGGGGATAGAGGTATAGAGTAATGATTCTAAAAACAGCAAATCCACAGGAGGCGAAAAGTGTATATCCGGGTAGGCCTGTGCGGCATGCTTAGGATGATCCGGGTCGATACTTTACGCAGAGTCCACAATGTTGGTTTTCTCGCGAGACGGTTCTTAGTATGACGAATTTCAGTAAATCAAGAACTAAAGATACGCGCATACATTTTCAAAAGCACCATGGAATCCATGGACTTTCCCGAAACCAGTGTAGCGATTTTGGAATAATTTTGGTAATTAAACGAAACACAAACAAACGGAGAAACTTGAAACATGTCGTATACAATTGGACCGTGAAGAATCTGCTAATCACGCGAGATCAAAGCAAGTAGAGACCTTTAATGATCTTAGCAGATTTTTTTGTTTCGACTTGGCCGAAATTTCGGACAAGGGAATCTCCTATCATTGTTTGATCAACATTTGAGCCGTCCTGCGATAAATCCAACATTGTTGACTCTGCGTAAAGTATCGACCCGGATCAGCTGAAGCATATCGCACAGGATTACCCGGATATACACTTTTCGCCTCCTGTGGATTTTCTGTTTCAGGACAGTACAAGAGAAAGTTGATGCAAGGCATCAATGTCGCCGGAAAAGACTGCATTGATTTATTTTTGTATTCTTGACTTTCCTTAGTCTATTCAAACATTAGGAACGTTGAAATGAAAACATTTGCTTATAAATTTTATATACATACCTATACATTAGGGTATCTATAAAAAATTAACGAAATGTATACACATTTATCTTGGCTTAAATTTAATTTTGCTGTTGTTACTTATTTAAATAATAGTATTCATTCATATAATTTCAATGTTTGTCAATCTTATTCGAATCACAAGGTAAATATCCTGGTATTGCTTTAAAGGGAGGTAATTTGAAGAAAACAAAAGTCTTCAAAAGGAGAAATATATCAGCATTACCGTCTACAGTTTAAATTGTTCTATTGTTTTGGATTTAAAAATGTTCTTTTTTTCTTATTTCTACATGTACAACGAAATATTGCGGCTTCTCTTTGACGCTTTGCGTCAAACATTCGTCTTGTAGGCTACTTGTCTAAAATAAAAGAATATCACTCGCTTTTTCATATCGAAATGCGCATGCGCGAAAATCGATGTTAAAGGTCACGAACCTACACAACAGAATAGGGTCTATATTTAGCTTAGAAACAGTTCCTACTTTAGATATTCATGGATTAACATTATTAAATGAATTCTACACAAAACAAGACATCTCTTTGAACATGAAAACAACATTTAGTAAGTTAAAATTGCTATTAAAAGGAGAATCCGAAATTGACCTCAATGATGACACATAAGAGTCTGCATTAGGGGGTGTTGGTTCACGTCTTGAAGGGACCACTTTTGTCTTCGTAAATATGACAAAAAACTTAAATGCGAGTGAAATAAAAAAAACTGCAAACATTAAAAAATCGGAATATTTATTTCATTTTAGATGTGTCATTTATTAGTGTTCGTAAACAGCCACAATTGTAATATGTTCAAATCATCTAGATTTGTTTCTTTCTAATAATAAGCCGCCCTCCCATGTGATTTCCGAAAAGCTATTAAAAATAGAAGTCGCGGGCTTCTGCCCGGCGACTAATTACTCTATACCTCTATCCCCCTGAGACGGAGTGTGTCGGCCCGGATCAGTCTGCGCGGACAGCGCAGTCTGATCTGGGTCGATACATTACGCATAAGCCATACTGTTGGTTTTTCTCGCGGGACGGCTCATTTCGAAGACTTGACATTTTGATAATAATATCTTGTTTAGATCCTTTTAGATCCTTTTTAGATCCTTTTAGATCCTTTTAGATCAGATCCTTTTATATCCTTTTATATCCCTTTAGATCAGATCCTTTTAGATCCTTTTAGATCCCTTTAGATCCTTTTAGATCCTTTTTAGACATGCAGATAGAAAACGAGCATCAACAGCGGATATATTTTATTCGATTTTTTTATTTCCTTCGTGAAAAAGTTATTTCAGTTATATATATATATATATATAACTACCCCGTATGACCAATGGAAAGCGTGTCTTTCCTAAAGGCAATGCACCATGACCGCTGCGAGTGGGGATCGAACCTGGTACACTCATTTTCAAATCCCAAACTGGTTCACACATCCCGGTACAGATTCAGTCATTCTGGTTTATTTGAAGAAAGAAAGATTTGAACATGAATTTTAACGTAATTATTACACGACTGGAAACAGGCTTCTCTGCGAACATGAATATTAACATTTTTATTACACGAGTGTAAAAACAGGCTTCTCTGCGAACATAAATCTTAACATTATTATTACACGAGTGTAAACAGGTTTCTCTGCGAACATAAATCTTAACATTATTATTACACGAGTGTAAACAGGTTTCTCTGCGAACATAAATCTTAACATTATTATTACACGAGTGGAAACAGGTTTCTCTGCGAACGTAAATCTTAACATTATTATTACACAATTGTAAACAGGTTTCTCTGCGAACATGAATATTAACATTATTATTACACGAGTGTAAGCAGGTTTCTCTTCGAACATGAATATTAACGTTATTATTACACGAGTGAAAACAGGCTTCTCTGCGAACATAAATATTAACGTTATTAATACACGAATGGAAACAGGTTTCTCTGCGAAAATAAATCTTAACATTATTATTACACGAGTGGAAAGAGGCTTCTCTGCGAACGTAAATCTTAACATTATTATTACACGAGTGTAAACAGGTTTCTCTTCGAACATGAATCTTAACATTATTATTACACGAGTGTAAACAGGTTTCTCTGCGAACGTAAATCTTAACATTATTATTACACGAATGGAAACAGGTTTCTCTGCGAACATAAATCTTAACATTAGTATTACACGAGTGGAAACAGGCTTCTCTGCGAACATAAATCTTAACGTTATTATTACATGAGTGTAAACAGGCTTCTCTTCGAACATGAATCTTAACATTATTATTACAGAAGTGTAAACAGGTTTCTCTTCGAACATGAATCTTAACAGTATTAGTACACGAGTGGAAACAGGCTTCTCTGCGAACATAAATATTAACGTTATTATTATACGAATGTAAACAGGCTTCTCTGCGAACATAAATATTAACGTTATTATTATACGAATGTAAACAGGCTTCTCTGCGAACATAAATCTTAACGTTATTATTATACGAGTGGAAACAGGCTTCTCTGCGAACATAAATATTAACGTTATTATTATACGAATGTAAACAGGCTTCTCTGCGAACATGAATATTATCTTTATCATTACACGAGTGGAAACTGTGAAACAAAATCTTAACGTTATTATTACACGGATACATAAACTTTCTATGACTAATTGACGAACAGTATAATGTCAGGTCAGACAGCACGTTTGCGATGGCTGATCTGGTTCTATATTGGTCGCAAATTCATTACGATTGGTGTTCGAATAGTTTCGCTGAAATTATTATTTACAGTGGTCATTCTACTTTATAGGAAACTAAAAGGCCTTTCCCAACAATATTTCGATACCTTTTGAAAACAATGTGACAATAGGATAAATCGCTCATTACCATAATGTTTTCAATTCTATGCAATCGTTGTGATTTCATTTTGACAGTTTCCAAATAAGATTCAATGTTTTCGAGGTTATCGTTACTGTACAGGGAAACATAATAGGCAATGTCACAATATGTTCGAGGTCGTCGTTGTTGTACAGGGAAACATAATAAGCAATGTCACACTTAGTTCGAGGTCATCGTAGCTGTACAGGGAAACATAATAAGCGATGTCACAATATTGTCGAGGTCGTCGTTGTTGTACAGGGAAACATAATAAGCAATGTCACAATATTGTCGAGGACATCGTTGCTGTACAGGGAAACGATATTAGCAATGCAGCAATGTTTTCGAGGATATTGCTGTTGTACAGGGAAACTTTATTAGCAATGTCACAATATTTTCAACAATATTCCCTACTTTGTTCAGTCAGTGAAAGATACTTATCATAGTTTTGTCTATATGGTTTCGTTTGTAACATATTAAGTCATTTGTTAGATAGGTTTAAGCAATGTCCAAGCGTCCTACGGCCAAAATGTCCTGCAATGAGGTCAATTGTAGCCAATTCCACGTCCAGGTGTTAGATAAAACGTCGTCTGTATTTCAAGCGTATAATTGTCATTGTTGACCAGAGAATAATAGCGAACGGAGTCTTTGTGTAACCCTTACGCTCCTGTTGTATCGTAATGAAACCTTCCATTCTTGAATCTGGACGGGTTCACTCGTTTTCAATAGGTGTATTGGCAAGATTCAGTTTAAATGATCATTTTCTTAGAATATTGTGAAATTCGTCCGCTGTAAATACGAGGAAGACGTATAGGGTTAAATCGTTATCGAGTACAGAGAACAGGTAATGCTTCTGCAACATGACACCATTTGAATCAGTGCGGGGGAAATCAGAAAATGATCAAAATTAGCACTCAAACATTCTTTTCAGACAGTGTTTTCAAATAATTTTGTTTAGTAATTAGCCATACTTCCCATATTACGATTGGTTAAAATGTCATTACACTGGGAAACGATAAATAACGTTTGAAATTTTGCAGTGTGAGAATTCTTAATTTGACACTTGACCTTAAACTATGAAATTCTAAAACGTGAACAATTATCTAAAGAGAATAAAATAAGGTTAAACTTGCGCATGTAATTTCGACGGAAATTTAAAATTAAGAGAACAGTTACATGTTAAATGATTTTGTGAAATGAAACCGTTTCGAGCAAATACATTTTTTTTATCGTCTTCAATTTTGTTTTTGCAAATTTGAAAAAATGAAACATTGAAAAGGGTTTTTATAAGGATGACAACGGACGTCCAGTCTTTTTATTCACCCTTTCCCTTTTTCAAGACGCATTTTTGACAAATCTGCATTATTCAAATTATGAAAACATTTAGGCACCAAAAAATATCGCTCATTATTTGCACTTTCTAAATTTACAACAATGTGTTCAACTCCATTTAATAGACATATTCATGTATTTACACTCTTAGAGCGTTAACACCTTACGTACGTGTTGTTTGTTTAAGAAGCTCCCATTTTATTTGTGTGTGAGGAGGTGGGGGGGGGGGGGGGGGGGGGGGGGGGGTATATTGGGAAGGGTTAATCCTTTCCCACTTGTAGACCCTTTCTGACGCCTCTGTAGTGCAGTAGTCGACTTTTGAAAACATGTTGGCAAAAGGAGAAATTGCTCAAAATGAGCAATTTCTCCATTTGCCAACATGGTTTCATTCCAACTTTTTTTCAGTTATTGTACCTTCATTTATAGAGATTGTCCGGGTGTTTCCGAACAAGCTTTCAAAGTCGTCTACTGCAGGTTTGCTGTATGTGAGGGGCAGGGTTTAAGAGTGACCGGTGTCCGTAAATGTTACTTTTTTAGAGACCGGACCCCAGTGACCATCTGTCACCCATGGCTGTCGAACAAAGTATCTCCATTAGCAACTGTTCCCTTGAATTAACGGGGCTAATTTAGTTCTTGAAATAAACCTGTCAAAACATGAAAGCCCATATTTTGATTCTTTACAAGTAAGAATGAAATAAAGTGTCTTTCTTATTAGAGAGCCTTTGGGGGTCTTGGTTTTCACCATGTGTTCCGTATTTTGGCTATTATTGTACGATTCGAGTTTAACGCCATTTGTTATTGTATCTCAGTTATATCACGGCGGAAAGGTATTTGTACCCTCGATATCTCGCCTAACTATGTGAACCCTGGAGATCTCACCTTACTATATGTACCCTGGAGATCTCACCTAACTATGTGAACCCTGGAGATCTCACCTTACTATATGTACCCTAGAGATCTCACCTAACTATGTGTACCCTGGAGATCTCACCTAACTATGTGTACCCTGGAGATCTCACATAACTATATATACCCTGGAGATCTCACATAACTATATGTACCCTAGAGATCTCACCTAACTATATGTACCCTGGAGATCTCACCTAACTATATATACCCTGGAGATATCACCTAACTATATGTACCATGGAGATCTCACCTAACTATGTGTACCCTTGAGATCTTACATAACTATATGTACCCTGGAGACCTCACCTTACTATATGTACCCTGGATATTTTAGCCAACTATGTGTACCCCGGAGATCTCACCTAACTATATGTACCCTGGATATTTTAGCCAACTATGTGTACCCTGGAGATCTCACATAACTATATGTACCCTGGATATTTTAGCCAACTATATGTACCCTGGAGATCTCACCTAACTATATGTACTCTGAAGATCTCACCTAACTATATGTACCCTGGAGATCTCACCTAACTATATGTACTCTGGAGATCTCACCTAACTATATGTACCCTGGAGATCTCACCTAACTATATGTTCCCTGTATATTTAAGCCAACTACGTGTACCCTGGAGATCTCACATAACTATATGTACCCTGGATATCTCACATAACTATATGTACCCTGGAGATCTCACCTTACTATATGTACCCTGGAGATCTCACCTAACTATGTGTACCCTGGAGATCTCACCTAACTATATGTACCCTGGATATTTTAGCCAACTATGTGTACCCTGGAGATCTCACCTAACTATATGTACCCTGGAGATCTCACCTAGCTATATGTACCCTGGATAGTTTAGCCAACTATGTGTACCCTGGAGATCTCACCTAACTATATGTACCCTGGAGATCTCCCCTTACTATATGTACCCTGGATATTTTAGCCAACTATATGTACCCTGGAGATCTCATCTAACTATATGTACCCTGGATATCTCACATAACTATATGTACCCTGGAGATCTCACCTTACTATATGTACACTGGAGATCTCACCTTACTATATGTACCCTGGAGATCTCACCTTACTATATGTACCCTGGATATCTCACCTAACTATGTGTACCCTAGAGATCTCACCTAACTATGTGTACCCTGGAGATATCACCTAACTATGTGTACCCTGGAGATCTCACCTAACTATGTGTACCCTGGCTCCCCCGCATCAGTACTCTACATTGCAGCTTTGAGCGCAATGGCGGAAGACGCATGGCGCTTGTCTCAATGGCTATTGTAAATTATCGGAAATGTAGAATAATCGAGCCGTGATTCGAACTCACGATCCAATAATTGATATTCCTGATGACTCACTGAGCTAAACTGGTTGTCATTGTTTATTAGTAGTCCTGATGACCCACTGAGCTCAACGTGTTATCATTGTGTACTAGTATCCTGGTGACCCGTTGAGCTCAACTGGTTGTCATTGTGTACTAGTAGTACTGGTGACAGGCTGAGCTCAACTGGACTTTATTGACCCACTGCGCTAAGTTGGTTGTTGTTATCGAAATAAATCGTGTTATGCTATTATGTCAATTTGCTAGAATATCGTTCTGTACATCGCTATAAAATATGTTCTGTTCTTCTACGGTTCTGCTTGTTTGCTAAAGTATAATCTCATTCTGTTGTTTGCTGTTCGGCATTATATCGCTTTGCTATTCTGTTAGTTTGCTGAATTAGAATCTCATTCTGTAGTTTGCTGTTCATCAATATATATCTTTACTTTTCTGTTACATTGCTGAAATATAATCTCATTCTGTAGTTTGCGAATCAACAATATATCGCTTTGATGTTCTGTTAGCTTTCTGCTATAGAATCTCATTCTATTATTTGCTGTTCATCAATATGTATCTTTACTTTTCTGTTACCTTGCTGAAATATAATCGCATTCTATTGTTTGCTATTCAATAATGTATCGCTTTTCTGTTCTATTAGCTTGCTAAAATAGAATCTCATTTTGTAGTTTGCCATTTTGTTAGAATTTATCTATGTGAGCGCTTACACGACCTTCTTTAACCAATCAACAGAAGGCAAACCCTTTTAAGAGTTTGATATATATACACTCCGTTTCACTCAGTCGATAACGAGGCGGGCTGTCAATCCAGGGGTTGTGAGTTCGAATCCCGGCTCGGCCAACTTCCTTTCCAACGTTTGACAAAAGTCAATGCGACATGCGTCTTTCGTTTTCCACCAATGGGCTAAGTCTATGTGGAAAAGCAGCCAGTTGCTTGGGAAGATTGTTGTGTGAGAACTGGTGTGAGAAAACCAGGAAATACGTGTTTAGGTGAACTGGCCGCCGTGATATGACTGAGAAATTGTTAAAAAAGGCGTTAAACCCCAATCAATCAATCAATCAATCAATCAATCACTTCGTTTCAGCTGTAATGGACTTTGTAGATTGTATCTCAACAGGACATTAATTCAGAGGTCAACAATAATGCAGGTTGACCTCACAGCAGACGATCTTTGAAAACCTTGTGACAAAAGGAGAAATTGCTCATAATGAGCAATTTCTCCTTTTGTCACAATAAATTCAACTCAATTTGATAATTCTACTTTAAAGAATTTCTCATATACATGTAGACGCTTTCTGACGCCTCTGCAGCAGACGGATTTTTGAAAACATAGTGACAAAAGAAGAAATTGCTCAAAACGAGCAATTCGTTTTGCCACAATATTTTCCACTTTTAGTCATAGGTTATCCATTCAATTATATATATTTTCTAATTTTTGACAAAATATGTTCAAAGTCGTCTGCTCTAGAAATGTCGTAAGAGGGAAAGGTTTAAACGTGCCAAAGCAGGCAGCTGCATTTTCTTGATAAACAATTCCCCTCTTTACCACTGATTTCAATTGTTTTAATATTTAGACTTTCCACATTTGCTGACGTGTGTGTGGGAGTTTAACCCTTTCCCTCATATAGACGCTTTCTGACACCTCTGCAGCAGACGGCTTTTTGAAAACATAGTGACAAAAGAAGAAATTGCTCAAAACGAGCAATTTGTCCTTTTGCCACAATGTTTTCCACTTTTTGTCATAGGTTATCCATTCAATTATAGAGATTTTCTAATTTTTGACTAAAATATGTTCAAATTCGTCTGCTGCAGAATTGTTGTATGAGGGAAAGGGTTAACCATTCGCTTTACTGGTTATCCTCCGATAATTATCGTGTAGTTTCAACAGACTATAACCACGTCCTTTCAATGGCCAGTCGTCTCAAATTTCGCTTAAAAAATCTAAAATAATGACCACTGATGACCAGTACGTGTAACAGGAAACGGTCGATGGACGAAGGTCAAGCTGACCCCCAACAAGTTAGATATGAGAAAAAAATAACTTGAGGATATTTACGACGGATGATTTATGCAGCGACATGTTAAATGAATTGAAATGTTAAGTTCATGTAGTGACAAGTCAAAATATGCGGTAGTTGTTATATTCTTTAGTTGATCATTTTTCTCTTTTACAATAAAGACCGCGCCTTTACTGTTCGACTGTTCGCACGAAGGTAAATTGAGCCGATGATAAAACAATATATAGAATAATAACCCACATATATATGTGTGTGTATACATGATGTATGATGGCAAATAAAGGTTTTACTCCTTCTTTTTTTATCTTTCTTTATTTCAATTTGGGCAGCCGGTCACAAAGCCAAGTTGTACTGATTTGGCCATGGGCGCATTCATAGACCACCAGGTTATAGATCTATTTTTCTGATTGTATAAAAAGGACTTTGTCCACTAACAATAGGTACATGATTTATGCACCGAGTTTAATTTAAAATCATTTTTCACGCTCAGGTGAGAAGTCTTTAAATTGAATTGAAATTTGTTGTTGGTGGGTTTTTGGTCGGATTGCAATTCCGGTCTATAAAATGGCGATGTCCGTCCGTCAACATTTTGGTTAATGTTTCAGGTTGAGGTAAAATCTCAGCACTGGAAAGGATTACAAACTTGAAACTTTGCCTGAAGGTAACCAGTAATAAGTTATATTGATTTCTATGGTTACTTTGACCTTGACCTTGACCTTGGTTTGTCGATTGTTAAGGTCAAATTGCCGACAATCCGTTTTCTGCGGTTTCTTGTTTAAGGTTATTTTTGTTGTTGGTGGGTTTTTAAGGTTATTTTTGTTGTTGGTGGGGTTTTTAAGGTTATTTCTGTTGTTGGTGGGGTTTTTAATGTTACTTTCGTTGTTGGTGGGGGTTTAAGGTTATTTTTGTTGTTGGTGGGGGTTTAAGTTTATTTTTTTGTTGTTGGTGGGGGTTTAAGTTTTTTTTGTTGTTGGTGGGGGTTTAAGTTTATTTTTGTTGTTGGAGGGGGTTTAAGTTTATTTTTGTTGTTGGTGGGTTTTAAAGTTTATTTTTGTTGTTGGTGGGGGTTTAAGTTTATTTTTGTTGTTGGTGGGTTTTAAAGTTTATTTTTCTTGTTGGTGGGGGTTTAAGTTTATTTTTCTTGTTGGTGGGTTTTAAAGTTTATTTTTGTTGTTGGTAGGGGTTTAAGTTTATTTTTCTTGTTGGTGGGGGTTTAAGGTTATTTTTGTTGTTGGTGGGTTTTAAAGTTTATTTTTCTTGTTGGTGGGGGGGTTTAAGTTCATTTTTGTTGTTGGTGGGGGTTTAAGTTTATTTTTGTTGTTGGTGGGGGTTTAAGGTTATTTTTCTTGTTGGTGGGGGTTTAAGGTTATTTTTGTTGTTGGTGGGTTTTAAAGTTTATTTTTCTTGTTGGTGGGGGTTTAAGGTTATTTTTGTTGTTGGTGGGTTTTAAAGTTTATTTTTGTTGTTGGTGGGGGTTTAAGTTTATTTTTGTTGTTGGAGGGGGTTTAAGTTTATTTTTGTTGTTGGTGGGTTTTAAAGTTTATTTTTCTTGTTGGTGGGGGTTTAAGTTTATTTTTGTTGTTGGTGGGTTTTAAAGTTGATTTTTCTTGTTGGTGGGGGTTTAAGTTTATTTTTCTTGTTGGTGGGTTTTAAAGTTTATTTTTGTTGTTGGTAGGGGTTTAAGTTTATTTTTCTTGTTGGTGGGGGTTTAAGGTTATTTTTGTTGTTGGTGGGTTTTAAAGTTTATTTTTCTTGTTGGTGGGGGGTTTAAGTTCATTTTTGTTGTTGGTGGGGGTTTAAGTTTATTTTTGTTGTTGGTGGGGGTTTAAGGTTATTTTTCTTGTTGGTGGGGGTTTAAGGTTATTTTTGTTGTTGGTGGGTTTTAAAGTTTATTTTTCTTGTTGGTGGGGGTTTAAGGTTATTTTTGTTGTTGGTGGGGGTTTAAGGTTATTTTTGTTGTTGGTGGGGGTTTAAGGTTATTTTTGTTGTTGGCGGGGGTTTACGTTTATTTTTGTTGTTGGTGGGGGTTTAAGGTTATTTTTCTTGTTGGTGGGGGTTTAAGGTTATTTTTGTTGTTGGTGGGGGTTTAAGGTTATTTTTGTTGTTGGTGGGGGTTTAAGTTTATTTTTGTTGTTGGTGGGGGTTTAAGGTTATTTTTGTTGTTGGTGGGTTTTAAAGTTTATTTTTCTTGTTGGTGGGGTTTAAGGTTATTTTTGTTGTTGGTGGGAGTTTAAGGTTATTTTTGTTGTTGTTAGGGGTTTAAGGTTATTTTTGTTGTTGTTGGGGGTTTAAGGTTATTTTTGTTGTTGGTGGGGGTTTAAGGTTATTTTTCTTGTTGGTGGGGGTTTAAGGTTATTTTTGTTGTTGGTGGGGGTTTAAGTTTATTTTTGTTGTTGGTGGGGGTTTAAGGTTATTTTTGTTGTTGATGGGGGTTTAAGGTTATTTTTGTTGTTGGTGGGGGTTTAAGGTTATTTTTGTTGTTGGTGGGGGTTTAAGGTTATTTTTGTTGTTGGTGGGGTTTTAAGGTTATTTTTGTTGTTGGTGGGGGTTTAAGGTTATTTTTGTTGTTGGTGGGGTTTTAAGGTTATTTTTCTTGTTGGTGGGGGTTTAAGTTTATTTTTGTTGTTGGTGGGGGTTTAAGGTTATTTTTGTTGTTGGTGGGGTTTTAAGGTTATTTTTCTTGTTGGTGGGGGTTTAAGTTTATTTTTGTTGTTGGTGGGGGTTTAAGGTTATTTTTCTTGTTGGTGGGGGTTTAAGGTTATTTTTCTTGTTGGTGGGGGTTTAAGTTTATTTTTGTTGTTGGTGGGTTTTAATGTTTATTTTTATTGTTGGTGGGAGTTTAAGGTTATTTTTGTTGTTGGTGGGGGTTTAAAGTTATTTTTGTTTGTTTGCTTGATTTTTCGCCGCCTTCAACGTTTTTTCGATTAAAGTAAAATTGTGAAAATAATACCATGACTATACCTAGAGAGTCTGCTGTTATCGATTGACGAAACACTTACTGATGATCACTGGCTGACAAAACACTTAATGATAAAAATGCCAACATACTTAGTTCCTTCGCAAGGATTGTATGTCAGCAAGGTCATTATTTATGTCAACTTATGAATTTACTTCAATACATTCCACCATTCATGTTTTACAAATTATTGGGGTAACACAAATGGTGAAATGTTCTTTTAAGTATTTAAGTATTACTTAGCGCTAAGTAAGGTTGGTGGAATTGGACTGTGGATTGGATTTTGCATTACTAATAAACGACACAAATAGTTGATATCTACGGCTCTCCTAAGTTCGTGATCATCATTATTAAAATAAACCACATTTTCGAGTACTAAATTAATCTTTAGATATCTGAAAAAAGTGACACACTCAACTGACTGCTGAATACAAAGTCATGTGAGAAAAGGTCGAACATAATGACGTTAGGAACTAAGGTAGATCACGAACTAGGAAGGCTCTACGATACAATAAGAATAATACTCAATATAAAGAGGATACCTATCACATTCTCCAAATGCTACATGTTCTTTGTTTACTATTTAATCTTTTGATATTTCTTTTACAAAAGTCAAAGTGGACAGATTTTCTAAAACTTCTGAATATGGGAGACTCAACTAAACCCTATGCTCAGCCTGTTATGACAGTCTATGTGGAAATGCAGCCAGTTGCTTGGAGAGTATGTTGTGTAGAGTACTGGTGTGAGAGAGCCTGGAAACACATGAGTGAGGTGAACTGGCCGCCGTGATATGACTGATATGTTTGTGTGAAAATGGCGTTAAATCAATCAATCAACTATCTAGTTATATGGCATTAAACCATAATCAATCAATCAACTATCTAGTTAAACCCAACTCAAATCAATCAATCAACTATCTAGTTAAACCCAAATCAATCAATCGACTATCTAGTTAAACCCAAATCAATCAATCAAATATCTAGTTAAACCCAAATCAATCAATCGACTATCTAGTTAAACCCAAATCAATCAATCGACTATCTAGTTTTACACCACTTTCAACATTACATGTGTATCAGTCTAAACTACCAATCAAACACACGCGTTTAACCTGACACCGTTGGATCAGCCAATCCTACGTAATTGTTTCCGCGCAGTCACAGGCATAAACTCTTACTGCCGAATTCTTCCATGTTGAAAATTGGACCAGTCAATTTTTCGTCCAATAGGAAATTTGTTAAAATGTTATGTCTAAATGGAAAACAATGCAGATTTCAGGAGAGACAGCTCGTGTCTCACCTCAATCTTTATTGTTTGTAAAAGTCTTTAAATGCATTTGGCAGCTCAAGCGTTAAGGAGACTCGAATATTTACAAGAATCAGAGATATAACTTCGAGCAAAATTCCAGAATTGTAGATTAAATTCATTTACCGAATTATACATCTTTAACCCTTTCCCTCATACGACAATTCTGCAGCAGACGACTTTAAACAAACAACGTCCCTGCCGAGTAAATTCTCCGTTTTTCACAATGTTTTCAGAATTCGAGAAGTCGCCTGCTGCTTATGCGTAAAAATGTGACTGCAAACTTTTGATGCAGCTTAACCCTTTCCCTTATACGACAATTCTGCAGCAGACGACTTTGAACATATTTCGTCAAAAAAATGAAAATCTCTATAATTGAATGGATAACCTATGACTAAAAGTGGAAAACATTGTGGCAAAAGGAGAAATTGCTCGTTTTGAGCAATTTCTTCTTTTGTCACTATGTTTTCAAAAAGTCGTCTGCTGCAGAGGCGTCAGAAAGCGTCTATATAATGGAAACAGTCTCTCACATTATGCCTGAATCTCCAAAAATCCCCAAGAAAATGTAACGGTAAACAATTCTCACACCTCTGCAGGAGTCATTTACTGCCCAGCATCTGACCCCTATTTCAGTGAAAGCCCCGTTGATATGTTATCACATGACCAGAGAAACCACATCTGTGTCGAGTTTGTTGTTAGACCAGCTATTTCACTTTTGAAACTTGTACAGAACCAAGTTGAAGTGAAGGTAGAATATGACATGTGTCCCAACGCAAGCTTGTGAACCAGAGGAAAACAATGTAGAAAGGGAAAAATTACTTCCCTATTTCATGATACAGAAAGCTGTTCATGACTGAACTAGCTGCATATGTATATTGAAACAATCGCAGGAAAAGTAGCCATGTAATCCCCGTTTCCAACAATAAAATGAATCTGCAGGAGACAATATTGAACATATCTTTAACCCTTTCCCACATACAGCAAATCTGCAGGAGACGACTTTGAAAACCAAGCTTAATTGTTAAATAAAGTTGAAACATTGTGGCCATCATAAGCAACTCACCTTTCGCCACAATGTTTTCACAAGTAGTCTGCTGCTAGTGCGTCAAAATGCTTCTGCGGGTTGGAAAGGGTTATAACATGGGGAGCCTCTATGAATGAAAGTTAGATAATAGAAAAGAGAAGAAAGCATTGTTGGAAAACAGAAAATTACTCCATTGAGCAATTTCTCTTTTTCTCACAATGTTTGACAGTGTACTGCAACTGCTGGAAACGTATTAAAATGTATCTGCATTTGGGAAAGGGGGTTAAGCAATTAATTTCATATTTTCCAAATCAATATGTGTATTTATATACATGTATGTACTGTAGATTGTTTAACCTTAAGAATGACAACATCCAACATTAAAACTAATAAGCATATAATAAGAAATACTACCCCCCCCCCCCTCTCTCTGTCTCTGTCTGTCTGTCTGTCTGTCTGTCTGTCTCTCCCCCCTCTCTCTCTCTCTCTCTCTCTCTCTCTCTCTCTCTCTCTCTCTCTCTCTCTCTCTCTCTCTCTCTCTCTCTCTCCTCTCTCTCTCTCTCTCTCTCTCTCTCTCTCTCTCTCTCTCTCTCTCTCTCTCTCTCTCTCTGTCAGAAGACAGTTTCCCCATTTGGCAAGACATACAACAATGCAATACATTACAAATTACTTTGCTTTCATTTTAGCATTTTCAAAATAATTGTGTTCATTTGTAACCCTGGACCAAAATTGCTTATGTAGTTATGCCCACTGTACACATATGCTATCTTTGCAAATTGCTATCTTTGCAAATTATAGAAATGTTCTCATATGTTACATTTGCCCTTAACGATTGAGTCAATTTCACCAGGCGGCTATCATTATAACCAGTCAAAGAAATAAGGTATTAAAGCGATACAGGTCCTACATTGAGAACTTTGGTTGCCACGGCAACAAAAAAGGATAAATTAACCAAAACTTAAAAAAATCTTCTTGTCTGAAAGTAGTCTCAAGGCCCATGCCTTTTTATATTTGGTATGTAGCATTATATAGTGGACCTCTACCAAGATTGTTAAAATTATAGCCCTGGGGGTAAAAATGACCCCTCCCAGGGGATCACTTGTTTTACATAAGACTTGTATAGGGAAAAAACTTTAAAAAATCTTCTTGTCCAAAAGTAGGAGGCCAAGGCCTTTGATATTTGGTATGAGCTTCATCTAGTGGACCTCTACCAAGATTGTTCAAATTATAGCCCTGGGGTCAAAATTGACCCTCCCTTGGTGTCTCTTTTTTTTTAAAAATAGACTCGTATAGGGGAAAAAAATCTTCTTGTCTAAAAGTAGAAGGCTAAGGCCTTTGATATTTGGTAAGTAGCTTCATCTAGTGGACCTTTACCAAGATTGTTTAAATTATAGCCCTGGGGTCAAAAATGGCCCCTCCCTTAGGGTCACTGGTTTAAAATAGACTTGTATAGGGGAAAAGCTTTAAAAATCTTCTTGTCTGAAAGTAGAAGGCCCATGCCTTTGATATTTGATATTAGCTTCGTCTAGTCGACCTCTACCAAGATTGTTCAAATTATAGCCCTGGGCTCCCCAGTTATCACAAATGGATTTTAAAAGATCATATAAAATGTGTACATATTAGCTGATCAACTGTTAAGATGGATTGTAACTGCACTATGTGCTTCAGAAAGATAATGTATGAGGTACAGTCCTTATTGTTATTAGTCGCCGGGCAGAAGCCCGCGACTTCTATTTTTAATAGCTTTTTGGAAATGACATGGGGGAGAGTTATTATTAGAAAAAAACAAATTTAAATGTCTTGAACATATTACAATTGTGATTATGACACATCTAAAATGAAATAAATAATCCGATGTTTTAAGTATTTGCAGTTACCTTATTTTGACTCGCAATTGTGTTTTTTTGTCTTATTTACGAAGACAAAAGAGTCCCTGCTAGACTTGCTGCAGACTGTTATGTGTCAATATCGAGATAAAAATCACGTCGAATTCCCCTTTTAGTAGCAATATTAACTTACTGAATGTTATTTTCATGTTCAAAGAGATGTCTTGATTTATGTAGAATTCATTTAATAATGTTAATCCATGAATATCTAAAATAGGAACTGTTTCGAAGCTAAATATGTTGATCAAGTGACTACCGAATACGGACTGTGTAGATAAATCTCCTTTGCAGAGAGCCGTTCTTTACACTCACTTACAAATAGTTAATTATAGGTGATTTAAAATATTTATTTGGTTCGAAACAAATGACGAAAAGAACAAACTGAGATAAGACTGGTTTTAATATAAAAATTACTTTGAATGAACACTCTCTGCCTATAAAGAGAGTGTAAAAAACGACAATTATGTAAAGATTACTAAGAATCAAATCGGGTCTTATTTCGTCCTTGACAAATTTAAATGTGTTATTAAATTCCCTACACGCATTTTGCTTGCGATATGCATATTGTTATGCTTCAATGACACATTTAGGGCGCTCATCATTATATAATTTTAAAACATGAGTAGACTAATGATTAGGAAGATTACTCATTTCCTGTTTATGATCAATAATTAGTTGGCTGTGTATATGGTCAACCAGAGACATATAAACATGTATATATATGTTTATATGTCAATGGGCCAACCTACCTTAGAATGGAGATTGATCATAAACAATGAAATTCTGTGAAGGACATTCACTTCGTTGACAAAAAAAAATGCAAGTTATGATACATTTTCACTTGACCCCACCCCTGATGTTCCAATATGCCCTTTAGTTGATAAGTGTTTTTTTCATCTACTATAATGTAAGTGTTATGCATAACTGCAGTATGGATTTCCGGCAACATTGATGTGTTACATCTACTTTATCTTGTCTTCTTTCTTAAACAAATGCAATGTACATGTCCTGAGAACACAGCCCACAGTCAGAGTTATGGGACTTGTCCTGCAAGGTCATTTGATGATGTCCAATAAGTGAGTGAAGTTTCAAAATTTAACCAAAGTTGCAACGCCAACGCCGACGCACAAGTGACTGTTATAGCTCTCATATTCTTCGAATAGTCGAGCTAAAAAAACTACTAAGTTTTAAAGCAAGTTTAAAACAAACAAAAAACATGATCAAATGCAATTATTAATTACATTTTCAAAATAATTCGTTAGCAGTACTTTCAGTACTTTGATTTCTTTAACAAATGCAATGTGCATGCCCTGAGAACACAGCCCACAGTCATATACCGGTCAGACAAACATCTTGGCCATTTAATCACCTTATCAAGAAAATTAATAGTCTAATGACCCATGGGTAATTGATGCTGGCATTTAATAGCCTAAAAGCTAACTGTTTATCGTTTGCAGATTTGAGAAAAATTTCACCCATAATGTGGGAGACTGGAAAGGGTTAATTAACAACACGACTCACTTTCGCGTGAAGCGGTTTGAATATAATCTTCTATGATTATAGTAACCGAAATAGACAGAGAACAGTTGAACTTTACGTGACAAGCGTATCATACAATAGCCATAAGTCGATACAGTCGACCTTTAGAGTACTTAAACGTCCTTTCCGAGAATATCCACCCTTTGTGTTCGATTAGATACTGTACTTACGATTCAAAGTACTCAGAGTACTCAAATAAATACCAGTGTTTGGTGGCAGCTTACTCTTTATCGAAATTATGTCAAAATCATATTTATTTTTTAATTAATTAAAAGCTATTTCTTCTTTTTTTTTTCGATTTTTTACGAAAACTGAGGTTGAAAGAAGTTCTTCTCAACACGGTTTAACCCTTTTCGTTATACAAACAATCTGTATCAGACGACTTTGAGAATATTACAACAGTCATAAGTCGACACAGTTGATCTTTAGAGGAAAACATCCTTTTACATTGTTTGCAGCAAACGACTTTGAAAATTAATTATCAAAAGTATGTACTTTATTTTTATAAATGAGACTATTTATTAAAAAGAGTTAAAACATTGAACCAAGACTTACGGGAGATGTTGCTCATTATGAGCACATTCTCCTTTTACCACATTGGTTTTAAAGTCGTCTGCTAAGGCGTCTGTATGTGGGATAAGCTAACCGATGTAGTAGTTGTACCGTCGTCCGTTTTGATCCAGTTCTGACGATAAGTGTAACAACTAAACAAAAGTGAAGTATAAACTTTTTAACCCGAATTTAAAATAATCTGGGAAAAGGACACATTGTCCGTTTCAGATAAATTTCTATTTCTTCCAATAATTTCCAAAATCATCAACTACAGAGGCGTGAACGGACGTCTGTAGGAGAGAAAGGGTTCGATAAACAATTGGTCAGTTACAGAATCTGTATGAGAGAAAGGATTGGTCGTGGGCTTACTGTGTGTCCATCTCATGACATCTCAGGGTCACGTTGTCGGGATTGAAACAAAGGCGAAAATCGATGCGTTTCCATAGACTGGAACGAACTTCCAATTGTAAAAACATGATGTTAGAATTGAGCTTATCATCACTTTTGCAATAGAGTTTAGACAACTCCAAATGCTACGCTATCTTATTCGAGCTCTTAGGGGAAATCAGCTTGTTTATTGGTATAAAATCATGATTGTGACTGCGAGAAAATATGTGATTTTACTTGCCCTGGTTCAAGTCTACTATTCCAGAAACGGTCAGTTCTTTATTGATCGGTACTCTGCTCCTTTTCTATTTGACAACAGCAACATGACTTAACCCTTTCCCTCATACAACAATTCTGCAGCAGACGACTTTGAACATATTTTGTCAAAACATAGAAAATCTCTATAATTGAATGGATAACCTATCACTAAAAGTGGAAAACATTGTGGCAAAAGGAGAAATTGCTCGTTTTGAGCAATTTCTTCTTTTGTCACTATATTTTCAAAAAGCCGTCTGCTGCAGAGGCATCATAAAGCGTAAATATGAGGGAAAGGGTTTATGTGGCGACCGTAGACAGAGGTGTGTCCGCGTGTCCATGCTATCAGATCCAAATTTCAACTTTATGCATTTGTCAACAAAGTGAAGATCATAATACAGTACTATGATCTGGATCTACACTGGTCCACAATACCAGTAGGCTGATTTTTCTTAAATCGCAACTCATTTCTAAACCAGCTTTCTCTGCGCTACAGTTAAGCTTATTTCAAATTATTATATATCATCAATACATGTATTTTCATGGGTAAACCATGTTGGCATTGTACATAATGATGTTCCGATGTATGACGAGTTTCTTTCAGTTTCCAAACAATAAACAATCTAGAAACAACATGTCGTATTTCTATGCATTATTTTTTGTCCTGTTCTTTTTGGTTTTTTACAATGTCTTTATTCTTTTGTAATTATTGATCTTCATTATATGGAGGAAATAAGAATTTAAAATAAATAAATATAAAAAAAAAAGTACCACACAATAAACAATCTAGAAAAAACATGGCAGCAGTACCACACATCTAGAAACGACATGGATCGAAGCAGGACCAAAGGGTCAAGCGTTAATATCGACTGATAAAGTTATCCTTAAAAACAATGACCGCCTCTTTTATTGACCATTGTCCGTGGTAATACGAGGGTGTTGTTGTCGTCCGGTTGCCGGAGACGGGTCAAACTGACCCCAAGTTAGTCATACCGTGTAAATCATGTTTGGTATGGTCGTTTTACTGACTGGTAAAGTAGCAATTCGATAACTCTTTCAGTGCTGAATGTTTAATAGTTTTCAAGTGGAAGAGTACATAGCCTATTCCAGGAACATCCAGACATACATGTTAAGTTGAACAGCCAACAACAGTTCACGGTCTGGCCCCATAGTCCAGGAACATCAAGGTATAAATGTTAAGTTGAACAGCCACCAGTTCACGGGCTGGCTCTATACTCCGGGAACATCAAGGTATAAATGTTAAGTTGAACAGCCAACAACAGTTCTGGGTCTGGCTCTTTACTGGTAGCATACATGTAGGCATCACAACATCGGTTCCCGCAGTAAAAGTTAAATTTGTTCGATCGTTAATTATAGACGGAGCCACGAGGGACCAGCATGTATGGTCTGGGTCTGTACGGTTCGTCATTTAGATCAGAAAGCTTGGCTGTTCAACAAGATCGTTATGTATATATAGTTGTCATATCATTTTATTTTTCGAAGATCGATGAGTTTTTCCACATGAGACGTTGTATGCATTTAGACTATCATCCATATGCACTATTCATACGATGTATATATTAAGCTTATCAATCTCTATTTGGATGACACAATCAGTGGCGTTTTGCATATTGTGCATAGAGTGTGCTCTCATAAAGTCCGGGTAACGTTGGACTGTCAATTAATTTATTAATTTAATTAATTTGAGTTTAACACCGTTTGCAAAAATTATTTTAGTCAAACCTCGGTGACCAATTCATTCACATACCCATGTGTTTCCTGATAGTGTTCAACCTAGTACTTCACAAAAGAGTATTTCCAAGCAACCGGCTGCTTATCTACTTAGACTAAAAAGCTGTGATTGTTTGCTACTGTATTTACTATGCGGTATTAACCATTTCCCCCCATAAAACAAAAATACAAAACGAAAAGGCATCCATATTAAAATCTATATAAAAAATAAAAGTATACTTATTAAATAAAGTTGGAAAAAGTGTGACACAAGGAAAGATTGCATATGATGGGCAATTTATACTTTTGCCACAATGTTTCCAAAAGTTGTTGTTTTCTACAGATGCGTAGAAAATCGTCTGCAAAGTTGAATAGGATTAAAAACCGAGATGCGTTTGAATATACCAAAAGGAGTAGCCGTTTGGTGGTCTTAGAATACAGAACTGCCATTTAATTGTTGAATTCATTATAGAAAACAAGCATCCCAGTTGTCCTGACGTCTTGACGTAAAGTGACCATATCCCAATGTATAAAGTACATGGCCACTTGAGGTTGTAATCAAGAATAAATCAACCTTTGTATAACAATAAAACCCGGCTCGAACACCATGTTTTGGACACTTAAGTTACATACCCCGCGGGCATGGAATAATTAAAACATAAACCCTGAACATTCTGGACTGGGTGGGGGAAAAATGTCTCCGTTGACTCTTTATTTTAAGCGACGTTAGCCTTGTAACTATGTCCAACACATCGAAATATTATTTTATGAAATATACATTAATCATATAGATAAATAGTAAAAGAATATTTGGGAATTGAAAACATTGTTAATAAAACATAAGTTATTTTTTCAACCAAATTATTAAAAGTAGTCTTTGCATTCGACAGTCGTCTGTGTTAACTGTTTTGCTGCAAAATGCAATTAAATGCTTTTGCAAACAAAGCAGATTCAGGTGAGAGCTCTCTGCATAGAACGTTTTCTAATACCAAATTAGTAAAATTAGTAAAATAGTACTGATAATAAAGTAATTAAATTATGTTAACGTAATTAACTGTTGTTAACGTAATTTATTGATGTTGTCGTAAATCACTGATGTTAACGTAATTAACTGTTGTTAACGTAATTTATTGTTGTAAACCTAATTAATTGATGTTGTCGTAAATTACTGATTTTAACGTAATTTATTGATCTTGTCGTAAATTACCGAAATTAACGTAATTTATTGATGTTTTGAACGTAATTCATTGATTTTAACGTAATATACTGATGTTGACGTGATTTACTGATGTTGACATAATTTACTGATGATGACGGAATTTTCTGATGACATCGTAATTAATTGAATTTAATGCAAATTACCTATTTAAACCTAATGTATTGATGTTTTTAACGTAATTTATTTATTTTGTTATCGTAATTTAAATGATGTTCACATTATCTATTGATGTTGACTTAATGTATTCATGTTGAGGGCTGATACAAAGACATCAAGAGAAAAACAATGAGTGAAATGTTTTGATGGCATCGAAGATTCCTCAGTTATCAACCCTTTCAAGGTTGGAGTATTAAAATGAAATGTCCAGATTCTCAATTGGAAGAGTTTATATAATTACCGGTGTTATGAATATGCCTATGTTCAGTTGGGGGTACTTTAAAGGTGTAAGACGGCTGATTTGGTTCGATATAGCACAGGCTTCTCACAATCAGTACTAACATTCAAAGAGACGGCTGACTTGGTTAGATATATATGTTACAGGCTTCTCACAATCAGTACCAACATTCAAAGAGACTGCTGGCTTGGTTCGATATAGATGTCACATCCTTCTCACAATCAGAACAAACATTCAAAGAGACGGCTGGCTTAGTTCGATATAGTTGCACAAGCATTTCATAATCAGTACAAACATTCAAAGTGTTCGTTAAAAGGTAAACACAATAATACCGATGTGTTCTGTTGTTGGGTGTACCTCTCAAAGAAACGCTCAGGGACACCCATATTGCAAAATTCAAGATCTTTATTATAAAAATATATATTTATGAGCTGTTAATGTTTCGAAAAGTAACAGCTATAACCCAGGACTGATTCACGAGATGCCCGCAATAAGTCGTTGTCACAATCTTTAAAACCAATTCCATAATGAATTCGACTACGATGAATGTCCTTCACACTCAAGCCCATTTTCATTTTCTTTTTATGATCTTTAAGTGTCATCTACTCAGGAAATAACAGGCGATGGGATTCTAAAATCTTGTTGGAGCCTAGATAGCTTAGACGGTAAAGACGAGGTTTGTCATTCCAGTGCTCGTGGGGTTCGAGCCCTGGCTCGGAAAATCACTATTTCTGATAATTGACAAAAGTTATTTTGACAAGTTTTACTCTATAACTTGTATGACATCGATTGGTTACCGTTTCCCTCAAACAGACGACGGTATACATCTTCGAAGCAGAATTATGGGTAAGGGAGAAAGTGTTCAACATGAGCAATAACTCCGTTTTCCAACAACCAGCAACGGTAAACGTCATTTTTCAAAATGATCATTCTAACGGCTTTTGAAAACAGTGTGAGAAATTTCTCCAATTGAGCAATTGTTTTATTTACCACATTGTTTTCAACTCTTTTCAATAACAAATACTATCTCATTTATAGAGATGTGTCCATATAAGTGTCTAGATGGTGTCCTTGGTTAACCTTTATATGATCAAAGAAGCTATAGATGAGTTACCTATATATAGAAAACCACTGAATTTACGTTGCAAGTATCAGCTGCTTTTCACACTTTTTATCTTTTGCAAAATTCGAAGGTGAGGACTACATACTCATAGAGATCAAGGGTTTTACGGCGAAAAGGCGCGAAATTCCCCCATCAATGAAAACCAGGTCAAGGCGAAAACGCGCGCATCCCAACAATGAGAAAAGAGAAATAGTTTCGGTTTTATTAAGTTTTAATGTCACTTTTCGATTCGCTTCAGGGATTTTTCCCCGTATAAAACAGCGTTCTTTTTGAACTAGTCGAATAATGCGGATTGACCGCTATTCTGACCACTGAGTCATCTGTTTGTGTTGTTATTGTAGTTGTTTGGTGTCATTGACAGAGTAAATGTATTTTCACTGGAACGAGGCCCTGAAGTATGATGACGATAGCCTTCCCATTTGAAGACACATTTTGACGCTTCTGCAGCAAACAACATTTGAACACATCGTGATAAATGGAGAAATTGATCAACATGAGCCATTTCTCCATTTGCCAGAATGTTTTCAAATTAATTTAAAAATTATTTTTTATTTCATAGAGATTTTCCATGTATTTTCTCCTAAATGATTACAAAGTCGTCTGCTGTAGATTTGTTTAATGTGGGAAAAGTTTTAATCTGAATTTATATTCTCACACCTTTTCCTCTGGCATATGTCTATAGATAGCACAAATTTACATTTATTCTTAGCCGGCAGAAGATGAAATCTGGCATATGTCTATAGATAGCACGAATTTACATTTATTCTTAGCCGGCAGAAGATGAAATCTGGCATATGTATTTAGATAGCACGAATTTACATTTATTCTTAGCCGATAGAAGAGGAAATCTGGCATATGTATTTAGATAGCACACATTTAGATTTATTCTTAGCCGACTAAAGATGCAATCTGCATGTCTATAGATAGAACAAATTAACATTTATTCTTAGCCGACAGAAGATGGAAATCTGCATGTCTATAGATAGAACAAATTTACATTTATTCATAGCCGGCAGAAGATGAAATCTGCATGTCTATAGATAGAACAAATTTACATTTATTCTTAGCCGACAGAAGATGAAATCTGAATGTCTATAGATAGAACAAATTTACATTTATTCTTCGTCGACAGAATATCAAATCTGCATGTCTATAGATAGAACAAATTTACATTTATTCTTAGCCGACAGAAGATTAAATCTGAATGTCTATAGATAGAACAAATTTACATTTATTCTTAGCCGGCAGAAGATGAAATCTGCATGTCTATAGATAGAACAAATTTACATTTAGTCTTAGGCGACAGAAGATGTCTATAGATATGGAGCCTATCCTGTGTCAAAAATCCAGCCTTGTATGTCTGCATGTTTAGGTTTGTCAAAACTAGAAATACGTTTGTATGATGGTCAATTTACTTTTTAAACTATACTTTTCCGGTTTAACAAACTCATGTTTGCAAGTCTAGATCCTGTTTCAAAATTTCAACTGTGTATGTCTGTACGTTTTAGATAGTAACATGTTGAAATGCAGATGTATTGTTGTGAAGTTACTTTTAAACCCGATAATTTCTAGTTAATAAATCCTTGTTTGCAAATCAAATTCCGCGAATGTACATTTTCAATTGAACAAAAAACACTTTACGAGACAAATGTTAAGAAGTCAAGGTACGAACGTACAATGGAAAGTCGCGCTTTACGAATGTACAATGGAAAGTCGCGCTTTACAAAAGTCGATTTACAAAACTAGAATTACATGTGTAGCCGATTTTGTCACTCCATATATGGGCGATATACGGAAACTAACGAAGACAAATGGGCGGAGCCTATTGACGACTGTTGGCGAACTGTTGATTCAACAATTTCCGTCTAATTATTAGTCAAGATCATCGAGACGCTCATCGTCAACCGGAAAGTAAACTTGTGATAAAATATATTTTACAACTGTTGTTGTTGTTTTTTTAAATATAATTAACCCTTTCCCACATACAAACACTTTCTGACACCAATAGCAAATGACTTATGAAAACATTGTGGAGAAAGGAGAAATAGTTCATAATGAGCCTATTCTCATTATTTACTACAATATTTATAGATGTTTTCAAAATATTTTTATCTTCTATGAATCATTTGTGTGCATTTTTTCAACATTATAATTAGACCCTTTCCCACTTACAGAGGCTTTCTGTCCACTCTGCAACAGATGATAATATTATTATGCTCAAAAGCCAAACAAAATTAATCATATTTATTTTGTTTATTTCAGATACATTTCTGTGTGGGTCCTCCACCATGAATACTCAGGATAAGAATTTCCTGGGTCTCTTCTGCCATGCAATTAGATTAACAACATGAAATAAAGCCCAGGTTCAACAACATCCGACTGAATTTCCCATCCTGACCCACTTACTCATGTGACACATACTACAGTATCTCAACCTGCTCTCACACCAGCGTAAATCTGGTTCTAGAAGTGTAAAGATGCGTTTGTTAAACCGGACAAGTATGGTTTAAAAAGTAAATCCACCATCTACATAATCATTTCGAGATTTGACAAACCTACAAATGCAGATATACGATGCTGGATTTTCGACATGCGTTTGTTAAACCGGAAAAGTATAATTGAAAAAGTAAAGTGACCATCATACAAACGTATTTCTAGTTTTGACAAATCTAAACATGCAGACATACAAGGCTGGATTTTTGACACAGGATAGGCTCCATATATAGATAGCACAAATTTATATTTATTCTAAGCCCACAAAAGATGAAATCTGGCATATGTCTATAGATAGCACACATTTACACTTATTCTTAGCCGACAGAAGATGAAATCTGCATTTCTTTTTCATACATTTTATCCACAATCGAAAATATTCTTACTTTTAAAATAAATACACCTGCTCGGCCAACTTGCTTTCCGACGTTTGACAAACAATCATCGTTCGGCCTAAATGTCTATGTGAGAAGGGTTCCCGTTACCTGGGCAGAATGTTGCTTTTAGTACAAGGTCAAGTAAGCAAGGAAAACACGCAAGATGAACTGGTCACCGTGGTATAACTGAAATACCGTTGAAAAAGGAATTAAACTTCAATCAATCAAACAATTAAAACCGATACAGATGTAGTGTGCTGTTGGTCCGTTATTATTATTGGCGACGAGTATACGTGATTAGTACTTAGAACCACCAAACCCCTTAATGCTGCCGAATTATTGTGCCGAAATAAAGATTCCCATACAGAATTTCTATATTTTTGGCAAGGTGTTTTCGAAGACGTCTGCTCCAAACGTGTTGTATGTGGGAAAGGGAGCACACAAGATTAGAATGCACGCAGAAGTAAGACTTGTACCTTCTTGTTCACTGGAGATTTAACGGAAATTACAAATTAGTAGCCCTATAGAGTAAAACAAAAGATTTGTGAACAATACCAGCCGAGCCCCGGTAGCTCAGTCGGTGGCGACGTGGGCTGTCAATCCATGGGTTGTGAGTTCGAATCCCGGCTCGGCCAACTTTCTTTCCGACGATTGACAAAAGTCAATGCGACATGCGCCATTCGTCTTCCACCAATGGGCTAAGTCTATGTGGAAAAGCAGCCAGTTGCTTGGGAAGATTGTTGTGTGGAGTACTGGTGTGAGAAAACCAGGAAATGCATGAGTAGGTGAACTGGCCGCCGTGATATAAATGAGAAATTGTTAAAAACGGCGTTAAACCCCAATCAATCAATCAATCAATGAACAATATCAATAAATTAAAGTACAGTTATTGCAAAAAAGTTGGCCAATATAACAAAATTGCTGATTATGAGAGATTTCCTCATTTGTGGAAAAAGGTAGTAATTGCTCTTTAAAAACATTTATCATACTCCCTGATGTTTTCTCATCGAGGTGTCAAGTTAATTCGTTTAGTAGTTGTCCACAGAGCTCTAGATAAGGAGTGTTTTTCATGTTCTAAAATCCTTATTTGACCCTTTGACCCTATGTTGTGGGTACTCAAAATAATCGTCTTAGAGAGACGATTTTTTTTAGTACCCACAACATAGGATTTGCTTTAATAATAAGAGAGAAAATATGGGAAAAAGAGCTGAATACCCCTCCTTATCCGGACCTCTGTGTCCGTTATTGTTCTATGCGTCGCACGCATGTGTGACTTTTATCACTTTTAATGAGTTTTTAGAGTTAATTGCATCACGGGAGAGAGATTTAGAAATGTTCGTATTGAGCAATTCATCCTTCTTCCACTTATCCTGAAGAAGAATTTTGACACATTCAAAGCATACGACTTTTAAAAAACATGGCTGCAAAAGAAGAAATTGCTCATGAAGAGCAATTTCTCCATTTGCATCCATGTTTTAAACTCCACTCAATAATTCTACTTATATTTATAGATTTATTATAAATATTTGTCTAGCTGTTTTCAAAGTCGTCTGCTGCAGATTTCTTGTATGAGGGAAGGGGGTTTACGGTCGACTGTGTCGGAGAAGAGATTAATTTCTCAGCCACTAACAATGGTGTAGAAATCAACACAAAAAGTCACTGACCACGCTGATGTCAAAATTATAGCCTGCCATATCCCTGGGTGTATTCCAAACAGTCTTAACGACACAGTCTGACAGCGAAAAGTTACGCTTATCTGGAATTAAGTGTAATACAAATTTTAGCCACGTACGACGAAATCGGGTCTAAGTTTGTTCCTCGTTTTTTTGCCAAAGGGTAAACTGTGTGGCATGGAAACCCTCTTTTAAAGCGTAAAGGGTGTGTGTAACTAATTCCATCATCCATTATCCAAAGGGTAAATAAGATGTGTGGAACTGAAAGCCTCATTTAAAGCGTAAAATGTGTGGAACAAAATGTGTTCCTGCTCGCCAAATAGTTAATTCTTCAAGGCGAGGGTAAGGAAAATTAAATAATAAATAATAATACAAAGGTGTGTGGAACAGAAACAGATTTGAGCTACACGTATAGTTTTTCATCTAAACCTGTATTCAAGTATCTTCTACAAAAGGTGTGTGGAACAGAAACCAACTGGAGCTACAAGTATAGGTTTTCGTCTAAACCTGTATTCAAGTATCTTCTACAAAAGGTGTGTGGAACAGAAACAGATTGGAGCTACAAATATAGTTTTTTTCATCTAGACCTGTATTCAAGTATCTTCTACAAATTAAAGGGATGCAGATACTGACCTGAACTTTCACTTGTTCGTATGTACAGCCAAGAACCCCTTCTCGCGTGACACGACTCATGTACACACGGTAATGGGTAGCCCTTAAATAGCCCCTTTTGCAATTTTGAAGTAGCACTTCTCCTGCACTGTCTCATTGAGATGAGAAGTCTGAGAAGTTTTTATTTGCTAACCGCTTTCGCCTTCCTCCTTTATTTGTAGTGCTGCGGCATGCCTAGAATGGTTTGATGAAAGTTTCCAACCAGCATTTGTTACCGTTGATGAGTACGACTGCATACAGCAAAAAAAAAAAAAAAAAAAGTTGTTTTACTTTCTTTTTCTAATATTTTAGAACAGTGAATGTACTATTCAAACCAAGAGCCAAAATAGACCAATATCATGTGGATGAAGATCAGTGGAGGAGGTAAGAACACACCCATGTTCACTCACTGTTATATTGGCCAAAACCTACTCACAGGTGTCACTTCGTAAGGCTTGTTTACAATTATATCAACGACCTGGGACCACTTATAAGTACATAAGTACAAGTGGTCCCAGCAACGACACAGGAAAATCAACGGTCGGCCATTTGCAGTCTTTAAGAACCAGCTCGCTCAGTGTGTTTCCTCGTAGGTAAAACAGCTAGTGCAGCAGGTCAGAAAGGTCTCCTCAATTGTTATGACCATGCAAACTAAATACTCGCAGAAGTCTTTTCACGTATCTACAGCAGTCGACTTTTTGAAAACAAAGTGTTGATAATAAGCAATTTCACCTTTTACTACAATGTTTACAACTCTTTTCAGCTGTTTAACTTTCATCTTTAGAGATTTTTCACGTGCTCGATTAACTTTCGCAATTTGCAGTAATAGATTTTCGTCCATAATTGGTATTACGTCACACATTACGTCAAAGATGTCCCCAGCGACACGATTTCCCCGCTAAATTACAGGGTTTATTTTTCTGGTTTATGACTGCGGTTTCAGCGTCCTTGGTTAGTATCTTGGTTTAACCCTTTCTATTCACATGTATGTTTACAAAGTCATCTGCTGCCTTTCTTTTGGCTTCAGGTGTTTCATGTGTTTCAGTTGTTACTACAGCGTACTCCCTTGGTCTCCCTTGGTCACCGATCTAATAGGCCATTGTCCTCTCTTAACACCCGTATGTTGTTAAAATTGGGAAACACTGGCTCCCCTTTCCAACATTGTTTCAGTGTTCGTAAAGCTTGTTTACAATTATATCAACGACACAGGAAAATTAACGGCCTATATATGAAGCAGATCCTCGTAGGTAAAACAGCTAGTGCAGCAGGTCAGAAAGATCTCGCCAATTGTTATGACCATTCAAACTAAATACTCCCAGAAGTCTTTTCACGTATCTACAGCAGTAGACTTTTTGAAAACATAGTGTTAGTAATTGGCAATTTCACCTTTTGTTACAATGTTTTCAACTCTTTTCAGCTGTTTAACTTTCATCTGTAGAATTTTTTCACGTGCTCGATTAACTTTCGCAAATTGCCGTAATCGTTTTTCGTCCATAATCGGTATTACGTCACACATTACGTCATAGATGTCCCCAGCGACCCGATTTTCCCGCTAAATTACAGGGTTTATTTTTCTGGTTTATGACTGCGGTTTCAGTGTCCTTGGTTAGCATCTTGGTTTAACCATTTCTATTCACATGTATGTTTACAAAGTCATCTGCTGCAGAATAGTTGTATTTTGTAAAGGGTGCCTTTCTTTTGGCTTCAGGTGTTTCAGTTGTTACTACAGCGTACTCCCTTGGTCTCCCTTGGTCTCCCTTGGTCACCGATCTAATAGGCCATTGTCCTCTCTTAACCTCCGTATGTTGTTAAAATTGGGAAACACCGGCTCCCCTTTCCAACATTGTTTCAGTGTTCGTAAAGCTTGTTTACAATTATATCAACGACACAGGAAAATTAACGGCCTATATATGAAGCAGATCCTCGTAGGTAAAACAGCTAGTGCAGCAGGTCAGAAAGATCTCGCCAATTGTTATGACCATTCAAACTAAATACTCCCAGAAGTCTTTTCACGTATCTACAGCAGTCGACTTTTTGAAAACATAGTGTTAGTAATTAGCAATTTCACCTTTTGCTACAATGTTTACAATTCTTTTCAGCTATTTTACTTTCATCTGTAGAAATTTTTCACGTGCTCGATTAACTTTCGCAATTTGCCGTAATAGATTTTCGTCCATAATCGGTATTACGTCACATATTACGTCATCTATCCCAGCGACACGATTTCCCCGCTATATTACTGGGTTTATTTTTCTGGTTTATGACTGCGGTTTCAGCGTCCTTGGTTAGTATCTTGGTTTAACCATTTCTTTTCACATTTATGTTTACAAAGTCATCTGCTTTAGAATAGTTGTATTTTGTAAAGAGTGTCTTTCTTTTGGCTTCAGGTGTTTCAGGTGTTTCAGTTGTTACTACAGCGAACTCCCTTGGTCTCCCTTGGTCACCGATCTAATAATAGGCCATTGTCCTCGCTTAACCCCCGTATTTTGTTTAAATTGGGATACCCCTTTTATGCCGAGCGCGAGGGTAAACAACGTCAACAAACAACACTCTTTCCAACATTGTTTCAGTTCTGTCACGGATCTAAATGTATTGAGATCGACCCACGTGTGAGCTTGGCCGATAGGCGAATGCTTATGTATCTAATAAAACAAACATTTATCGCGCTTAAAACATTGAAATGAGCTGTCCCGCGATAAAACAAACATTGTGAACTCTGCGTAAAATAACGACCCGGATCAGCCTAAGTATGCCGCGCACGATTACCCGGATAGACACTTTTCGCCTCCTGGGGATTTTCAGTTTCAGGAATCATCACTCTATACCTCTATCCCCCCCTGAGACGTAATGTGCCGGCCCGGATCAGTCTGCGCGGACTGCGCAGGCTGATCTGGGTCGATACATTACGCAGAGGCCATAATGTTGGTTTTCTCGCGAGACGGCTCAATATCGATTTGAAATATACAGTCAAACTGTTCTTAGTCAGCCAACCCAATGAAGAGTCCAAATGTGGCTGCTGAACACAGGTGGTTTCTCTATTCAAGTCAAATCAAGAGGAAAATGTTGGTTTTGTTAATCTTTGAGTGGCTGCATAATACAAGTTGGCTGCTTAAAAGAGGTGACCGCTAGCACAAGATTGACTGTATATGCCTAAACTTAAATTTGACGATATGACGATCATTTGTGTAATACTTGTATGACGGTCATGACGTTGTATGGTGGGACAGGCTGATCTGACTTTTCACTGGCCTAAAAGGTCTCCGAAGGTTTGCTTTCCTGCATGTTATTAACCGTATTTTACAAAAAAACAACCATTTTGCATTTACAACCAGTGATGCGACCTGTGTAACGATCAGTGGTACGATAAATTGTGTTACGATCAGTATTACGACCAGTGTAACGACATGTGTTACTACAAATGTTTCGACCAATGTTATGACCGGTGTTACGAACAATGTTACGACCTGTGTAACGAACAATACGACCAGTGTTTCGACCAGTAGTACGACAAATGTTACGACCAGTAGTACGACAAATGTTACGACCAATGTTACGACTAGTGATACAACCAGTTATATTCACATCATCAACCTTCGCATTCGCACATAAAACTCCCGGCAAACATTGCATATTTCTATCTGAACGAATGGCTAATTATCAACATTTATCATAATATTCACGAACGCTGGTGTTCCCGGATCAACACCGAAGTGTCTTTATGAATAAAGGAAGTGTCTATATTACGTTGATCAGTTTTGCTTGGCGGGATAACTATCAAGGTCATCATAGCCCGGGGCCGTGTCATCCATACATTTAGGTCAGTTCAATCCTTTTCCACAACAGACGCGTTTTGAAGAAGTCCCGCGAGAAAACCAACATTATAGCCTCTGCGTAATGTATCGAACCAGATTAGCCTGCGCAATCAGCGCAGACTGATCCGGGCCGACACATTCCGTCTCAGGGGGATAGAGGTATAGAGTAATGATTCCTGAAACAGAACAACCACAGGAGGCGAAAAGTGTTTGTTCGGGTAAGCCTGTGCTTAAGCTGATCCGGGTCGACACTTTGCGCAGAGTCCACACTGTTGTTTTTTCGCGGGACGGCTCATATATAAACTTTTAGAATTGTCGAGAACCGATCTTGAGAAGGAATATACCACAAGAAGAGAGTCAGATCAGTCGGCACATCCACACCGTCTGACCAGGATCTACACAGTAATACTGCCCAACTTGACATCTTTAACCCTTTCCCTGCCAAAGGCAATTAAAGGCTTTTACAAACAATGCAGATTCAGGCGAGACAGCTCATAACGAGCTGTCTCGCCTGAAATCTGCATTATTGCCACTCAGTCAATTTACAAAATTCCCTGTTTGACGAAAAATGGAGTGGTCCAATTTTGAACATGGAATAGTCGACTTTGTGAAATTCGACAGTGAAATAGTTAATTAGCTATCGAATCTTCCAAATAAAAAGCTGGGCAAGAACGTATTAAAAACAAAATATCTTTTGAATAAAGGGTTTCTTAGAAAACACAAAAAATTGAAACTTAACTTCTGAAAATGACAATTTTAACGTGTAGGATACATAACGCTACGAAAGATTTTGACGAGTGAACCAGGGCAGCGTAAAGTTTCCTTTATCAAACATAAGAACATCTAAAGTATGAATGTGCTTGTGCATGTACCATGTGCAGTCAGTAGGCCTACTTTCGATGTATGTATGTAAATGTTTATTTTGTATATATTCAAAGATGATATATATATATAAAGCATTATTCAAATTAATTAATGTACACCAATGCCTATGCGTCCACGTGGGTTTTGATATAACAAAACGTGAACTATCTTGGTATCGATAGTTCAAGAGCTTCCAATAGTCAAAAAGTCACGTGCTCGATTGACTTTCGCGATTTGCCGTAATAGCTTTTCGTCCATAATCGGTAGTACGTCACACATTACGTCATAGATGTCCCCAGCGACCCGACTTTCCCCGCTAAATTACTGAGTTTATTTTTCTGGTTTATGACTGCGGTTTCAGCGTCCTTGGTTAGTATCTTGGTTTAACCCTTTCCTCGTGTAAAGCAAATATATAGCAGTCAGCTTTGAAAAAGTGAAGGCATGGAAATGGAAACTCTCGACAATTGAAATTAAAATGATTGAAAAAAAAAACACATTGTAGAAAAATGAGAAATTGCTCATTTCGAGCAAATTTTCCTTCTGGCTACAATGTTGTCAAATGTTTGTTTTATTGTGGTTTTACGCCGCTTTCAACATTATTTCAGTTATATCACGGCAACAATTCTCTTATTCGTGACCCTTGGGTAAACAAACCAGTACTGAGCTAGAAAACGTGCCTTGCCCTATGGCACCCCACCAATGACCGTCGTGTCGCGAGTTGGGATTGAACCCGGGACATCCTGTTTCAAATCCCCGACGCTAACCACTCGACCACGGTGGATTTGTTAGAAGTCGTCCCCTGCAGATGTGACAAAATACGATTGTACGTGTGGATTGTTTAATTCCAAAAGGGAGTATATGCATCTTGTTAATAGATGCCGCTAATGCTGTTAGGAGCTAATAACCGAGAGAGGTCTCTATCAGTCTAATTACAAGGCACGAGTGCCAGGGCGGTCTATAGTTAAACGCGGAAAGGGGTGTTTGGCCTACAAACTAAGTAAAATATTGTCAAACCATCTGTCGTCCGTTTTGGTGATAACTATGTCTGTTCGTTAATTAATTATAAATGTAGAAAAGGATCCACAGATCCATATACGTGTGGATTTTATTACAAATCAATTTATTTATTGGGGTTTTACGCCGCTTACAAATCAAAGATGTTGATATCAAGCACGATTCATCAGAACTAAGAAGTTATCCCTATACATGTATAGTTTTATACTAAACCAACTTTACCCAATACCTCATACACACGCATGTTGACGCCTCAGCAGGAACATTGTGGAAAAAAGAGACATTTCTCCTAATGAGCAATTTTGCTACAAAATCTTCAACTCTATACAGTAATTACACTTTAATATTTATAAAGACATGTTTCATATTTTTGCCTAGATGTTCTAAAACGCGTCTATAGCAAAAATGTTGTATGTGGGAAAGGGTTAGATTCTGTCAAAGTGGCAAATGAATTGTTTTCTTCGATATAAAACACTTAGTCAGTCAACAAAAAAGAACATCACGTTTGCCTTTAAGGATTATTTTAAATGTCAGACAACTTTTTAAAATATTGTGAAGAAAAGTTGTTCATTTCTCATATATAACGTTTTCAACTCCGTAACACTTTTAGGTACTACTAATACACCTCTGGTTTTCAATGTGATTTTAATCTTCGAATGTTTTGTGATTATCATCTGTAAAAAAAAAAAAAGACATACACAAAGTAAAAGATAAGTTGAATGACTTTTGAAACGTTAATTAACCCTTTCCAAGTTGGATCTTCAGCTGATAACTATTGAAAACATTTAAGCAAAACATGTCAGTGCTCAATTGAGCAATGTTTGCTGTTCCCCCACTGTTTTTAAGGACATCCGAAAACTATATTTCAAATCTGCATTGATTGCCACTTTTACCAAATTTCCTGTTGGACGAAAAATGGAGTGGTCCAATATTCGAGAAGAAAGAGTCGACTTAGACAGTGACAGAGTTAACCTTCCATCACCATGCTGCCTATAAATAGCATTGTCTATTTAAGGCAGAATAGCTAAGACTAATTATTAGGTCTTCATATTGGGGCTTCTTGGGCGGTGAAGGTCGGAGGTCAAACGATCCAGCATCTGTCCCGTTAAATATCTTCATTAAATCCATTTCCCTCATATAACACATTTGTAGCAGACAACCTTGAATACATCGAAGTAAGACTTTGGAAAATTGCTAGAAATGAATGTATGTACATTTTTTAATAGAAAGATAAACTAAAATGCATGCTGTATTGAGAAAGATAAACGAAAGTGCATGATGTATTGAGAAAGATAAACTGCATACTGTATTTAGAAAGATAAAACTAAAGTGCATGATGTATTTAGAAAGATAAACGAAAGGGCATGCTGTATTTAAAAAGATAAACTAAACTGCATGATGTATTTAAAAAGATAAACTAAAGTGCATGCTGTATTTAGAAAGATAAACTAAAGTGCATGCTGTATTTAGAAAGATAAACTAAAGTGCATGCTGTATTTAGTAAGATAAACTAAAGTGCATGCTGTATTTAGAAAGATAAAACTAAAGTGCATGCTGTATTTAAAAAGATAAACTTAAGTGTATGTATGCTGTATTTAGAAAGATAGACTTAAGTGCATGATGTATTTAGATTTTTGAAAACATTGTGGCAAAATGGAAGCATTCCTCAACTAAACTCTATTCAACGATTATAATTTTCCTACAATGTAATCAAAGTGCTTTCCACCACTTCAGTTGAGTATAAATGCCTTTCTATGAAGGATACATATTAAGTTATTAACCTCTATACAGCGACACCCCTCTAGAACAGCTGCATGTTTTGCATCCGATGTTGCTCGAAAAAGGTTGCACTGTATTGCAGTCTTGTTGTGTCTATAGCATCGACCGTAAATTCACACGCTGATCTGGATCTTCACTCGTCTCAAAGTACCAGGAGGTCGGATTTCGTGTGGTATGACCCAATTTATATATTTTACGTTAAAAAAGACAACTTTCAAAATACATTCCCCATTTTAAAGGTGCAAAAAGTCATGTAACATGTTTAAACTATTATTTCAAAGTAAATGGATTGTATATCAATTAAGTAAAATATTCATATTAATTGTTGTGCTTGTTTTAATGGGTTTGGTACCGGTTTCAACAGTTTTTCAACTTATCACGGCGATATAACGCTAAGTTATGTTCCCTAGCTGACATACACCAGTACTAAGCTAGGAAAGGTGCCCAGAAATGTACCCAAGGTTACTTCACTATATCCGACATAAAACTCAGTTGTGTTCCCTAACTGACATACACCACTACTAAGCTAGGAAAGGTGCCCATAAATGTACCCAATGTTTCACTATGACCGACATAACACTATGTTGTGTTCTCTCGCTGACATACACCACTACAAAGCTAAGAAAGGTGCCCCGAAATGTACCCAAGGCTATTTCACTATAACCGACATGTTAACCGACACACACCACTACTAAACTATGAAAGGTGCCCAGAAATGTACCCAAGGCTACTTCACTATGACCGACTCAAGGGTTATGATGGAGTGCCCATGTTCATATTTCCTAGTTTATTGTACTTGTACGTCCCTCAGGGGTCGTCGATAAATGGTCAGTCGCCGTATAACTATAATACTGCTGAAAAAAGGAGTAAGATCAAAATAAAATACCAACGAAAAGTGAATGACTACGAATAATGATTGTTTATTATATATTTATCTTAGTATAGGCAAATTTATAATGTAATAAAGTGCTTTGTATTCTTTTATCTATTTTTGAAAGATTTATTTGTTTGGTGTTTTACGCCGCTTTCAACAGCTTTTAAGTTATATAAAAGCGTTTCCTGGGTAAGTCACAAGTACTTCTGATCCATTTATCCTGACACCAGCCAGTCAGTTGTAATGCTAATCCCGCAACCCTGAGCGCCAAGGAGCGCCATTATTACCATTTTTAAAGTTGTTTGTATGACCCGACCGGGGATCGAACCGATGACCTCCCGCACCCAAGGCGGACGCTCAACCACTACACCACTGGGGCGGTGTTTTTTCGTGAATGAGAGGGCCAAGATTCCAAAATTGGAAAAAGTCCACAGCATGTAAAGTTGATGATTCGTCTAATCTTTGAAATCTACACCCCTGACCTGGTCAGACACGTCAAATTATAATGGACTGCAAATCAACCAAAAACGGGGCTTCTCGGAGATCAGACGTCACGTGCAACATATCAGCCGCGCGTATATTAGTACTGGCATTGGATACCATTCTACTCTTTTCTTTTGTGTCAAAACCTTTATATAGTTGTTTTATATATATTAAATGACTTGGAAAAAAATAAGTATGGAACCTATAACTTACTCTGTATTTATTTATAGTTCAAGTTAGCATAACTACATGTTGTTTTTATAATCAAACATAACGGTGCCAGACGCTACTATATATAATAAGGTTGTGTGAGCTATACGTGATACGGATCTACACTGTTCACAAAAGCCAACTGGTATCTTATGCCGTCTACAGTAATATTACAATATAAAAAAGTTTTATTACAAAACATCACTCCCGAAAAGTCCGTATTACATCCAAGAGTGTTAGGATATATTTGCCCTCTTTTACCGTGGGGCGATTGATTTGCTATATCTTTTACAATTCATGAGTGTGTGTTTAATTATAAGCCGCCGTCTAGCAGGCGTAAATTAGTTCTCATCTTTTCACCCTTATTATTCCGTAAAAATGAAATTAATTTTTCATTTTCTGAATTGGAGTTTCTTTGAGGAACTAGTACACTCATTCCTGTTATGAGGAATACCATACCAGTGGTAGAGCGTCTGATTCTCGTACCGAAAGACCCCGAGTTCGAATCCCGATGTCTTAGGGATGTTTACAAATACAGTTACGAGTACTGGTAAAGTCTCTAGTAAGATGACATTTGAGCGGTAAAGATTGTTATAATAATTCAGTTTAAATTAAACATGCTAGTGTTATATGGCGATATGCTGCTTCTACGAACAGTGAAGACTGGTACCTGTATGTAAAGTGAAGACTTTTACCTGTATGCAAAGTGTAACATGGTACCTGTATGTAAAGAGAAAACTGATACCTGTATGTAGAGTGAAGACTGGTACCTATATGTACAGTGAAGAATGGTACCTGTATGTACAGTGAAGACTGGTACATGTATGTACAGTGAAGACTGGTACCTATATGTAAAGTGAAGACTGGTACCTGTATGTACTATGAAGTCCGGTACCTGTATGTACAGTGAAAACTGGTACCTGTCTGTACAGTGAAGACTGGTACCTCGCCTGTACAATGAAGACTGATACCTGCATGCACAGTGAATACTGGTACCTGTATGTACAGTAAAGACTGGTACCTACATGCACAGTAAAGACTGGTACCTGTATGTACTGTGAAGACTGGTACCTCGCCTGTACAGTGAAGACTGGTACATGTCTGTACAGTGAAGACTGGTACCTGTCTGTACAGTGAAGACTGGTACCTGTCTGTACAGTGAAGACTGGTACCTCGCCTGTACAGTGAAGACTGGTACCTGCATGCACAGTGAAGACTGGTACCTGTATGTACAGTAAAGACTGGTACCTACATGCACAGTAAATACTGGTACCTGTCTGTACAGTAAAGACTGGTACCTCGCCTGTACAGTAAAGACTGGTACCTACATGCACAGTGAAGACTGGTACCTGTATGCACAGTAAAGACTGATACCTGCATGTACAGTAAAGACTGGTACCTACATGCACAGTAAAGACTGGTACCTACATGCACAGTAAAGACTGGTACCTGTATGCACAGTAAAGACTGGTACCTGTATGTACAGTAAAGACTGGTACCTGCATGCACAGTGAAGACTGGTACCTGTATGTACAGTAAAGACTGGTACCTACATGCACAGTAAAGACTGGTACCTGTATGCACAGTAAAGACTGGTACCTGTATGCACAGTAAAGACTGGTACCTACATGTACAGTAAAGACTGGTACCTGTATGTACAGTGAAGACTGGTACCTCGCCTGTACAGTGAAGACTGGTACCTACATGCACAGTAAAGACTGGTACCTACATGCACAGTAAAGACTGGTACCTGTATGTACTGTGAAGACTGGTACCTGTATGTACAGTAAAGACTGGTACCTGTATGTGCAGTAAAGACTGGTACCTACATGCACAGTAAAGACTGGTACCTGTATGTACAGTGAAGAATGGTACCTCGCCTGTACAGTGAAGACTGGTACCTGTCTGTACAGTGAAGACTGGTACCTCGCCTGTACAGTGAAGACTGGTACCTGCATGCACAGTGAAGACTGGTACCTGTATGTACAGTAAAGATTGGTACCTGTATGTACAGTAAAGACTGGTACCTACATGCACAGTAAAGACTGGAACCTTTCTGTACATCTCGGACATGTATGTACAGAGTTTAGAAAGATAACAAAAAAAAAACATTTTAAGTAAACAAAAACAGGCTGACATTGAAATCTTTCATAATTTCTTCTGTTTAAATTTTGGCGGAAACATTTATATTATAATACTATCCACGTGATAGTAATTAAACGTTAACTCTTTCCCCCCACCCACCCTTCATCCCTACGCATGACTTTGCAAAGTGCATTGTAAATCGTTAACGTGATAACACATATGAATAACAAACATTTCACTTATTTATTGATTTTCATTCTTATTTAAAGGTTGAATCTCAAGAAAGACGTTCGCATTGATTGTTCTCCAGTTGTCCAAAAGTCGTCACATCAAAGGCGCAAACTAAAATCTGCATCGGGATGTGAGTTAGACGAGAGAAAGCTATAAACATGAAGGATGAGAATACGAGACAGATTTGATAAATATGTAAAATGTTTAAATTATAAAATCCATTAAAAATACTTTTAATGGCGATTTGACCGCAACCGTGGACATCGTAGGGCCAGCAATCCCATAAACATGTATTTTTTTTTTCGACCATGGCGTTTCTAAAATGACCCGAAACGATCCCCATTTCTTCATTTATATATTGTTTATTACAGAGTATGGGTATATTTAAGAGTCGACTACTTTGGTAACATTTGATTAAGTAAGTGTAATTTCTTTATAGTCGTTTGCGTTGGTTATATCTGAGAAGATATATTTATGTAATTTCTTGAAGCTTTGTAGAAGAACTGTAGCAGAACTATGTAGAGAAATAATCATTGTGGTGGCGATAACGGGAATTTCACTGTTTTTTTCTTTTTCTCAAACAATGTTTTCTAAGTCTGTCTGCTGTTATATATATATACGGCGACAAACGTCATGTTAGATCTAAGTGTTACCAGTCCCTAAGGTTAAACTAGTGTTACGATACAAGCTGTGAATAAATTCAATTTTTCGTTTTACATAAGTAACTTCCAAGAACGGAACATTGGTGTCGGAGAGCTGACTTGATGTTTGTAGGCCGAACCCTGGTAGCTCAGTCGGTAACGACGCGGGCTGTCAATCCAGGGGTTGTGAGTTCAAATCCCAGCTCGGCCAACATTCTTTCCGACGGTTGACAAACATTACTGTGAGAAGCGTCATTCGTCTTTGACCACTGGGCTAACAGTATATGTGGAAAATCAGCCTGTTGCTTGAAAAGTATGGTATTTAAAGTACTGCTGTGAGAAAGCAAAGAAACAAATGAGTAGGTAAACTGGCCCCTGACTGATTTTTTTTTAAAACGGCGTTAAACCCCAATCAATCAATTATGTGTGTAGATTTAATGTTTTGTTTATTATTATACGTCTAGCGTTGTGTATACTAGAGACAGTTTTTTATTTTATAAATAGTATATTCGTTTAATTGTTTAGAGAGGGGCTGTACCTCTAGGTTTTCAAGAGTCTTCTAATAAAAGATAAGCCGTGTGTATTTTCAGCAAACGCACGCGATTATTAGAGATGCTACTTGTATTGCTAACCCCGTTGACGACGCATTTTCTTTTTGCCGCGACTTTGTTCAAGCTACTTTGATTTTCGTCCGTTTGTAACTTAAGCGGCCGGGCTATTGACCTTTGTAAACTGACCAGTCACTCTGGTCAGCAATGGTCAGCAATTACAGCTCACAGGATCGGTTTTAAACAGTATGTTTCTGATTTTTGATACTTGGTGTGTTTGGAAATTTGATCAGGTTGAAAACAAACACTGGTTAGACGCCACAGCTATCATGTATCATGTTAAACTCTTTCCCACATACAACAAATATAAAGCAGACGGCTTTGAAAACACATAGACAACACTATGAAATAGTATAAATGATAGTATAATTTTCAATACAGTTGAAAACATTTTGGCAAAAGGAGAAATTGCTCGTTTTGAGCAATTCCTCCTGTTGTCAATATGTTTTCAAAGGTTGTCTGCTGCAAAGGCGTGAGCAATCCTGAGTTACACCTTCACATTGCTACTTGGCTAATAGTCGTGCAATCAACCTGGATTTCGTCAAAGCCATTACAGGAAGCTTTTAAGGTGCTTGTTTGACTTTGTGGCTATCATGAAATATACAGATTAACATGCACGCAGATTGCAGAATTGCAGATGATTTTTGTTCGACTTTGAGGCTATAATAAAATATACTGTAGACCCATACCGATCTTGATCTGTAATGGCTTGGGATTTCAGATGAATTTGTTCGTATTTACATTACCCATTTATATAGTCAATCACATTGAATAAATAAATATAATGAAAAAATAAAAACGTCTGTTCAATTTTTTAACATTATGAGAAAAGGGAGAAATTTATAATTCAGAGTAATTTTTTTTCTTAAAGTTGCGTGGGACGAATTTATTGTTGTGAATACACATCTAGGAGCTAAGACACCGTGATATAACTAACTATTGAAACCGTTGGACACTGCGTCTAACTAAAAATCTATAAATCTTTTTCCTCAAAGTTGTGAAAAGTCGTCTGGTGCTGAGGGGTCCAACGTCGACCGTATCAGAGAAAAAGAGGCCTATTTTGCCAGAGTTCTTTCTAAACATAATTTATAAACTTGACATTTAAAATAAATTATATCTAGTCACACGATACTAGCGGTGGTGACCGGATTAAGGGGTCAATGGTCAAATATTTCTCCTTTCGAAAATGAACTTTGTTAATGGCTTTCAAATGATTTACGAATAAGCTTTTTATTGTCTCGAATTTCAAAATATCTTAAACTGTTTAAAACATTATTTGAATTGAAAGTCCCGTGACAGTGCATTTATAATGTGGAAAAAGACGTTCGGTTCACATGAGCAATCGTGACTATTAGACTTTTAACGTAAACAAATCGTTTAAAATCGGGGCTATTCGTCTTTTAACTTAAACAATTATTTCTGATTCATGCGTGACAAAAGTAGGATAACATATTTATCATGTGGCCCTGTCTAAAAATACAAACATGATAATAAATGACGACGACACATTTCATGTTTTCAAGACAGATATTTTCATTTTTTTTTTTTGTATTTTTTGTATTTTTATTACCCTCGCTGTTCAGAATTACATATTTGGCGAGATATTTTCATATTATACACATATGTTATTAAAGTCACGTGCTTCAACTCGTTTGGCGGGTTCGTTCCCCGACCGGGTCATAACAAAGACTGGTAGTAATGGCTGCCTCCCTTAGCGCTCAGTGGCTGTGAGGTTAGCATTATGACTGACTGACTCGTGTCAGGATAAATGGACCAGTAGTACTGGTAGCTTACCCAGGAAACGCCGGGATATAACTGAAAACTGTTGAAAGCGGCGTAAAACACCAAACAATCAATCAATCAATCAATCAAATTGTAAGGTCTTTTGGAAAGGGTTGATATTCGATCATTGCATAATTAGATTAGATTACGGATGCATTCACGGTCTACATTACTGTACAAGATGACCGTAGCTCACTCGGTAGCGACGCGGGATGTCAATCCAGGGTTTGTGAGTACGAATCCCAGCTCGGCCAAAATTCTTTCTTTACGCTAAACAAAGGTCACTGTACAGGACAAGTGCCATTCGTCTTTCACCAATGGGCTAATAATCCATGTGAAAAAGCAGCCAGTTGCTTGGAAAGTAGGTTTCGTGAAGCCCTGAGAAAGGTAGGAAACACATGAATGGGTGAACTGTGGCTGCCGTAAGATGATTGAAAAATTGTTGAAAACGGCTTAAAGCCCCTAATCAATAAATCCAATCGTAAGGCACGCTCTTAAATTAGTATCACTAATGACTCGACGGCAGTCGATTCCTTATCACATTTTTTTTTATTTCATGGAACGTTGCCCACATACGGAAATCTGCAGCAGACGACTTTAGAATCATCCTTGCAAAACTATGGGAACTCTTTATAAAAGTAAAAAAAAAATGATGAAGTTGAAAACATTGTGATAACGGAATTACTTCCTTTTAACGTGTGCTATAGTCTTATGCACTGGCGACAAATATGTTGTGTATGTGGGAGAGGTTCACGGAAAAGGGAAATCAAAGATTGGTTTGTTTTACCCTTTCCTACATACATGGGCTTTCTGACGCTTCTGCAGCAGACGACTTTTGAAAATATCGTAACAAAAGGAGAAATTGCTCAAAACGAGCAATTTTTCCTTTAGCCACAATATTTTCAATTATTTTCAGTAATAATACTTATTCTTTATCTTTTTGCCTAGATTGTGTAGAAGTTGTCTGCTGCACATTTGTTATATGTTTGGGAAAGGGTTATATGTGATATAACGGCGTTTTCCAAAGTTTTCAGATATACCATGGTGTCAGTCTATTATCGCTGGTCGACAAACCAGAAATAGACTTAGATTAGATTAGATTAGAAGTAGATTATGGACTCTGCGTAATTAATCAACTCAGACCAGCCTGCGCAGTCCACGCAGGCTAATCCGGTCCGACACAGTCCGTCTCAGGGAGATATATATTTCAAATCGATATATGAGCCGTCCCGTGAGAAAACCAACATTATGGCCTCTGTGTAATGTATCGACCAATATCAGCCTGCGCAGTCCACCGGGTCGACACAATCCGTATCAGGGGGATAGAGATATATGATTACTGAAACAGAAAATCAGCAGGAGGCGAACAGTGTCTGTCCGGGTTAGCCTGCGCGGCATGGTTAGGCTGATCCGGATCGATACTTTACGCAGAGTCCACACTGTTGGTTTTCTCGAAATTCGGCTCAAATGTGCCTTATCGGAGCGCATTAAACCATGGTCGCTGTGAGTAGTGGGTAACATGAGATGATTGAAAGGAAAAGGGTAACTCGGAACTAAACGATTGGAAATAAGGGTCATTGCACAAAGATCGTGAAGGTACCTATCAGTGTTTTAGTGAGGGTCAGGCGTTTCCCACTGACCACCATGATTTATCCTTATTGTTTCACGTTGTCCAAAGTGATCACTGGTCATTTTCTGCTCTAATCATGTCTTGGGTCAGAGTGACCAGAACAGCCGGGACATTATGGTCAAACTTGATGGACAGTCCGCACCATGATATGTGTTATTAACCTCGTTTCAAAGAGATAACGTTTCAGAAGATTGTACCACGACATAGAGAAAAGGGGCGTGGTCGTGCTCAATGAAATATATACCTAACCATTGGCTATTTACTAATATTGACAATGAAATAAGGCTACATTGCCCTTAGCGTCCACGTAATTTGACCTTGTTTAACACTGACCGCCATTAAGTCTACAGAGAAATTTAAGCCATTTCTGACCAACAATGTCCGTTTGGATAGGCTATGAAGGAAAGGAAAGCACATATTAGCCGTCCCGCGAGAAAACCAACATTGTGGAATCTGCGTAAAGTATCGACCCGGATAAGCCGAAGCATTCCGCGCAGGCTTACCCGGATAGACTCTTTTCGCCTTCTGTGGATTTTCTGTTTCAGGAATCATTACTCTATACCTCTATCACCCTGATACAGAATGTGTCGGCCCGTATCAGTCTGCGCGGACTGCGCAGGCTGATGCGTGTCGATACATGGCGCAGAGGCCATAATGTTGTTTTTCTGGCGGCTCATATTTATGTACACTTGTATGCTATAAGGCTTGCCTCCCTGTAGCATCGCTCGCATAAAATATACTTGCTTTTATGTCCCGAAAAGGACATGTAAAGAAATTCATTTTGAATAAAAGATATATAAACAAGGATATGACGAAAATGGCCACAAGCATACTCAATGAAAACAATTCAATTCCATAGTATAGTTTGTGATTGGCGTAGATAGATATTGTGCATCCGTGCTGTATGCCCTAAGTTATTGTCCAGTATTTGTTTTAACAAAGTGGGTATATTCCAAAGCATTGAAACACTGTATGAATAAAAGGGGCGTAGCAATATTCAACGAAATTCATACCTACCTAGAAGGCAATTGTATATAAAGCGGTGCTTCAGGAAATCAACATTGACGGAATTATAACATCTGTAGATAAATAGCTGCGTGTGCATCCATTTTATAACATAATACACTGTCTTTCAAAATGTCCTTGAACTTTTCTTAAACCCTTTCGCTGCTAACGAAAATAAAAGGCTTTTGCAAACACTGCAGAATCATGTGAGACAGCTCCGTCTCTCCTGAAACATGCATTGTTTGCCGCTTAGACATTATTGTTTTCCATATTTTCTGTTAGGCGAAAAATGGAGTTGTTCAATTTTCAACATGGAAGAGTCGACTTTGTGAAATTCGGCAGATTAAGATTAAACTGATTATCTAACAGTGTATAGTCAGATCATTATGTAGGGATGGGGTCGTGCTCTGTTATGTGTTACCATAAGGTTCGATTCCATGGATCGCTGCCTACATAGGGTTAGTTGATACATGCTATGAAATCCAAAAACGTTAGATAAGCATACACTGTTGATGATCATATATGGTTGTTGATCATATATGGTTGTTGATCATACATGGTTGTTGATAATACATGGTTGTTGATCAAATATGGTTGGTGATCATACATGGTTGTTGATAATACATGGTTGGTGATCATATATGGTTGTTGATCATACATGGTTGGTGATCATACATGGTTGTTGATATTATTGATCATACAAGGTTGGTGATCATACATGGTTGTTGATAATACATGGTTGTTGATCATACATGGTTGTTGATCATACATGGGTGTTGATCATACATGGTTGTTGATCATACATGGTTGTTGATCATACATGGTTGTTGATCATACATTGTTGTTGATCATACATGGGTGTTGATAATACATGGTTGTTGATCATACAAGGTTGGTGATCATACATGGTTGTTGATAATACATGGTTGTTGATCATACATGATTGTTGATCATACATGATTGTTGATCATACATGGTTGTTGATCATACATGGTTGTTGATCATACATGGTTCTTGATCATACATGGTTGTTGATCATACATGGTTGGTGATCATATATGGTTGTTGATCATATATGTTTGGTGATCATAATGGTTATTGATCATACAAGGTTGGTGATCATACATGGTTATTGATAATACATGGTTGTTGATCATACATGGTTGTTGATCATACATGGTTGTTGATCATACATGGTTGTTGATCATACATGGTTGTTGATCATACATGGTTGTTGATCATACATGGTTGGTGATCATATATGGTTGGTGATCATATATGGTTGTTGATCATATATTGTTTGGGATCATACATGGTTGTTGATCATACATGGTTGTTGATCATATATGGTTGGTGATCATATATAGTTTGTGATCATACATGGTTAGTGATCATACATGGTAGGTGATCATATATGATTGGTGATCATAATGGTTAGTGATCTTACATGGTTGGTGATCATACATGGTTGGTGATCATACATGGTTGGTGATCATACATGGTTGTTGATCATATATTGTTGGGGATCATATATTGTTGGGGATCATACATGGTAGGTGATCATATATGGTTGGTGATCATAATGGTTAGTGATCTTACATGGTTGGTGATCATACATGGTTGGTGATCATACATGGTTGTTGATAATACATGGTTGTTGATCATATATGGTTGGTGATCATACATGGTTGTTGATAATCCATGGTTGGTGATCATATATGGTTGTTGATCATACATGGTTGTTGATCATACATAGTTGTTGATATTATTGATCATACAAGGTTGGTGATCATACATGGTTGTTGATAATACATGGCTGTTGATCATACATGGTTGTTGATCATACATAGTTGTTGATCATACATGGTTGTTGATCATACATGGTTGTTGATCATACATTGTTGTTGATAATACATGGTTGTTGATCATACAAGGTTGGTGATCATACATGGTTGTTGATAATACATGGTTGTTGATCATACATGGTTGTTGATCATACATGATTGTTGATCATACATGGTTGTTGATCATACATGGTTGTTGATCATACATGGGTGTTGATCATACATGGTTGGTGATCATATATGGTTGTTGATCATATATGTTTGGTGATCATAATGGTTATTGATCATACAAAGTTGGTGATCATACATGGTTATTGATAATACATGGTTGTTGATCATACATGGTTGTTGATCATACATGGTTGTTGATCATACATGGTTGTTGATCATACATGGGTGTTGATCGTACATGGTTGGTGATCATATATGGTTGGTGATCATATATGGTTGGTGATCATACATGGTTGTTGATCATATATTGTTTGGGAGCATATATGGTTGTTGATCATACATGGTTGTTGATCATATATGGTTGGTGATCATATATAGTTTGTGATCATACATGGTTAGTGATCATACATGGTAGGTGATCATATATGGTTGGTGATCATAATGGTTAGTGATCTTACATGGTTGGTGATCATACATGGTTGGTGATCATACATGGTTGGGGATCATACATGGTTGTTGATCATATATTGTTGGGGATCATACATGGTTGTTGATCATATATTGTTGGGGATCATATATGGTTGTTGATCATATATTGTTGGTGATCATATATGGTTGGTGATCATATATGGTTGTTGATAATATATTGTTGGTGATCATATATGGTTGGTGATCATACATGGTTGTTGATCATATATTGTTGGGGATCATACATGGTTGTTTATCATACATGGTTGTTTATCATACATGGTTGGTGATCATATATAGTTTGTGATCATACATGGTTAGTGATCATACATGGTTAGTGATCATATATTGTTGGTGATCATAATGGTTAGTGATCATACATGGTTGGTGATCATACATGGTTAGTGATCATATATGATTAGTGATCATATATGGTTGGTGATCATACATGGTTAGTGGTCATACATGGCTAGTGATCATACATGGTTGTTGATCATACATGGTTGATGACCATACATGATTCAAAAGGTACAACTCGAGATATTCATTTTTAATAACATAACAAATTAAACTATTATTTAAACTAACTATAAGCTATGTTTGACAAAAGAAGCTATTATTAAAATCAAACATTAGCTAAGTATGACAATAGTATGTATTATTGAAATCAAACATAAGCTAAGTATGACAAAAGTATGTATTATTAAAATTAACCATAAGCTACGTATGACAAAAGTATGTATTATTAAAATCAACCATAAGCTACGTATGACAAAATAATGTATTATCAAAACCAACCATAAGCTATGTTTGACAAAAGAAGCTATTATTAAAATCAACCATAAGCTACGTATGACAAAATAATGTATTATCAAACTCAACCATAAGCTACGTGTGACAAAAGAAGGTATTATTAAAAACCAATCATAAGCTATGCATGGCAAAAGAATGTATTATTAAAACCAACCATAAGCTACGTTTGACAAAATAATATATTATTAAAACCAACCATAAGCTACGTATAGCAAAAGAAGGCATAATTAAAACAACCATAAGCTACGTATAACAAAAGTAGGCATAATTAAAACCAACCATAAGCTACGTGTAATAAAAGTAGGCATAATTAAAACCAACCATAAGCTACGTATAACAAAAGAAGGCATAATTAAAACCAACCATAAGCTACGTATAACAAAAGTAGGCACAATTAAAACCAACCATAAGCAACGTATAACAAAAGAAGGCATCATTAAAACCAACCATAAGCTACGTATAACAAAAGAAGGCATAATTAAAACCAACCATAAGCTACGTATAACAAAAGAAGGCATAATTAAAACAACCATAAGCTACGTATAACAAAAGAAGGCATAATTAAAACAACCATAAGCTACGTATAACAAAAGAAGGCATAATTAAAACCAACCATAAGCTACGTATAACAAAAGAAGGCATCATTATAACCAACCATAAGCTACGTATAACAAAAGTAGGCATAATTAAAACCAACCATAAACTACGTATAACAAAAGAAGGCATACTTAAAACAACCATAAGCTACGTATAACAAAAGAAGGCATAATTAAAACAACCATAAGCTACGTATAACAAAAGAAGGCATAATTAAAACCAACCATAAGCTACGTATAACAAAAGAAGGCATAATTAAAACAACCAAAAGCTACGTATAACAAAAGTAGGCATAATTAAACCCAACCATAAGCTACGTATAACAAAAGTAGGCATAATTAAAACCAACCATAAGCTACGTATAACAAAAGTAGGCATAATTAAAACCAACCATATGACAAACTATGAAAGAGCGTTCATGCTTTCGGGTTCAAAAAGATAGGCTCTGTGTACGGTAAGCTTCTTGAAAGTTTCTGTAGATTTATGAGGCGAACATTGTATATCCAGAACAGGGTTCTTATACTTGGCCTTTACTATGCAAATCTAAGGGATTCTTCAGACTTCAGGCAAAAATATAAGAATAAGACAAACTCATGTTTTCTACTGTCTAGCACATAATATGCATTGAAACATATACGACAAATGTAAATGTATTATTTATGCCAGTATAAATATAAACTAGGCTGACAGGATTATAAACGCGAACATAAAATTATTATTTCTTAACTTTAAAAAAGATGCAATTCGCTGTCATGTCCGTACGTTTAATGTTGATATATCCAAATTTGCTAACTTCTCAACACCCGAATAATAACACATTAGTACACATACATGTCATGTGATGACGAACTGAAGAGAATATCCTCAAGAGACGACTTACTGTGCCGTGTTCCTATTATCTTACTAATCCGTCTACAGTACGTAGGTTGACCTTGGGGTCCACTGTGCCCAAGGTCGTTAGTTCAAATTCTCCCGACCGCCGTTCCTTGTTCAATTTGAAGTACGTATGTTGATACTTAGGTTCGCCATACCAGGATGAGATAGTTGGGGAAATCTGTGTCAGATAACACTTGAGCCGTCCTACGAGAAAACCTACACTGTGGACTCTGCGTAAAGCATCGACCCGGATCAGCTTAATGATGCTATACCTTTATCCACCTGAGACGGAATGTGTCGGCCCGGATCAGTCTGCGCGGACTGCGCAGGCTGATCTGGGTCGATACATTACGCAGATGCCATAAGTTGGTTTTCTCGCGGGACGGCTCACTTAATTAAACCCTTTCCAACCATGATACAAACAAAATGCAGCCGACGAACTTTGAAAACATCTAGGCAAAAGTATAAGGAATCTCTATAAACAATAGCTTAATTTTTAATTGAGTTGAAAATAGTGTGGCAAATGGGGAAATGCTCATCAACGGTTTTCAATCCCTATCAATACATACATGTATACTTCATTTATAAAGACAATCAACATGTTAACCGAAAAGTGTTGCAATGTCGTCTTCTGCAGATTAAAAAGTGTATGTTGGAAAAGTTTAACCCTTTCCCACATACACACAATCTGTAGCAGAAGACGTTCAAAACATTAATACAAATTTAAAAAATCTCTCTGTATTGAAAAAACAATAATTGAAAAAATGTTGAAAACATTGTGCCAAAAAGGAAACATTTCTCAATATGAGCAATTTCTCGTTTTGCCTCAATGTTTCCAAAATTCGTCTGTTTCAGAGGCGTCAGACAGTGTCTGTATGTAGGAGCTATATTTAAATTCATGTTTACCTTTCTCCTTACGCAGGATATATAGTAACTTTAGATGCTCTAACCATGACCCTTATGTTAGAGAGAGGTAGACACCTATCGATGCCAAGAAATTACCGTTTTTCCCCTTTATGTCTTGATAAAAATATGTACATTATTGAAGATGAGTTTCACTTCTTTTACGAATGTCCTACATATGACGATTTAAGATACATTTATTTTAACGTATCCTGGATAAGCAAGAGGACTCTTGACAAATTGTATGCAATATTAAATACAAATATCCAGTCTGAAGTATACAATACTGCAAAATGCATTCAGAGCGCATTCAAACTAAGAAGTGAAACTCTTTCAATATCTTAATTCTTTCTCAGCTTCAAATATCACTGTTATAATGTATTTCATCACTTCCTGTTGTATATACTTATCGATTATGTTGTATAATGGGCCGGTGGCCTAAATTGCGAAATCAATATCTTGTATCTTGTAGGAACGGGATAAGTGGAAGGATGGTTGAGGTAGAGCCAGGGACGAAAGTAATTGTATACTAAGATATCACCCGTCCCCAACATTTGTAGCAAGTAAAACTCAAAAGCTATTGAAAATATGAAAATGAAAATGATATTTTCTGGAAGTCTTAAACATTCTTCTAAGGCAGTAGATAAACATATTTTGATATACTACACGTTTTGATAATATGTTATCCTTATGAATAATGTCAGCCTATTAATTTTTGGAATAAAATTAACATAATTCAGAAATCACAATATCTGTGTCTTTAAAACCAGTAATTATTCAAAATACAAAGACATTCCAGATGTTCATTGTATCTCTAACTTTAGTTGAAATTTTAAGCTTTCAGAATATGTATGTTTTGTGTATGTGCCAAATGTGACTTCAAAGTTTATTTGCTACAAAATGTAACAAAATTGGACAAGTTTATTTCTCCATGTGATATTTTAACCAGATAACAGGTGTACAGGTGGAGTTGCTTATCCCTCTTATCTACGTCACTGGTAGAACTATTGGCAGGTTTGTATCATGATAAGTGGAAGGACGGTTGAGGTAGATTTATCGTGACAGGCTCTAAGCTGTTATTAACAAAATGCAGCCGACGAACTTTGAAAACATCTAGGCAAAAGTATAAGCAATCTCTATAAATGAAAGAGTAAGTTTAAATTGAGTTGAACATATTGTGGCAAAAGGGGAAATGCTCATCAAAAGTGTTCAACCCCTAACAATACAAACATGTATACTTCATTAACATTGTATAAGGCAATCAACCTGTTAACCGATTGTGTTGAAAGGTCGTCTTCTGCAGATTAAAAATTGTATGTTGGAAAGGGTTAACACTTTCCCACATACACAAAATATGTAGCAGAAGACGTTCAAAACATTAATACAAAAAAAATCTCTATGAATTGGAAAAAACAATCATTGAAAAAAAGTTGAAAACATTGTGCAAAAAAGGGAAAATTGCTCAATATGTGCAATTTCACCTTTTGCCTCAATGTTTTCAAAAGTCGTCTGTTGCAGATGCGACTATATATGTGGGAAAGCGATAAGTGGAAGGACGGTCGAGGTAGACTTATCGGCAGGTTTGTATCATGACGCGGCTCTAAGCTGTTAT